>OZ026494.1:23775434-24375434 GCA_964019985.1 Aurelia sp. 4 Dawson et al 2005
TATTCTCTAAATAAGTCGAAGAGGAATGCGAAGAGACAAACCAGGTTTTCGGCTATGGAGAGCCAATCGAGAAAAGTCAAAATAACGTTCAAATAACCATTCAAAGGAAAGCCCCAAGCGCCATTGACACTCAGGATTTTTCCCTTGGGACGGTGGGGGGGAGTCTTGACCAAGGAAGTGATAGGGGTGTGTGGAAAATCTTTCTAGAACTATTTCGCATAAAACATGCCCCAACAGTATACCCTGTTGCATAAAAATTGTGCCAACAGTGTGCATCATAAGTTGCTCCAAGCAAACTCTGAAAAATCTCCTATAAGTTTTGTCAGAAAAGGTCACCCTATCACATAATCTTAATCGTGAAAATATATCCTGTTGAGCGGCATATGGTAAGGTGGGGGTAATTTGGGCCTACGGGGTAATTTGGGTCTATTTGCTTTTCGCTTTTAAAGTGACGGTAAGTTGAAAATTTCGATTCATGACTCCATGTGTGTTGAAATTTATACTTTCAGGAGTTGTTTAAGTGGTGTCGAAGAGTTATTTGATAATTTCTAGTACTTCAGTTTCCTAATTTTCACCGGCCTCAGCTTTTATCATGATCTGACAGCGTAGAAAACTTTCGATTTATGCCAACTTGCAACTTCTTTTCATCAACACAGCATTATCAATCGCATGTTCAATCATTTGGAAAGGCATTAAAAGTTTTTCGGACTTTTTTTGCGATTCGAAAGATTTTATTTCGATTATTTTGCAAGGTGGGGTAATTTGGGTCTACTGGGATTTCATGGGATTTTGACACGAGTCGCGTTGTGCAAGAATTGGCGGTGGAAATGGGAATTGGAAATGGGAACAAACTGCACCATCATATGGAATGCAATGAACATAATAGTTCATTCTCATTCTGTTGACGGTACAAGATGCCTTTGCCTCCCCCCGTCTCGCAACCCGTCATCCTTGCAGTCAATTCAGTTCTGTTCGCATTGCATAACAAAATGACTGCCCGCCTCTCCCCACTGTCTCAAGACGAAAGCAAAGTCAGACAAACACGTTTTCATTCCCATGGGATAAGAGACAATTAAGATGGCCTTGATGACACCGCCTGACGTTTCGTTATTGCGTGATAAAAATAGGTTATTTAGAGAAAAGCGAATTGCAGGATAGCCAGATTTCCACAAACCGAAAGAAAGAAAGAGCGGTATCGCAGCTTGCTGATTCCTTTGAAACAGTTGGCAGCTGATGCTGCAATGATGTCGACGGACTACTGCAAACATGCTTACATTGTTCCTAAATTTTTGAGAAAATTGTGCAAACAATGAAGTATGGTGGCAAAAAATAACAAAAAATATCTGAAGAGTAACACATTAAAGTGTCCAATCATGGCCGTATTTAAAGGACACGGAACAGCAAGCCGTCAGGATGCACAAATTTGAAGATATGACCAGAGCTCTGACCCATCAAAGACCTTCGCTAGACTCTAACTCGCTCTCTCCGAGTAATGAAATGCCAAATGCCAAATGAAAGATTCAACTTGTCAACAGTGAACCAAATTAGAACAACTTTTTGTTACAATCTCCTAAAAAAGTGTTGGACCCCTGTTAAAAAGATTGAATTTTGGTCCTCCCTTTATGCGTTTCAATGTTGAATGCACTGCAAAAACAATGATTCATACAAATCCAACAAAAGAATGACTTGCCAGACCAAAAAAATGATATGGGGTTGGGGGAGGCAAAATTTCTGACAAACGTCAACTTTCGCTCAGGCCCAGAATTTTGGTAAGAGATTTTGATGTAGTCTGATACAGTTCTACTGCATTCACACTGACACAGTTAAACCAGCTTTATCTAAACCAGTTTAAATTTTAACCAATCAAATGACCGGATTTGCTGGATTGTCCAATCAGAAGGCCTTATTCGAAAACCTGGTTTAGTTTAAGCTGGTTTAACTTGCAGTGTGAATGGGGCATTTGTATTGTACACAGAAGAATAAATACAGCCATCGGGGCATGATTGCATATAGCTGCTTATGTATGAAAATTCTATATCTCAAATGTTTTTGGGTGTTCGCAATATTTCTTGAAAGAATGTAACGCTCGATGTTTACTTTCTTAGGGTTTAAATTCTTTGACTTATCGCCTCATAAAACTGATGATGAATTTGAATTTAATATGCAGGCATTCTATGAATTCCCTGTCGATTTTCCTATTATTTCACCAATCGAGAGCCGATCTCAACCCCCGAGTCTGAAGAAAGTTTCCTTGGCGATAGAGGGTACTACGCAACCAGTAATCACTCATCAAAACGGAACTTCAGCCCAACGGAGAACATTTGCACGGCCATGTCATCAGTCTCAGAGGACACTCTGGTTGCTTCCAAAATTACAATCTACACACAACCATGTGCAAAAAGAAAAGATAATTTACTTGCCTAATGAGCGCATTTTTGCGCAACATGTTGTTTGATTGCCCTCTTAGCCGCCTGCGCAAAGTGTTTTGCAGTGCACTGTTTAATCACAGGGAAAAGGGAGTGATAAAACAGTGCACTGCGAAGCAATGTGCGCAGGTGGTTAAAGGGGCGGTCAAAACAACGCACAGCAAAAAAGACACACAAAAACTGAGTAGATTATAATTTCTTTTTGTGAGATACAGTTTAAACCCCGCGTACATACCAGAGTAAGAATAGAGTAGGACGTGGTATGTGCAAGGGCACGTGTCAGCCTCGGACAGAAACAATGCATGTATATGTGGAAAGAACATGTATAAGCCACTGGCCAAGATCATTATGCAATATTAGGAAATAAGGGAAACGCATATGGGCGGAATAGAGCGTTAATCAGAAATTGCAGTACAGTTACTGAATGATATCCAAGGCAGAAGGGTGTAGCATGCAGAGTGCCACTCCCTGGCGTAGTGGAGTAACTCACAAGGATGTCGTAGAAGAAGAGAGTAGGAGAAATTGGATGGTCGTTATAGGCCTCTGTAAATAGACATTGTGCATGAATATATATATGTATAAAACGTCATTGAAATTGTCTTCACTGCATTCGCACTGAGAAACACACGGGAAAGGGAGATCTTTCCAACAGTAAGTAATACACAGAGTAGGCTCTGTAGAATAACGAGTAGGGAGATCGATAGATAAGCACTATGTCAGTATGGGGGGGGGGGGGGGACTGATGATGTCATCATACACACATGCTGCGTGATGTAATAGAATATTCAGTGTTTCGCATAGAACAAAACGATGAGAACAAGCACGATAATGCGCTCTGAAATAAAGCTTAAAGAGAAACAAAGCAACACGAATTGGAGCAGTTTAATAGTGCAGCATCCGAACAGCTAATTTTCAAACGACAAGGATAAAATATTTACTGTGTTTAGCACAGTGATGAATAAAACGTTTTATGCTTTGACGCAGTGACATCAAAGAACATCTTTCTGCTGATGAAAATTGTCCTTGAACGCATATAAGGAACCAATATTTTAATTCGGTGAAATAAAAGCTGGTCTGTGATACATATCCTATTATTTGCAAGTGACGTAAAAATTAATCTCTTAAACTCCACCCCATCAAATAAAACAGTCTTCTGCCGTGTTTCCTAAAATCCAGCAGAGAACAATTTTCCGTCATACTGTTCTTCGCATGCATAAATGAAGATCGGTACAACGGACTGCAGTTTAGGAGATGTTTATGGAAATAAGACTGGGTAAAACTTCACGTTACGTCTTTCTGCTGTTATCCAATGTTTCTTCCTGTTGTGAACAGTATGTGTGAACAGTATCTGACTGACAAACACCTAGTATGTTATTATTTCAAATTCATGTCGTGATTCCATTCTTCAAGGCCATGTGTGTGAAGTTTTAAGTGAATCGCAGAATTACGGAGCCAAATCTTTAAATTCTGTTTACAAAGGATATACACACTTTAATACAAGTAATTAAGCTCAGGAGCTGGTAGGTAGTATCTCAAAACTTCTGAACATTTTTGCTACCAAAAGTTTTCAATGAGTTTCTTATACTTCCGAACAGCACAGTTAAGTTAGTACTGTCACCAAATTACAAATTACTTGACAAAATCTCGAACAGGCAGAGCTGCAAAAATATCAGAACCTGGGAAATAGGTTTCCAGAAAATTTTCAGCTTTGCCGGAAAATTTTTCAATAAACATTTTCTCAAACAAGGGGAAGATGGTTGGACTACAACTTCTGCGAGATAGAGGCTGTTTTTACTTTTCTATTCTGCATATCATAATCCCGGGAAAGATGGAAGGCCTTGCAAACATCAGTATGTCCAAAGATTCTTAAGAATTTTCAAAAATCCTTCACTCAAGTAAGCGAAGAGAGTTTGAGAAAGATAATTTTGATTCTCCAGTTTGGCTGGAATATTCATTGGACATTTTCAGCACACCATGGCCAGAACAACATTCTGCATAAAATAATGTGACTTCACAGAAAATTTTCCCAATTTCCCAGGTTCCCAGAAAGGAAAATATTTTTTGTACCTCTGTATAAAGAAGCAAGAACATCAATCACATTCAAAGATATCAAAACAGATGCAAGTACTGCACAGAGTCAAGACACTTTTGAGTACGAATGTTTCTTAGCTCTTTATTCAGGTAAGGTAGTTTCTTAAGTTTCGAAAACTATACCTACCGTTCCTTATAAGCTGTTCCTTATACAGTAAATCCCTGCATATAAGAACGTACTTTTTTGAGAGAGAGGCTGAAATAGGTTCTTATTTCAAAGGTACTAACACTAATTTCGAAGTATGGAGGTTCTTATTTGAGGGGTGCCTTGCGTGTAGGCCCTTTTAGAGTCTCACAAAAGATGTTCAGCCCCCTTCTTTTTTGGAAGGGTTTATATGGACCTAATGACTTGGCGAGGAGAATGAAACTTTAACAGCAAATTGGGGCGAAAATGAACTACGTAACAACGATTAAAAATCAACTTTGCCACCCCTGCAATAAGAAATCAGACTGAAACAGGTTTTTAACTGCAAGGTGCATAATTTAGGAAAAACAGCCACTGGGTTCCTATTTTCGTAGGTTCTTATATGCGGGGATTCCGGGGGATTCACTGTAAAAAATGAGTAAGCCGATGGATTTCCCGACCCATGGTAAAATGAATAATTATGAAATAGCTTACGTTTCCCTTCTGTTCCTTCTTCTCCATACCAACAATATTAAGAATATCAGCAAGATCAGACAGAATGCAGCAATAGAAAGTCCAACTGCCAACCATCGATAATCTGCGTGAAAACAGATATATGTTATATCTAAATCAATGACGAAGACAACATCCTACGAAAACTGACAACACATATCTCTGGATTTTCTAGATTGGTAATCACATAAAATTACGATGAATGAATTGGGCAAAAGATAATTTTCCTCGATGTACGGGGGGGCGTGTGCCAAAAAAGAGGCAAAGATGGAATCGATCACTTCAAATGTTTTGGCAAAGAAAGTATCAAATTTATATATACTTTACGCTCAAAAGCAAAAAATATGTACGCTCTTTGCCTGCGTGCATCCCCTACTACTTCCGTAGAGTTGAATTTCCCGTTAAATTGAATTCATTTTCTGACGCCAGTAGGGTCTGCGAATCAGCGATTGAAAGCCTGTTCTTTGTCACGTATAAAACTATTATCATTCGTCAATAAACAATCTATTGTCTTGCGAAGACATTTTGCTCTCCGACGACGCAATTTTGCAGTAAGGATGAAGTAAAAAACCACATGAAGTACTTCGCAAGACAAAAGATTGGTTATTGACCTATGAAAATAGTTCCGTGCTTTGGGAACCTGCACGTGACTAAGAACAGGCTTTCATTCGCTTGTTCGCAGACCCTACTGGCGTCTGAAAATGATTCAATTCAACGGGCAATTTCAACTCTACGGAAACAGTAGGGTATGCACGCAGGCTAAACGTTCTTGGAAGCGAAAGACTAAAAATGCTGCATTCATCTAAACTGCATTCAGTTGTAGCGACCAGGTTGTCACATAGACAATCGACCTTTTACCTATTCTACAAAAGAATTTGAACTATGCGATATTTTGATACATTTTGTTGAATTTTTGAATGAGCACGACAGGAAAAAAGCTCTAATGCTGCTCAATAGTTTCAACTAACGGCCTCGTTTTGGAAATTTTTGAAAATTTCTCGATACTAAATTTCTGACCATGGATTTTGATTCAGCACCCCAAGTTAAGTTTAATTCCAACTTTCTTATTCCTAGAGTATGTGATTTCGATTTTATGGCGATAATAACTTTGAGAATTTATAAGGAATTTGCCCGTCAAAACCGTTCGGGGTGAAACTTTACACCCTCAGTCATTATTCACGGTCAAATCCCGTGTACATTTTCAAATTTGTTATCCGCATAAAATTAAATTCGTTAGCACTAAGATCATGAAAATTTGTAATTAGACTAAAATTAGGGTGCTGAATGTGAATATGGGGTCTGAAATTTCATATGACGCAAGCTAAAGAAATTTTGAAAAATTTCAAAACGAGGTCGCTTAGTTGAAAAGGTGTACAGAATCTTTCGTATAAAATATGCATAAAAATTTCGCTCGATCCAGGCTCTTTTGCAGAATAGCTAAACGAAAAGGTCTATTACACCAATGTTGATAAAGAGAATTTCTTTAAAAACTTTAAAAACATTGCGTTCCAATAGATGATCACCCTAAAGATGGCGGGGAGGAACTTTTTACCAAAATGTGTTTCGTTCGAAATACACCACTTTAATTAAGCAGGCTCGTTTTGGAAATTTTTCAAAATTTCTTCCTGTTGTTAATATGAAATTTTGAGCCCAGATTCGGATTTGTCACCCAAAGTTTAGTCTCGCTGCATGTTTTTTTAACTGCTGACAACTGTGATGTTGATTTTATGGCAATGTAAATCTCAAAGATTTATAAGGGATTTGACCGTGAAAAGTTGCTCGGGGTGAAACTTTACGCCCCGAGTCTTTTTCACGGTCAAATCCCATATAGATTTTCAAACTTTACACTGTCATAAAATTAACACTACGACTGCTAGTAACATGAAAACTTGTGGTTAGATTAAAGTTTGGGTGCCAAATCCGAATTTAGCGACTAAGATTTCATATGAAAAATTTTTGAATAATTGAAATGGTGTATTAGGAATCATTAACAACTCTGTAAGAATTCGATTATAGAGCGCAATGCATCTTGGTAAAAGTTCCTCGTCGCTATCTTTTGCTTTATCGTGTATTACGATGTCACGAGACTTCTGTTGGTAGGAGTTTGAGAACAAAGCGCAATAAATCTCGGTGCACAATCCATTGCCACCATCCTGAGCGTATTTTCCACAACTAGCAATAGGTTTATAGAAAGAAACAACTGTGGAGTTATTTTTCACCACAGCGAGATGTTACTGTTATGAATATTCTTCACAAAATGATCAAATGGGAAATCGCGAAAGATTCGTTTCCTTTAAGTTAGTTGATGGAGATCAATAACAAGCTCAAGAGCTGCATATGCAAGACTAAGATTAATGTGTTTTATCTGAAGATTTTTGCACATGTGTGGATAGTATTTAGTTATATGACCAGTGGCGTGCGCGGCCCTTTTTCTTTTTTCTATTCATAAATTTCCTCTGGGGTTGGAAAAATGGATGATAAAATACAATATTCGTGCTTTTACCAACAGTTTTAATCTTTTCTGCCAAGTGGTGCACTCAAATCAGCGACAAGAGAATAGTGATGTTATAAAATTCTGACGTCACGCTAAAAAAAGAGGCCATCCGATTGTTTTCTTGCTCCGTAATCGCTGCTAGCCTCTTATCGTGTTTTGATGAAGAAATGGCGACGATGACTGGCCTAATGTTTAATTAATTCATATACAGCTGTTACGAATGTCAATGTGCGGAAAGAAGTTCATAAATCACAGCAGCAGTTTGTCTTTGGCATTAATCGTACCAGCTACGGACTAATTTATTAAAACAAGGCCGCCGGGACGGGTGCAAGAGGGGCAACTTAACCCAGGGCCCCAGGGGACTTGTAATTGAAGATTTTTAACATTATGAGACCAGGAAATGCTGTGAAGTTCATTTTAAGTCAATCTAAAGGGCATGACCGAAAAATTTTCTGCTCGCTCCGCTACCAGGGGGCCTCATTTTCCAGTTTATCCCTGGGCTTCCCAAAGTTCTCGGTGGTCCTGCCTTTAAAGCCTTTCAAGGAGGGCTTTTGAAGCTGCGCACTGGCTATTCAGGCGGGTTATCAATTAGAGAATTTTAGAGAGCATGCCACTTTATCAACCGGGCTTGCAAGACCTGATCGGCCAAGGTTTGTGGTTTATTTGCACCTATTTCAAGTCATTGATCAATCTCTTGATAAAACATCTTTTGAATTTTTATGAACATATTTCGCGTCATAAAAACTTGAGCCATACAAGTCAAAAGTAGAATAATACTGCTGCCTCTTGAGAGATTGGCTGCATAAGCTGAAAATGGCTAAAAAAACCACGCCGATTCTGCCAATTGTAAGAAATAAACTATCAATAAACATGCAGGAGGAAGTCATCCTGATAAATCACCGAAAAATATAACATTCTTTTTCTTCTGTTTCAAAATACCTGAATTCTAAACATAGCATAGGTAATCGGAAATCGGGTTTGTGTTAGACATCTAATGTTTTGTGCGGAGGATCAAATGATATTAGGTTGAAGTTACCACATTATGGTGTTATCCCTTTCAAACAATGATACAACTTGACCACATTACATGGAATGACGGTTCTTTTCAACAACCATCGCAGGGGGAAGATATATCTAAGACCGACCGTCGGCATTGTGAATTCTGACTCTGGTGATTCTGCCCGCGTACTTGGCCGATAAAAACCATCAAATTGATTTGAGGAGTCATTTGAGAAAATTCTAACTCTGATAACGCGGTTGATAAGTATTACATCGAACAAAGGTATCATTTTCGAAACATTTTGCCCCAACATTCTTCAAAGCAAATTGTAAATCGAGATCTTACAGAGAGGAATGAGGATAAGAAAGTGCACTGGTAGTGCGTCGTTGAGAGGTCACAGCTATAACGTAACGAATGGTGCCAAGAATCGACGTATGCCTATCACTGGCACGAGGTTTCTCCACAAAATATACGAAACTTCCTAAATCAACGAAATCCGCAAACGGGAAAAATTCGCAGCTAAGATTTCTATTATTTGCACTGTTTCTTGTAAACTCATCTGACACTACGAATATTTTGGAAATTTTTGGAAAAGTTTGCCACAAAATTGGATAAAAATGACGATACTTGATAATCAGGCAGTTTTTGGCTGAAAGCTAACAGCCCTTGGGATTTCAAGGCATAAAATGGCAATCAGCTTACTCAACAGTTGTAAATGCATCGAGCACGTGATCGAATAAGCCATGTTCAAAAGTGTCCGTCTACCCAAACATAAGGAATCCGGTGACTCTCCGTTTTCGATGGCGCATCTGGCTGACTAAAGCTAACCTGAAATAAACCTGAATCCAGGTAACTTATGATTTATGGTGCAAGAATCAAATAAGCTTACCAGTTGGTTTCTTTGTACATGTGAATCCATTACCCTCGTAATCTGATTTGCAAGTACATGAGAATGATGACAGACTATTTGTACAGATTGCATTCGCACTACAATAACCTTTTGTGCATTCATCCACATCTAAGGAGAAAAGGTATTATAATAATGATGTTTGATAATATTGATAATGTTGATAGCCTATCTGAAGCTGATACATATTGAAAACCTTGGAGTCCTTGAACCTCGGAAGCTTGGAGCCCAAAACCGGGAATTTAGAACCTTAAAGGGGCAGGGTCACGTAATGTAAACAAAAATCTTTGGAAACGACAATTTTGCAGCATTTTTAATAGGCCATATCATAGTGATTTTCCACTCCTGTGCTCAGAGTGAAGGTGTTATTTTGAAGATGGACTCTTGAGCTTCGTAGATAAAAAACGAAACACTCATATGTTGTACGATTGCAGAGATATTGGTGGACTTTTGGAAGTAACTTTCTTGTGGATCCACCCCATCCACCAAAATCTGTACAGAACACAATGGCTACGTCTGGATAACGATGTGGATTTTAGAAATAACAGGTTTGTTTACGGTTACGTGACCATGCCCCTTTAGAATGGACAGAGCAGAAACTGCGCATGTATGCGCCAAAGCTCGTAACATAGAGCCCCGAGCTCTCTCCCGAAGATCCCAAAATTAGGCAATACTTGATACTTTCTTCCTTGGACCTTAAACTCTTGATTTATGGTTTCAAAGAGTTTACCTACTAAAACACTTCCTCATCTCAGATTGGTGGATGACGTCATTTTACGCAATTTCTGCTCTGTCCTACGTCGTTCTGGGATTATCAAAACAAGGACAATTGTCAGAGATGCAAAGATACGAACCAAATACAGTCAACGTGAGGTTGTGGCTATTCTGGAAATGGGTGCATCGCTTATGATGTTTGTGCATTTCATCGGAAAGGAACATTTTGTGGCACATGTGAAATAAGATACATAGTGGAACTGTTGGACTGTTGAACATGAGATTCTTTGCCAGCAGTTGGTGCACTACGGTGTCCAACAGCGCGAACTCGCGTGGTTTAGATCATACCTGTGCAATCGAAAACAATTCTGTCGGGTCAACGGTGTCAGCTCAAAAACTGAGGGTATAGATGTTGGTATTCCCCAAGGCTCATGTCTGGGTCCCCTCCTTTTCCTTATTTATATCAATGATCTACCGCAAGCTGTCCAAAATTCAACCATTTCCATGTATGCAGATGACACAAGTCTGTGCTACAAGTCTTAGGATATAGATCATCTGAACGAGGCCATTAACAACGATCTCAAACAACTAGACATTTGGCTTCAAGGCAACAAACTCTCCTTAAATGTTGCTAAAACAAATTCCATCCTTGTTGCCACCAAGCAAAAGGACAATATCCTCAACAGTCGATATGATGATTTGGATTTGAAAATTCGCGACAATGACCTCGAAATAATCCAAAAACAAAATACCTTAGTGTGCAGATCGACAACTCTCTTAACTGGAAGGAACACATTAAAACTGTCTCTACCAAAGTTTCAAGAGCTATTAGCTTTTTAAAACATGCCAAGACGTTTCTAGGACAGGAAACTTTGAAGACTCTTTACACAGGTATTGTAGAGCCACACTTTAGATATTGTTGCTCTGTTTGGGGCTGCGCCGGTTCGACTGAGCTTAATCAGTTGCAAAAACTTCAAAACCGAGCTGCTAGAATTATAACCAACAGCAGCTTTGACACCCCAAGCAGACCACTCATCGACAAGCTGGGCTGAAAGACCATTGAACAACTCGTCGCTAGTGAATCTAAAACAATGGTCTTCAAGTCCCTGTATGAACTGGCTCCCCAATACTTGTGTGACCTTTTCACCCGAAACTCAAAGTGCTCTTCCTATGTCTTGCGCTTTTCAGAGGCAGATTTAAGACTACCCATGAAAAAGTCAAGTAATGGACAAAAATGTTTTTCCCATCGAGGAGCAAAAGCTTGGAATGACCTTCCTGCCGATACCAAGCAGGCAACTTCCCTGAATAGTTTTAAAAAATCTATTTAGGACTTTCTCTTTTCTTTTATACTAGATTTTGTAAGTTTTGTATTAGGTTTTTATATCATGGTTTTTATATTGTAATTTCGGCTTTTTATTCGGTAATTGTATATTGTATATTGTAAGTAATTCTTTAAGTGGAGGGCCCCTTGCAATTCAACTCTGTTGAAGGGCAACCCTCCTTAATAAAATCAAATATCAAATTAAAAAAAATATCAAATAGCATCCTTAGCATTCTGCGATTGCTGAAACTGCAGTGCCATGGTTATTACTCCCATTGTGTGACCAAAAAAATTGATAAGGGCAGCGTTTCTCTACCTGTCAACTTCCAATAGGGGCCTGTTCATATGGAGAAAGTTTCCTCGGCATTTTCCCGTTTCACCGGGGAAATCGTTCAACCGAGATCCTGCCTCATATAGCGATACCACATAAAATATCACAAGCGTTCACATGAGAAAGCATTTTCCTGGCTAGCCGAGATCTCGCATGAATTCTACCGAGATCCCACCATAGACTAGCTCCACTAGCCCCTCTATTTCGCTGTTGTTTTTGTTGCTAATGGCCAGCTCAATGAGGGACTAGTTGCTAAAGAGTATCTCAAATCGGAATTTTGGAGCGGAAAAATCTGCTCCTTGCCTGATTGGAGCATTTTAGTGAAAAAAATAGCTAATTCCTTTTTAGCCAAACGATTTTTGCTCTGTATACTTTCTATTCCTCGACAGCCTCCTTTTCAAAGTGAGGCCAATCCATGGTCCGAGGTTTTCAAGAAAAAGCAATGGCGTCGGATATCCTTGTCGCAATTCGCAGCTCGATCGAGCAGAGAAGTTGAGGGAATTTTAGCCAGCTGTTTTGCACAAAGTGAGCAATTGGAAGGAATGTTTGCTTGTGCTGTAACAGGACATGACAAAGTGTGATGCTTTTGCAATATTTCAGAGGCATTTTCAAGCACATACAACTCTCTGCCGATGGCGGTTGCTACTGTATCAGTCTATCATTTTAGGCCCACTCCAGGTTTGTGACTTTTCGTTTACATTTAGCTCATGTACTTGAATTCATAACAACAATTAAACTGCAAACAGGTTACTTGGCATGTGCACACTGAATTTCTTGCCTTTCTGTTGGGCTTTTGTTTACAGTTGTTTACTCTTGAATTCAATGGGTTTGGTTTGATTTAACGAATTGATTTACCTAAGTAAAAATTTGATAGTCTTAAAAAGGATACGCATGAAAATTGATTTTATTGTAGTTTGTGAACATAACCAAAAATGGTCCACATTTATAAGTGACTCAATCAAGCATTTTATTTCACATTATTGCCTTGGTGTGCACAGGTATGTTTTGTCTGGTGCTGGGTTACACAAAGAAAAACAAAAGGTGATGAAATTTTTTGATTAGATTTTTGCTTGTGATTTTGATAGTACCCTTAACTTTACATTGATGTCAATGTCTTTAATCCACAGGGATTTGTCTAAAGCAAGATAGCTGCTTCATTATTATCAGATCTCATGTCAGTATGCATTTAGATGGCACTCGTCTTGGCGAGAGATTGTCTTTCTGATGAAACAAAGCAATTGAACAAAATATAAAGAATATTTCCCTTGAAAGTTCCTTGTTTTTGAGATGCTACTTAACTGATTGCTAGTAATGACAATTTATCATGTCAGTAGTATTTCTAATCTTGTTGACTCTTTGGTTCCCTGATCATTGGTCACTCTCAACTTCTCTGAAATTTCAATTTTGGTGTTCACTATACATGCTCCAATTTTGTCAGAGTCACAAACTGTTTGCAATTGTTTCCAAGAATATTCTTGTTGCTTGATGATTACTGTTCACAGCAACAACAGCCGCAAAAGTATTGGTTCCGTGGTTCGTGGTCCGAATTTTAAGCACGCAACGATTATGAAGACGAGGCTATCAAATCAATCCGATTTCAGACACTGTTTGGCAACAAGTCTCTGTATTAGCGACAAATCAGTTCTGAGGAGCATACAGAGATTGTGGAACCAGTCTAATCGCACCAAGCCAAGGAAATATTTTCTCATATAAAAACATTTTCCAGGCTCGACGGGGAAATCTATTTTGTCTATCGTTAATCTTTTAGCGCCAGAGACAAAGCGCTATTGTTCTTTATCCCGGCTTGCCGGGGAAACTGTTCTCATATGAAAGGTCAAGGAATATTTCTTCAGCTGAGCGATTTTCCCGATGAAACAGTAACATACCAAGGGAACTTTCTCCATAAGAATAGGCCTTAAGTTATCAGCAAGTGATTGGCTGATATCTCAACTGATCACATGAATAGAGGAGCTTTGTGATCACACAAGTATGAAACATCAAAGGCAGCCGGAACGAAGCATTCTAAATCTATTGCCTTGTATATTGATAAAGTTTTCAGTCCTATTCGTAAATAGGTTACGCCGCTTGGTACCAGCTTATCTTCACAAGGTCGTATGCAAAAATTTATTGCGAGGTAAACGTAATTAATGGAAACAAAACTTTCCATGGACGTTAAACGAACTAAGTCTGGTCTGTGCACATTTAGAGCTTCCTAAGCAAATAAGATCAGCACAGTGCGCAACGTGAAATGCACTAGGAAAATAGCGAAGCGGCAAAAAAAGTTGACGTTGGCGCATTACCTGAAAGTCGAAGACTTGCAACCGTTCCTAACAGTGATCCATTAATGGCATCAGTGAACGCCTTTTCCAAGCTCAGCACAGTCTCATTGACTAGTGTTTTGAAGATGACTTCAAACTCGATGATTAAACTGCCAACACTGCAGTAAATATGAGCATTTAGTCATTAACCTGCAACTGATTATTGAAGAGTTGGCACAATAAAATTAACTTATATTTGGTATGATTCTAGAATACTATGGTTTTCTAGTTAGGTGTTCCTTTCTTCAAGTAAGTTGTACGTTGCTCCTTTCTTCACAGGTTTAATCGTACCCAGTTAAGTAAACTGGATCATATTATTGCATTAATGATTTTGAAATGAAAACAAAGACAGTAAAAGAGTGGAAAGAATTCCTTGGAATCCAAACAAATATCTGACATACATTTAAGTCCCGTCTTCAAGAAACTTGTTTCAAAAAAACAGCCAGATTGGTTGCTCATGTAAAAATATATTTCATCACAACAGGGTGTATACCATGGTATAAGAAACACTTGTATATTCCAAACACTTGTCGATATTGGTGCAAAAACATTTAAAAAATACGCATAGTTTTACAAGAAACTGAGCCTAAACTGAGCTTGAGCCAGTACTAAAAGTTTCTTGAAGTTATTACAATTTGTGTTTAAAATTTTCATTCTCATTGTAAGGGAGCTGAGACATATTGGAGACTTACCCAACTATATCTGATATGATATTACTATGTATCATTGTAAACAAAGCATGAATCAGCCTGGGTAGTTTCTTGCAGAGAGGTATTTAATTCAGCGAAATCAGGCCTGAGTTTCTTATAATGCATCAGTTTCTTAGAGGCGGGAGTTTACGGCACAGGATGACCCAAGAAACTTGACGAATCAGACAGTGAATGGCTCCACAAAATCAAACGTTCAAAGTCAAGGTTCAAAATACGAAATCAGAGAAGTCAGTTTACCCGAGTTTTGTTATTATAACGTTGTCCACATTTGACCTTGCTGCTTGAAATTTTCTTAGAAGCTACAATAAAATTGGAAGTTCATATTAATTGAGACTGCTCACGATTGCTAGAAGATTGCAGGTCACTTTCGGAATTTCTCTAAAAAAAAGGCCTAGCTCTGCAAAAGAAAAAAATCTTGAAAGGATTAAAGTAGCTAAAGGATTAGAATATAACAGGTGAGCCAAAAGTGATACTTTTTGAAAAATCATCAAACTATGATTATCACATCAAACTGATCAGCATAGAGCTCAAATCTTTAAAAGGTGCTTGTAAAATAATATTACATTTTTCTTTGAACTAAAATGCTTAAACGGAACTTAATGTAATTTGCTGTAGATCTATCATGGAAATTCCTTAATTCAATAATTACTTTCAAAATGGCGGCATTTATTAATTTTTAGGCTGCGAGGTCATCAAATTCCTAAATCCTTGACCAGAAGAGTTACAGATATCTGCTTGCAACCATATTGTAGACATTCATAAGTTATGGTTTTCTTGAAGATCTCATCAACTTTCATCAAGTAACCCAAGGTTTATGATGATTTTGATTTTTAAAAATTTCACATGAATTTCTGCACAAATAATGAAAATGCTGCTGTTTTGAAAATAATAAAGGCATCAAAAAATTGCCACGACAGATTTACCGTAAAGAACGCTAATTTCCTTAAGGTCATTCAATGCAAGGAAACATTGATACAGTTCTACACTCATCTGCTTAAAGATCTGAAAGATGTGAAGGTGAAGTTGCGTTTTTCAGCGCTAAGCACTGGGATCGCAGAAATAGAGCAGACCCAATCGAGTCCGCGACCCTTTTTGATGACGCTCAAGTCGCTCAAGTGGTGGGGCCCTACCGGGTGTCGAACCCACTCTGCCTGACTGTTCTGGCTTCAAAGTCAGATGATTACACCACTGCGCCACAACACTTTCATATTTGAGCCCTATGGTTGACTGACCATGAACATTTCTTCATGTGCATTTGCATCAGAGATTAATAAATCAGTCTTAACACATATTGATTCCCAAACTTTGAAATCGTTTTGAGTTTACGGTAATTTGTCCTTTTACAAGCTACCAGGTTTTGAAGCATCCTCAGAAATCACAACAATAATCACTACGTTGAATCAATCTAATCACTAATCACCAAGCACCTAGTACCACTTCAATTAGTTTTTGATCTTCAGAAAGATATCAGATCATCTAAAACTCGAAATGTTATGTAAAATAATCACAAGAAATGTGATTTTTGGCTAATACTATTGCTCAAAAAACTTTTCACACGTCAACCTCACTTTATCTTCCACAAAAGAATAAAAGCCAATCTCGTATGTGTCCATGGTCTTCTTACGCCATGAGCTGATCACGAAGGCTAATTGAACACCCTAGTACACTTCGATCAAGTGCGCCCAGAAAATGGGTACATTAGCAGCCATTATGGATTTTACGGCTGGCTAGGCAACGCTAATAATGCACCCTCGATTTCAAACAACAAAGCAGCATTGTAATGGTCTTTGCTTTGCAACAAAATTACATTGTTGTCATTCGAATGATTGGAGAGTTTTCGAGGAATGATTTATGTTTGCTATTGTTTGCGCACAACCAATCAAATTGCAGAACGGTCTCATGTATCCCACAGTAGAGGTAGAACAACAAACTCACTCTGGAAATTAGATTGAATAACAACAATCATGCATTAAAAAAATCGAACCTTCATGACATAGATAAACAGGATATGAAATTTTACCTCTGGCTGAACTTGTGAAACGATATCAATGAACAGACTTGAAGACTTATTATTCAAATCATTTTTGACACTTTGGGGAGAATTCTTGTCGATAGTTTGTCCTTTGAATGAGTACGATGGGACTGTAATGTTTCCATTCAAAGTTGCAGTTTCTGAAAATATATACAAGGAAGAAGTAAGCAGTGGAAGCACTTTACGGCAGCAGTGGAAGCTGATTTGTACCTGCTATTTACTCTACTACTATAATTAAAAAAACAACTTTAAGATACTGATACACAAAATTTCTATCTTTAAACTTAGATGCCCTGTTCCTTTAATGAAATTAAAGTTGTCAATACGAGTTCTTCGTTTCTTTCAATTTACTTAAAAATTTTCAACAGTTTTCAGTTTTAAATCCTCAGGTAAGCTATTCCAAATCACTGGTCCCCTAAAAGCTACCGTATTTCTTCCGATATCTGTTATGAATCAAGGAATCTTGAAGACAGTTGTTCTTCTTAGTTCATATCTTTGTCCTTCCTTTTTGTTAAACAGCTGCCCAATTGCTGGAATTACTGTCTCTAAGCTAACTTGCTGCACTATTTTCAACAACAGCATCACAACAAATAAGTGCATTACATCTATCTTGCTAATAACACTTCGATTATATGTAGCTTGGTTACTCTTGGTATCATGAGTTGATACTGAATCGTGGTTAATTCGAAACATAGACTGGTTCCAATTCCAAGGAAATGTAAAGCAAGGGGCATTTTTTAGTAGAAGCTGGGATCCAGTTGATTTAGGGTATTTCGACCATGCTGAATGCTGATTACGAATTTAGCGGATCCCAAGCGAAATTCGCACATTTAAGGGCTTAATTTGCATCTCTTGCGTCCCCTTGATCTCATTTTAAGAACTGTTTCAGAGAAATGGAACCAGTCTAAACCGGGTTTAAACATTCGGGACAGCTCTTCAAATGATGTGAGTCTAATACTTATGGCCCTATAGGTCGTCATTGATTATGAAGTTGGAAGGGGTCTGGATGTACCTGCCGCATATGTATGGTTCAAATAGGGTAGAACATAATTCGAGCATGTAAATAGGGTAGAGTTTGCCTTTATTAGCATCTATTAGCTATTCTTCTAGCCAACTGTAACTAAATTGTATTATCATTATCATTATTATGTTCTTCCCTTTGCTCAGCTTGTTTCTTATAATTATCATTACTATTATTATCATTATTATCATTTGATATTATTATTTTGACGAATCTGAGTTTGACGAATCAGAAAAGAAATCCGTTTTTGAAAGTCTTCATCATCAACTGGATGCGTAATTAATTTTCGCAAGTAAAGTGGAACATCATTGCAATTTAACTTACTAGTTTCACATGTTGCTCCAGTGAGGCCGTTTATACATGTGCATTTTGGATTACCATTCACCAGGTTGCATGTTCCTCCATTTTTGCAAGGATTATTTTGACATTTTCCTGCGATAAAAAGGTGCAAAGTAAAATATTTCAGCTCAGACATAACGGTAGACGAAATGCTCATTCATGATAAAACAACGGTATACACGAACTTGAAAAACATAACCGATTAAAAGGCTGAATCTTTTTCATCAAAGCTTCCATACCCATGAAATATCGGTTATCGAAAATCTTTTAAAAATCCCATTTGGTTTGCTCTGAAGATAGCCCACATAACTTTTGCCATAATCTCATTTGCAGGCATATGGTGCAGCTTTCGCACAAATTTGTACTTCACAAGCTTGTAGCTCCATGAATATTGTGCGGAATTGCAAGATTCTGGCGTCTAGAATCAATTAAAGGTCTCAGAAATCAGGCATTTTCATCATCAGGTAGTGCTTCAGCATAACGTCACTCTTTAATGTTTAATCAAACGTGAAATAATTTTTCAGGAACAGTCCGTGCTTCCATTCAAACAGATGACACAAAGGAGATACATTTTCATCATACCTGTGCACGTTACTCCGTTTCCAGTGAATCCAGTCTTACAAGCACAAGTAAAGGAACCAACTGTATTTGTGCATGTTGCATCAGCATGACAATTATGAGTACCAAGGGTACACTCGTTGTTATCTGAAAAATAAGTACACAAAAAAATTCAAATTTCATCTACTCGGTATGGGAGGATCCCTACAGAAAATGACAAAATGTTCCGAAGATGGCTTAAAAAATTAAACATTTGATGAACAGAAACTAAAAATATCAAACTTCAAACTACCAATTCCTGGGGAAAAGAACTACAAACAAATAAGGACGATTTAGTTCAAAAACTCTGACTTGTTTTGCATCAAGACTCATTAGCCATTAAGATGAAGTGTCACAAAATAAGAAGAGATGACCAAGGAAAATAGGGGAGAGCTTCGATTAGATTGCCACATAAACAAATTTGTTTTATAGGACAGCAAAGTTACAGCAATAGTAATGTGATTCAATAGCTCAATGAAAAATAAAAATAAACAACTCTCGACGTACCAGTACATGTCACTCCGTTTCCATTATATCCAGTGTCACAAGCGCAAGTGAAGGACCCATTCGTATTCGAACACTTAGCATTTGCATGACAGTTATGAGTACCAAGACTGCACTCATTGTTATCTGGAACAAAATGAAATTTCAAAGCAACGAGCAAAAAGAAAAATGGCGAGGTATATAACTAATAGTCTTGCACATATATCAAAGTCATTATAAGTCCAAAGCACTAAATACCCCCTTTTAACTAAACAAGAGAACAAAATGACAACATACAAGGACTTTTTGAGTTCATAGCTATATTTGTTGATCGTCAACTTAAATACACATACCTTGCAACTTAAAATCATCCACCAAACACTGGAGATATGAGTTCACAAAGACAAAATTTGGGGTGCACTTGAGACCACAGGCTTTGCGAGCAAGCCTAGCCAAGACTTGATGTGACAGGCAATTTGCAAAGGATTCAAAATTTTGAATTTTAGACTGCATTCACACGATGCCCGGCACATTTTGAAAACGGTGAAAAATGTGACGGCTGCGAAATTTGAGCTAGCGTTCACATAACACCGGAACAATTTTAAAACGGTAAGAAATTAGACGGCAAAAACTCGTTGTAAGACTTTGATGCCAAAGAAGTGTACCCACACCGTAAGATCGACCCGTCTCGATCCAAAAGCGTCTAAAAATGCTATATTTTTCATCATTTTCAGGTGTTTACACGATGCCGTTTCCAAAATGTGCTGGTTACAGTTCCGTTTTCAAATCTACCGTTTTCAAAATCTGCCGGCAAAAATGTGCCGGTTTCGTGTGAACGGGAGGCCTATCCGTCACATTTTTCACCGTTTTCAAAATGTGCCGGCATCGTGTGAAAAGAGTCTGAATTTTGACTTTTGAAAAGAGTTACAATATGAGATGCTTCACTTGCAATTGAAGTGACTTTTCTTTTGAGGAATCGGTCCTTGCATTGCATTCTATCCGTGTTGTTTGTGTCAAAGGAGGGGAATGGTAGCACAGACACGCTTACTTCGAGATGTGGCACGACGCTTTCATTCTTACCATTCCTATCACATTCGTTTAATCAGGGCAATGTCCAACAGTCTTTTACTCTTTTTAAAAGATGAAAATTAAAAAAATCAAAGTTTACAGGTGCATTGGAAATGCCTATGATATAAATGATGGTTAAGCGTTCCTTCAAACACCTGGTTTCAGGTGCGCTATATAACTTGACATTGCAAGCTTGTATTTCCAGCGTTTCGTGGACGATTTTTAAATGAAAGGTATGTGCATCTAAGTTGAAGACTGATAAATTTAGCTGTGCACTCGGAAAGTAATGATATCTTATCATTTTGTTCCTATTTCCAGTCAAAGGGGGTAACTCCTTTGAGACACTCGGCAACCGCAGGAGAACCGCAGGAGATCCGCAGAGGAACCGCAGGAGAACCACAGGAGAACCACAGGAGAACCGCAGGAGAGAACAGCAGGAGAAGAGCAGGAGAACCGAAGAGGAACCCCAGGAGAACCGCAGGAGAGAACCGCAGGAAAACCGCAAAAATTTTCACCATACCTGCACACACCAATCCATTGCCAGAGTATCCGGTTTTACAAGCACAAGTAAATGATCCATTCGTATTTGAACATGTTGCATTGCTATGACAATTATGAGTACCAGGAGTACATTCGTTTTTATCTAAAAAAATAATGACACGATAAAACCAAGCAACGTCATATTTGAAAAAAATTCCGTGTATCTTGTCAGAAAAATAACCGAAAATTTGATTACGAGGCTAGTCTTCAAATGGTTTTCGCAAACAAACAAAATCATTACCAGCTGTTAAAAACATCTTATACATGATCCCAACGAACAATAAAAAAGATTGAATATTTTGCATTACCAGTACATGTCACTCCATTTCCACTATATCCAGTGTTACAAGAGCAAGTAAATGATCCATCAGTATTAGTACATGTCGCACTGTTATGACAATTATGAGTACCAAGAGTACACTCGTTCTTATCTGAAAAAATGAGTGCGCAAAAATCAAATTTCAAACTTCTCTAGCCGCTATAACATCATCCCAACACAAAACCAACGATATTTAAAAAACAAATATTTCAAACGATTAAACAGATTCTACCATAATATCTCAAAAATACAACAACCAACAAAAACTTTACTTAACAAGAACACTTATTATTTTCTGCCTACCTGTACATGTGACTCCGTTTCCACTATATCCAGTGTCACAAGCGCAAGTAAATGATCCATCCGTATTAGTACATGTCGCATTGGCATGACAATTATGAGTACCAAGAGTACACTCGTTGTTATCTGAAATATGAGTAAACAAATGATCAAACTTCGAACTTCATCTATTCACTATAAAATCATCCATCCACGAAGCCAATGATATTAAAAACAAGATACTTCAAAATTATTATGCATACTCTACCATACAACCACAAAAAATACAACATCGAACGATAGCTTTAATTAACAACGACAGATAACACTTTTTGCCTACCTGCACATGTCACTCCATTTCCACTATATCCAGTGTTACAAGCGCAAGTAAATGATCCATCCGTATTAGTACATGTTGCATTGCTGTGACAATTATGAGTACCAAGAGTACACTCGTTCTTATCTAAAAAAATGAGTGCGCAAAAATCAAATTTCAAACTTCTCTAGCCGCTATAACATCATCCCAACACAAAACCAACGATATTTAAAAAACGAATACTTCAAGACTATTAAACATACTCTACAGTAATATGTCAAAAATACAACAACCAACTAAAACCTCAATTAACAACAGCAACTGATATTCTCTGCCTACCTGTACATGTCACTCCGTTTCCACTATATCCAGTGTCACAAGAGCAAGTAAATGACCCATTCGTATTCGTACATGTCGCATTGTTATGACAATTATGAGTACCAACAGGACATTCATTATGATCTGAAGAGACCAGAGACAATTTGATGACATCATTCATAAGAATCATAGGTGGCAAATTTCAAGCATTAAAGGCTATCAACGGGGTTAAAAGGAAACTTAGCTAGGGGGATTGGGTAGTCTAAATATAACCTATTGTATTTGATGTTTTCGATCTATGTAAACAACAAGAAGATAAGCGGTGTCTGCCGTTCTTTTTTGTGCTACGTTTAGATTATCTCGCTTGATCTCCGTTCATTTACTTTAATGCAAAAATTAGAATGTATTGACAAATAGAACAAACAACCTGAGTAGCAAATAGATACCAAATATCGAATTATTCCGGATGACCAAAACCGCTAAGAGCTGGATTGTCCTTAGCTTGGCATTAGCTGATATGAGCAAGGAAACATGATATTACAACAGGATCCGCTACTTTTGATCGACAAAAACAACAAGCGATTAACAAATGGAGGCAAAGGGAATTCTGTGCCTGGTCGGTTAAGCCACAAACAAAGCAAAAACAAGCGACTAGGGTTCCTCTGAAGCCCAGGTAGCTACCTAACTCGTTGTACATTTCAGAAACTGCTTTTTAGAGCAAAAACCAACACGCTTTGAAAAATTTTTGGAATAAAAATGCGCGTGCTAGCTACCTGGGCTCAACAGCAACTTTTGTAGCTTGCCTTGGTGTTGTTTATGACTTGATCGACCGGGCATGGCATTCCTTTTGTCTGAATCTGCCAACCGCTTTGTTATCTACGATATTTTTGCAACAGATTATCAAATAGAGAAAAGGAAATTCGAAATCACATTGCATTAAACGTTAAAAACAAAGGAAGGTTTAAGTTTAGGTCAAACTGCCTAACGAAGGCATAAAAAGGCATGCCATGCTTCACAAACAGACCATGATATCTTTTGATAACAAAGCAGGCGTTTGAGATGGAACTTCTCCAATTCAATGACAATACACCAATCAAAATTTAACATACCTGTACAAGTAACACCATTACCAGTGTATCCACTATTGCAAGCGCAAGTGAATGATCCATCAGTGTTAGAACATGCCGCATTAGCATGACAATTATGAGTACCAAGAATACACTCGTTGATATCTGAAAAATGATTACCCAAATATTCAAATTTCAAACTTCATCTACTCACTATAACATCATTCCTACACAAAACCAACAATTTTCCAAACATACTTGCCTCAAAACTATTAAACATACTCTACAATCAAATCTCAAAAATATAAAAACCAAGAAAAACTTCAATTACAGAACATAACTTAATATTTTCTACCTACCTGTACATGTCACTCCATTTCCAGTATATCCAGTGTTGCAAGCACAAGTAAATGATCCATCAGTATTAGTACATGTCGCATTGTTATGGCAATTGTTAGTACCAAGAGTACACTCGTTGTTATCTGAAATATGAGTACACAAACAATCAAATTTCAAACTTCATCAACTCACTATAACATCATCCCTACACAAAACCAACAATTTTCCAAACATAACTGCTTCAAAACTATTAAACATACCCTAAAATAACATTCCAAAAATACAACAACAAAACAAAACTTTTAATTAACAACAGATATTACTTTAACCGACCTGTACATGTCACTCCGTTTCCACTATATCCAGTGTCACAAGCGCAAGAAAAGGATCCGTCCGTATTAGTACATGTCGCATTGCTATGACAATTATGAGTACCAAGAGTACAATCGTTGTTATCTGAAATATGAGTACACAAACAATCAAATTTCAAACTTCATCAACTCACTATAACATCATCCATAATTAAAAACAAAATATTCAAACAAAGTAATATATACTTTAAAACTAAATCAAACATACCCTACAACTAAATCTCAAAATGCGACAACCAAAAAAGACTGTAATCAAAAACGACACATAACATTTTCTGCCTACCTGTACATGTCATTCCGTTTCCACTATATCCAATGTCACAAGCGCAAGTAAATGATCCATCAGTATTAGTACATGTCGCATTGTTATGACAATTATGAGTACCAATAGTACACTCGTTGTTATCTGAAATATGAGTACACAAACAATCAAATTTCAAACTTCAAGTATTGACTACAAGAAGCTCCCTAGAAGAGCAAACAATATTCTAAAAAACAAATACCTCAAAACTATTAAACATACTTTACTATAATATATCAAAGATACAACAACCAACAAAATCTTCAAACAAAAAGAAAACTTAATATTTTCTGGCTACCTGTACATGTCACTCCGTTTCCACCATATCCAGTGTTACAAGCGCAAGTAAATGATCCATCCGTATTAGTACATGTCGCATTGTTATGACAATTATGAGTACTAAGAGTGCACTCGTTGTTATCTGAAAATTGAGTACACAACTAATAAAATTTTAAACATTTTGTGTTTACAACAACAAAATCCCTAGAAAAGAAAACATTATTCCAAAAGAAAAAATACTTCAAAACTATTAAACATACTCTACAATAAGATAGAAATCAAGTGTTTTAGCCGAGTTTTACTTGCGGCCCATGGCCGGAAAACTTCAAGTCCTTTATTTTATGGACCAATCAGACAGCGAATTAGGGAGAGAAGAATAGAAGACAGAAAAACCTGTGAAGACATTTCTAAATTTTACCTACCTTCATGAAACGCAACAAGGACGACAAAATGCTGAAAATTTCCCAAAGTGTTTTTGAAGATGCGTAATCGTCAGAAGTTTGGGTATCCAGGTTTGGATGCCGGTATGAATACCTAACTGTTTGATGGAGATTTAGCGTTCCCAATAGGTAAAGTCGCTTGAGGTTTGCTTGTCAAGCCTCGTTCACGCCACTTCAAGTCAGGCGATAAAGCGTCTTGATAAAACATCTTTTCAATTTATATAGCACTATGAAAACTTGGGCCATGGATGCAAGAAGTAGTATAATTTTCCCAAGAGTATTGTCATAGGACATGAAATGTGTGAACTAACCTGACCAAATAATTTCAGTTCACATAGAAATCGAAGGGGGTTGAATCTTGAACCAAAGAAACTGTTGTGGAAGGATATTGGAAAGAAAAACTGGAAACGAAAGACATTTGACGTTCTGTGATCATTTTTACAAATCACTATTGTTATTACCATTGTCTCTCGCCAAGAATTTATATTGTTCAAGGCTTAGGGCCTCGTCGGTTTTGAAGGACTATAACTCCGAGAAATCATAAGAGGGCCATAAGATATCTAAGCCGCCATCATAATCTAGATAAACATATCGTTATGGCGAGTAGGTTTCTTCGAAAAAAATTAAGAAAATTCAAGCATTTTTTTGTCCTGGTTGCGTTTCATGAAGGTGGGAAACATTTAGAAAAATCTTCACACATCTCTTCTGTCTTCGTCGTTTAATTGTCTTCTTATTGGTCTGTGAAATGAGACTTTGCACTTGGAGGCTTCATGCCATGGTCCACGAGCAAACCTGGGCAAAAGCATTTGATTCCTGTCTTCAATTGAATAATATGTCAAAAATAAAAAACCAACAAAAATCAATCAGCAACAAAATTTAGTAACTTCTGCATACCTGTACATCTTACTCCAGTCCCACTGTATCCAGTGTTACAAGCACAAGTGAATGAACCATCAGTATTAGTACATGCTGCATTGGCATGACAATTATGAGTACCAAGAGCGCACTCGTTATTATCTGAAAATTGAGTGTAAAAAGTCAAAATGCAAGCTCCATCTACTCACCATAACAACTTTCCTCTACAAAAAATATACATACTCTAACACAAAATCTGAAGAAAAAGGAACAATAAAAAAGACTTTATCTAATAACAACGTTTATTACTTTCTACCTACCTGCACATGCCACTCCGTTTCCAGTATATCCAGTGTTGCAAGCGCAAGTAAATGATCCACCCGTATTAGTACATGTCGCATTGCTATGACAGTTATGAGTACCAAGAGTACACTCGTTGTTATCTGAAAATTGAGTACACAAACAATCAAATTTCAAACTCGCTATGGTAACTATGACAGCATCCCTTCACAAAACCAACATTATTTAAAAAAACAAACACCTCAAAACTACCTAAGAAACTCCTATATGTGAAGAATAAAGAACCAACAAAAACTTCAATCAAGAAGAGCATTTAAGATTTTCTGCCTACCTGTACATGTCACCCCGTTACCACGGTATCCAGTGTTACAGGCACAAGTAAATGATCCATCTGTATTAGTACATGTCGCATTGCTATGACAATTATGAGTACCAAGAGTACACTCGTTGTTATCTGAAAATTGAGTACACAAACAATCAAATTTCAAACTCACTATAGTAACTATGACAGCATCCCTTCACAAAACCAACATTATTTAAAAAAACAAACACCTCAAAACTACCAAAGAAACTCCTATATGTGAAGAATAAAAGAACCAACAAAAACTTCAATCGAGAAGAGCATTTAAGATTTTCTGCCTACCTGTACATGTCACTCCGTTACCATGGTATCCAGTGTTACAGGCGCAAGTGAATGATCCATCAGTATTAGTACATGCTGCATTCGCATGACAGTTATGAGTACCAGACGCACACTCGTTGATGTCTGAAAATTGAGTGCAAAAATAGCCAAATTTCAAGCTCCATATACTCATTATAACAACCTTCCTCCACGAAACAAACAATATTTCAAAATCAAATACATGAAAACTATTAACATACTCAACAAAAGCGATTGAATAAAAAAACCAAAAAAACACTTTATCTAACAACAACGCATATTACTTTCTGCCTACCTGCACATGTCACTCCGTTTCCAGTATATCCACTGTTGCAAGCGCAAGTGAATGATCCATCAGTATTAGTACATGTTGCATTTTTGTGACAATTATGAGTACCAATAGTACACTCGTTGTGATCTGAAAATTGAGTACAAAAATAGTCAAAATGCAAGCTCCATCTACTCACTATAACAACATTCCTACACAAAATATACAATATTCCAAAAACGAATACTTCAAAATCATTAAACATACCCTTCAATAAAATCTCAAAAACACAACAACCTAAAAATGGTCAATTACAGAACAACACTTAATATCTTCTGCCTACCTGTACATGTCACTCCGTTTCCTGTATATCCAGTGTTGCAAGCGCAAGTGAATGATCCATCAGTATTAGTACATGTTGCATTTTTGTGACAATTATGAGTACCAAGAGTACACTCGTTATTATCTGCAAATTGAGTACAAAGATAGTTATTGTTATTGTTATGCGCATTGTTATGACAATTATGCGTTCCAAGAGTGCACTCGTTATTATGTGACAATTGAGTACAAAAATAGTCAAAGTGTTAGCTCCAGCTACTCAATATAACAACCTTCCGTCACAAAACAAACAGTACTCCGAAAGCAAATACATAAAAACTATCAAATATACTCTACAACAATATCTGAGAAAAGAAAGAAAAACTTATTTAACAACAACGCTTATTATTTTCTGTTTACCTGCACATGTCACTCCGTTTCCAGTATATCCAGTGTTACAGGCACAAGTAAATGATCCATCCGTATTAGTACATGTCGCATTGTTATGACAATTATGCGTACCAAGAGTACACTCGTTATTATCTGAAAATTGAGTACAAAAATAGTTACTGTTATTGTTACGCGCATTGTTATGACAATCATGCGTTCTAAGTGTGCACTCGTTATTATGTGACAATTGAGTACAAAAGTAGTCAAAGCGTTAGCTCCATCTACTCACTATAACAACCTTCCGTCACAAAACAAACAGTACTCCGAAAGCAAATACATAAAAACTATCAAATATACTCTCCAACAATATCTAAAAAAACAAAGAAAACTTTATTTAACAACAACACTTAACATTTTCTGCCTACCTGCACATGTCACATGTCACAAGGAGTTGTCAACTTTCTAATTCATGGACTGTGTATAATATATGATCAAATGGATTTGTCAACTTAATCTAATTATGATGGAAATATGAGCCAATCAACATGTTTTTGTTGTCTTCCTTGCCTTAAGATTTCTCATCAAGAGTCGATTTCAAACAAAAGTTTAAAAATGTTGTGAAAGCGTCATTCTCTCCTCGTAAGTTGATATAAAAGACGTTTCTTAGATCTCAATTAAATGTTTCGAGCGTCTGCCCGGAGAAGATTCCTATAATAATCTCATTTTACGTTCCTTGCATGGCTTTTCACTGCTGATCAGAACTTAGGGGAGAAGCAGCGAAATGTAGAAATACAGTTAGTAGAAAACTGAACAAAGAGTAGTATCTTGAGAAAAAGCTACAGCAAACGAAACTGAAATAACAAGAGCACTGAATACTCTCCGCCTACCTGTACATGTCACTCCGTTACCATGGTATCCAGTGTTACAGGCGCAAGTGAATGATCCATCAGTATTAGTACATGTCGCATTGGCATGACAGTTATGAGTACCAGACGTACACTCGTTGATGTCTGAAAATTGAGTGCAAAAATAGTCAAAATTAAAGCTTCAGCTACTCACTATAACAACCTTCCGTCACAAAACAAACAGTACTCCGAAAGCAAATACATAAAAACTATCAAATATACTCTACAACAATATCTGAGAAAAGAAAGAAAAACTTATTTAACAACAACGCTTATTATTTTCTGTTTACCTGCACATGTCACTCCGTTTCCAGCATATCCAGTGTTACAGGCACAGGTAAATGATCCATCCGTATTAGTACATGTCGCATTGTTATGACAATTATGCGTACCAAGAGTACACTCGTTATTATCTGAAAATTGAGTACAAAAATAGTTACTGTTATTGTTACGCGCATTGTTATGACAATCATGCGTTCTAAGTGTGCACTCGTTATTATGTGACAATTGAGTACAAAAGTAGTCAAAGCGTTAGCTCCATCTACTCACTATAACAACCTTCCGTCACAAAACAAACAGTACTCCGAAAGCAAATACATAAAAACTATCAAATATACTCTCCAACAATATCTAAAAAAAACAAAGAAAACTTTATTTAACAACAACACTTAACATTTTCTGCCTACCTGCACATGTCACATGTCACAAGGACTTGTCAACTTTCTAATTCATGGACTGTGTATAATATATGATCAAAGGGATTTGTCAACTTAATCTAATTATGATGGAAATATGAGCCAATCAACATGTTTTTGTTGTCCTCCTTGCCCTAAGATTTCTCATCAAGAGTCGATTTCAAAATACAGTTTTAAAATGTTGTGAAAGCGTCATTCTCTTCTCGTAAGTTGATATAAAAGACGTTTCTTAGATCTCAATTAAATGTTTCGAGCGTCTGCCCGGAGAAGATTCCTGTAATAATCTCATTTAACGTTCCTTGCATGCCTTTTCACTGCTGACCAGAACTTAGGGGAGAGCAGCGAAATGTAGAAATACAGTTACTAGAAAGCTAAACATAGAGTAGTATCTCGACAAAAAAGCAGCAGCAAACAAAACCGAAATAACAAGAGCACTGAATACTCTCTGCCTACCTGTACATGTCACTCCGTTACCACGGTATCCAGTGTTACAGGCGCAAGTGAATGATCCATCCGTATTAGAACATGCTGCATTCGCATGACAATTATGAATACCAAGAGTACACTCGTTGTTATCTGAAGAATCAGTACGGAAAAAAAATAAGATTTCAAATGTCATCTCTTTGCTAGAGGAGGATCCCCAAAAGACCAACTTTAGCCAAAAATTGCTCAAAATCATGTAAGGAAAATACCTCAAAACGGTAGAACATAGGAAAATTATTATAAACATTTATCTACTGCCCACCTGTGCATGTCACTCCGTTTCCAGTGTATCCAGTGTCACAAGCGCAAGTGAATGATCCATCCGTATTAGTACATGTTGCATTGCTGTGACAATTATGCGTACCAAGAGTACACTCGTTGTTATCTGAAATACGAGTACACAAACAATCAAATTTCAAACTTCATCTACTCACTAAACAAAAACCAACAATGTTCCAAAAATATTGCGAAACTAAAGACAGAGTATTATCTCAAAAGCAACCAAAAGAAACTGTGGGTAGCAACAACAAGAAATATTTTCTGCTTACCTGTACATGTCACTCCGTTTCCACTATATCCAGTGTTACAAGCGCAAGTGAATGATCCATCAGTATTAGTACATGCCGCATTGGCATGACAATTATGAGTACCAAGAGTACATTCGTTGTTATCTGAAAATGAGTACACAAATAATCAAATTTCAAACTACATCAACTAACGACAAAAATGTCCCTAAACAAAACAACTAACATTTAAGCAAACAAATACTTTAAAACTATCAAACATATCTCAATCATATCTAAAAAATGCAACAACAAAATAAGACTATAGTCAATAACAACACATAACACTTTCTGCCTACCTGTACATGTCACTCCGTTTCCACTATATCCAGTGTCACAAGCGCAAGTATACGATCCATCCGTATTGCTACATATTGCATTGCTATGACAATTATGAGTTGCAGTGGTACACTCGTTGATTTCTGGAAATGCGCAGACAATTTATTAAATAATCACTGAAACAAAACATTACATATAGAAAAACAGGTGATATAAACAAAAAATTAGAAATAAATACACTGAAATTAGCAACAACACAAATCTTCTCCCTACCTGTACATATCACTCCGTTTCCACTATATCCAGTGTGACAAGCGCAAGTAAATGATCCATCCGTATTAGTACATGTCGCATTGCTATGACAATTATGAGTACCAAGAGTACACTCGTTGTTATCTGAAAATTGAGTAAACAAATAATCAAATTTCTTACCTCATCTCTCTTTGACAACAACCCTACACCAATATTCCAAAAGTAAACACTTCAAAAGTGTTGTACAAAACTACTGCATCTATTCTGAATGATCAGGTTCTAACCTATCTGCTGCAATCACTTCCACAATATGACTGACTTCTGTGATTCGAATCGTCAGTTCCTTTCTGTCAAAAATTCATCTTAACTTTTCTGAATGTTTCATCGTATTCTTGTACTGTTTTGCCAGCGACTAACATGTCATCAAGAATAATTTGAGCTCCTTGAAAACCTTTAATCAAGTTCTTCTCAATAACTTTTGTTGCAGATAAAATTCCAAAAGGCATATACAAAGATTTATAGCGACTAATTGGTGTATTAAAAGTAAACAAATCAGAACTTTTCTGATGATCAAATAATCTTGCCAGGATTGATTTTTGGCAGCTAATGTGGCACAATGCTTTGCAACCGCTCCTATTGGTTAATCGCACCTTTCCGGCGGGTTTCTCATGACAAAAGGACGTGTTTTGTAGCCAAAGCCACTGCTTTAGGCCTATGAGATTTACAATAAACTCAAACGACATGGCAGTAACAAAATGTGTTTGACTAAATGATACTTCTCAAAAGTAGCAGCTATAAGGTAATAAAACTCATACTAGCCAACTTTGTCGTTGTACACGAAAGTATAAAGCCTTCGATCTTATTGCACAGACCTCGCAATTTCGGTTTGTACTTTTACGACCTCGGGCTTTATATTTCCTGTCCAACACAAAACTGGTTCGCATGCGCATAGTTTTAGATCTATGATTACATCCTTAATGGCCACAGGGTTGAGATGTACCTCTATTGTCCTTGTGGCATCGGTTTTTACAATCATTTTTGTAATCATTCTTCGTAATCTTTTGAAGTTGTGTGGTTTTTATTTTCTTCTGAGATCATAATTAAAAAAACTTCCACATTCCTTTTCAATTATAACCAGTGAATTTTCCCGGTTTGTTTGGCCCTTCACTTGAAAATTACTCCCTTTAGTACAAGCTGTTCAAGTACTTGTTGGAGTCTGCCTTGGCCAAACCATTCAAATCCTCACTCGATTCTTCTCTCGAAGTTTGATCTTAGAGTCGACGGTAGGCGAATATGGTTGACCAAGCGATTCGATTTCTGCTGTACTTTTCTCTAGATTTTTCACTCGAATTTTCACAGAGTCTCTTTTCAGTGCTGAAGCGTGTCAAAACCTAAAACACAGTGATTCAAAATGACATGTTAATGCGCATTCTTTCACTCAATATCATTTTTTTTCACTCGACGTTTTAGATCAAGACCATCTTCATTCGACTCCACTCGACTCGCTTTGGCCGGACCTTAAGTGCGACAGGGTGAATTTTTAGTGGAACGGATTGATCAGTAACTACGTGATGCTCTCCTATTCACTCTAAGCAATCAAACACATCATTGAATTCCCTGAGCATAATATTTCATTTCAACTACTTGATTTCACTTTCTTAGCACAACTTTGATCATTTCCCACTGTCATCACTCTTTGTACAAGGTTCGATTTTTCACATGTTGGTAATCCATGGGCAGCAGGCACATTCGTATCTACTAATTTGAAATTTATCACAAGATATTTACTCTTGTATTCTGCAAGCAGCTCTACTTACTCTTTAATGGGAACGTTCTTGTTGTTGTATTCAAACAAACTTGATCTTGACTTTACTACTACTGCTGATTTTCTAAGGTTTCCGCGAAATTACGTTACAATGGGCTCCTATGTCTTTCTGAAATGGGTTATTTTCCCATTAATGGTCGAGTCAGCATTTCATTGTTGATTGTGCTAAAGACATCTTTCCACTGTCATCTGTAGAACGTTCATTAACATAATGAGCCCTGGATCCATGACCTCTTTCCCCCTTAGCCTTTTCTGTTGGTTACCGTTACCTTTGCTTTGATTTGCAAGCTGAATTGAAATGCTTAGGTTTACCAGATGCATGATAATCTTTTCCAAAAGCTGAACAATGGTATTTCAGCGGATAGTCTCAAAACTGTAACAACTTTGCTTGGATCTATTTTGCTTCTGCACGAAGTCAATCTCCTCTTGCTGTACTTCACTAGGATCATTGATATACTGTGCCTGGGTCTTCGAAAGGTCAGAAGATTTGCAGATATCTGTTGCCTTGATAAGACTTAAGTTAGGGTCACAAAATAGTCCTTCACTTAAATTATTTGACCATACACCACAAATTCTTCTGTCTCTGATTACACTGTCACAAAAATCACCAAATTCACATTGTTTGGATAAATCTTTCACCTCAGATTTGTAAATATCAATTGATGTCGACCTTTGGGGCCTGTTGCTAAGGAGGCAAGCCAGCCTGCTTACCGGGCTTGAGCTCTTTGCCGAGATCTCGCGTCATCCCTAATTCCAATACACAATTTGATTTCTGTTCATATGAGCAGGCAGACTGGCCCGCTTAATGAGATCTCACTGGTTTACTGGCGAGATCTAGGTTGGCGGTATGAAAATTTTCCCAAATGGACACTACTCCCGGTTACCGAGACAAAAATGTCGCTATTGCTCAAGCACAGCGTGCCTGAACAATAGGCACGTGTCTCATTTTAGACCAGTGTCAAATTTCTGTCTCGGAAAGCGGGCAGGAATGTCTTCTCCATATGAACACAAGATAAAAACTATCTAGCCTACCGGGCCAGCCCTGTAAGCGGGCCGGCTCGCCTCCATATGAACAGGCTCTTGGACATGCGTGAGAAACTTATAGTATTCATAAGAAATATTCTTGCTGGGACAGCAATAAGCTTCAACCCAGAGGTGTATACAGCTTAGAATTTGACGGGTGCCCAAGGTATCTGGTGGCGTAGCCGCAACAGCAAGGGGGTCAGGGTTCCGGGCAAAAACCCGGGGAAAATTAATTTGGGCCATGCCCTTTGCTTTTGCTTAAAACGTGACCACGTCCGTAAGTTTACTGGAAAGTTTTAATTTCATCTCAACAATCAATGAAAACTTCTGTTAGGACTTTTCAGTGTAAACTTTTTACTGCAGACAGGAGTACTTCACGATGCAAAACATTTTCCACTTGAAGAAAGGTGTGGTATTTCCATTGATATGTATGGTAATTGACAAAATCGGCTAAGGTTTATTTACACCCATTTCAAGTCCTGCGATCAATCTCTTGATAAAACATCTTTTGATTTCTCTTACATATTTGGTGCCGTGCCAAGTTATGCCATGAATGCAAGATGTAGCATAATACTAAACCATCTAAAGAGACTTGAAATGGGTAAAACAAACCTTAGCCAATTAGGTCTATTGTGCATTATTTACGTTACAAAGAAGAATAAGGAATTTGTTGTAACTAAATAAAGTTTGGACTTTGTGATTCAAGCCAATCCAGCTTTCTAAGAGAATCTACTGATACAAAACCACTTTTGTCCGACCTGAATCATGTTACCTGATTTTGCACAAAAATGTGATAAACCCAACCCAACAACAACTCGCACCAACTGCCAGCAATTTCTAACTTTGTTTGATTACTATCCATTGAACAGTCCACTAAATAATTGCAGGAAACGGCAAGGAAACGCTAAACAAGTAAATATGCCTATAAACAAAAATGACAGACAGACAGACAGACAGACAGACAGACAGACAGACAGACAGACAGACAGACAGACAGACAGACAGACAGACAGACAGACAGACAGACAGACAGACAGACAGACAGACAGACAGACAGACAGACAGACAGACAGACAGACAGACAGACAGACAGACAGACAGACAGACAGACAGACAGACAGACAGACAGACAGACAGACAGACAGACAGACAGACAGACAGACAGACAGACAGACAGACAGACAGACAGACACACATACAGTGCACCAATTTTTCTGCGTACCTCTGCATGTCGTTCCGTTTCCACTATATCCAGTGTTACAAGTACAAGTGAATGATCCATCTGTATTAGTACATATTGCATTGCTATGGCAATTATGAGTAGCGAGAGTGCACTCGTTGTTATCTGTAAAGATAGTTCATGAATAATTATATTTGAATGTTCATTTACTTCCATAGGCGAAATCCTGAGAACAGCTACTACTATCAGAATAACATTTTAACGCTATTACATACACAAAAATCGATCGCCATGTTTAAAGGAGAAGGGATGAAAAGACTGGGATGGGTTTGGAGCTGCAAAAAGTATTGGAACCTGGGAACTAGGTTACCAGAAAATTTTCAGCCTTGGCAAAAAATTTTTCAGCAAAAGTTTGCCCAAACAAGGGAAATAACTGCCTTTTCTCAATCAATTTTAAACAAGGATAACTTATTGACCTTTCTATACTACTGATCATTGTTTAATAGAAATGCAAGGTTACGGGCCTTGAGAACATCAAATGGGAAGAATTCTCAAGAAGTTTTAAAAGACTTCTTCACATAAATGATAAATTCCGAAGAACTTTGAGAATCATTCACATAAATGATCAGTTTTTTCACTGCCTCTTTTTGATACACCATGTAGTTTGGTCAGAATAGCCTTTGGACCTTTTCAGTAAATTGTGGCATGAAGAAACAGCAAGTATTTTGCATAGCATAATTAACTGCAGAAAAATTTTCGCCATTTGCCAGGTTCCAAGAAACGAAAATATTTCTTAAATCTGCTTTTTCAGAGTACTCTTTCAGAGATGTAAAAAATATGTTCATTTCTTGGAACCTGGCAAATGGGGAAAAAGTTTTCTGCAGAGTAATGTTATGCAAAATACTGCCGTCCTGCTGAGAACTGCTGTCCAATGCTTATTAGAAATACAAACAACAATATGCCCATACGAGAACAGACCACCTTTATCGTCGCTGCACTGTACATTGCACAGGAGCACTAATATCAATCGCTGATCGGCTAATAGCTCAAGCAATGCAATTCAATGCTAAGGCCTACCTGCCATGCGTAGCTTCGACAACTTTTCTGGTCTTCGGTGATAGGCGCAGATTCTTTTGTTTCAAGACAAAGGTTTTTCAAGTTCGTCTACCCAAAAAGTAGATAGTGCAGTGGGTGTAACTTAATCGCGCGTAACTATAGACAGTGCAGTGGGTCAAAGACTTCGAAAAACTACTTCAAAGAACTCTTTGAGACGGTGTAGCTGCATTCGCACTTAGCTTGATAATGTCTTTTTACCTTTGCTTAAAAAAGTCAACTTAAAAGAATATTAACTTGCATCAGCACTCTTAAATTAATTAAAATGGCAGTGAGCTCTCTGACACGGCCTTAGTGAGGCATTGCAAACATTATCAAGCAAATGCAACTGGAAAATCAGCAGAAAGGCTCTTCGTGTGGACTCCAAATAATCAAAAGTGTTATACCAATGGTATCTAGCATTTGGCATGAACACATGAAACGTTAGACTGGCAAAAAAAATTTTTGAAACAATCATTACAAGCAGCAGAAAAAATTAGTATCAAAATTGTACCTGAACATGACGTTCCGTTCCCAGCATATCCAGCATTACATATGCAGATGTACGATCCCATAAGGTTGTTACATGTAGCATTTGAATGGCATGGATTACTCAAGCATTCATTGATATCCTGACAGAATGTCCCGTTTCCACTAAAGCCAGTTGGGCAAGAACAAGCAAATGATCCATTAAGATTACTGCAAACACCATTTCTGTGACAGTTATGTGTACCTGCGGAACACTCATTGATATCTGCACAGTAAGAGCCATCTCCAGTGTAACCAGAAATGCAGTTACATGTGTGCGATCCCTCGGTATTCGTACAATTTGCATTCATGTGGCATTTGTCAGTGTTCATTGCACACTCGTCGATGTCTGAGAGAAGATAATGAGAAATGATGAACTGCAAACAAGCGCCAATGGGTTTGGCCGTCCAAGCATTGACAGAGTGAGTTGAAAATGTATCCACTGTTTGGAAAATTCTACTTCAAAAGCCATCAGACCATTTTGGAAAATTACAACTTTGGTGCTTTAATGCGGGTTTGACGTAGCTTTGAGAAAATATTCATAATTCACAATAAATCACCTTAATCTCAAATGAAGAATTTCCAAAATATATCTTCCGTGGGCCTTGCCTGAAACTGTTAAGTGAGTGGCACAACCCGGTCCTTCTTTTAACAAATAAAATAATAAAGACCATGTTTTTCGTAGCTCAGGAATTTCTCTCTAATGATAAAGAAACTATATTTATTTCCCTGGGGGTGTCTTCAATAGACAGGTGACGGGGGTGTGCCATTTGACGTCCAAAATCACACCCTAAAAGTTGTAAATTTTCGCAAAACGATTCCTCAAAATTTACAGGCCATTGAAAATACATACCCTAAAATTGTGACAGAGATCCAAAATGTTAATCCAGTATATATATGAAATTTGATCAAAATTAATACCCTAAAGCGATATTTTTCCAAAATGACACCCCAAAATTTATGACTACTTGTGATTTTATCAAAAATGATTACCGAAAATCTATTTACCGCTCGAAAAAAGATACCTCAAAAATGGCAAATCTCGTACCAGCATATTTGGTAGTTATATGCTCCCCCCCCACCCGGTTTAGGCTTAAGTTTTAGGCTGATTCCTTATTTCCAAAGGAAACGATGCACCTAGAATCATGGAAAAACATTGAAAATTTAGTTGAAGTAGCAGAAGGACGATGGGCATAAAGTTTACAAATTGGCTGCATTGCTTCTCTTGTATTATCTTTCAAACAATGGATACATTTGTGTGGCTCACGAAGTAGTACTAAGCGAAACCATTTTGCTCTAACGGCTCCAACCATCTTCTGTTACATACAATAGTATCCACTTCCAAGGAAAGATTCGGCAGTTGCCATGTCTTTGATCATGAATGCATCAATTCCAACTGACATGCGCAGTTTTTAAATTGTTTCACCAAAAATTTAAGGCATGAAATTTTGTACAGTTACCATGTGCAAATTTTCAAATGAAACCATGAGCCATAGGACACGAGCTGAGTCGATTGGGCCTAAGCCGGGGTACTCTCGTAGTGATTAGGCCGACTTAGTTAATTCAGTTTGCAATTAATATGTAATGCTGTAATGAATATTCACTTTTGTTCTTCTCTGTCGTGGCCTATCCTTGCAATTCCTGCCAAATACAGCAAGTGACGGAGCTCGATTCCCCTTCCATGACAGAACTTGGCGACTTTCCTGTCGACCGTTTGCAAACTGGGTTGGCGCGTATTTTTGAAAAGGTGCGTGCGGAGGAGCGTAGTTTTGAACATGGTTTTGAAAAGTTGAGTGTGGAGGCGTGAAAGCACATTTTGCAAACCGTCGACAGGAAAGTCGCTAAGTTCTGTCATCGAAGAGGAATCGAGCTCCGCTACTTGCTGTATTTGGAAGGAATTGCAAGGTTAGGCCACGACAGAGCAGAACAAAAGTAAGTATTCATTACATCATTACATATCAATTGCAAACTGAATTAACTACGTCGGCCCAATCACTACGAGAGTACCCCAGCTTAGGCCCAATCGACTCAGTTCGTGTCCTATAGCTCATTATGAAACGAAAAGCATGCAGATCGCTAAAAAGGTGAACAGCCAGCATGAATAGTTATACGCTGCTATTGTATTTCATTGCCGCGGATTCGTTCATTTTTCGCAGGAAAAATTATGTACTACTACGCAGGAGCTAGCGTAGGAGATCAAACGAAAGAAACTTTCTTCCCTTGGATTCTTCCTTTCTCTTTCTTCCTTTCACTGCCGGAAAACCTCCTCCATAGAAAGATGAAAAATTGTCTACCGCAGCTTAAACATGACTGCGATATCCAACTACCCATGTAAACAATAAAGAAACAATGTACCTGTGCAGTTGATTTTTCCGTCTCCACTGTATCCTGAATTGCACTGACAACCATGAATACCATTAACATTTACACATGTTCCATTTGGATGGCAAGGACCAATCGAAGCACAAACTGACACATCTGTGAGAGAAACGGTTTCGTTATTTCAACATCTTCGATACTAAGTGACTACTCGTTGTATTGCTACGTTATATTTCATCTATCAACGATATCTTTATTAATATCATTATCCATCATCAATAACTTGGTTGCATTTAAAGAATTATAGCCGCAGGTAAAATAAACTGAAACATTTAAATCATTGACTGACAAAGTGATCTTTGTATTTTTTCGACGTCTTTAATCTGATTATTTTAGCTTTGCTCATACAAGGACTCACAACGAAGGACATTCTAAAAGGGGACTAAAATCTGACGACAATACAATTTTATACGCGAGGTTCGATCGAGTTGCGTTAGAGCTTTTGTCACAATTGTGCACATTCGAAAATATAGCAAAGTATCGTTCGATTGAGATCCTTTTTTCAGAATAGCTAAAAGGTATATGCTCAAGTGGGTTGACCATATCAAGAAAGTAAGAATCTGATTGTTCGCGCCGTAAACGCAGCGGACTTGCCTTAAATTAGTTTGTTTTGAAGCTGTCTCGTAATGCGGCTCAATCTGAAGCCATAAAAGTCATCTAATTCAATGGGAAAAAATAAGACTTATGGATTAAGTCTAAATAAATAAATCACATACTTGCACAATTGGTAACTCCATCTCCACTGAATCCAGAGTTACATGTACACACATATGACCCAATGCTGTTGCTACATGATGCATCAGAGTGGCAATTTCCATTGTTAATCGAGCACTCATCGATGTCTGTAGAATTAATCATTGAAAGAAAATATCAGATTGCATGGGTTCTTCCTCCTACCTCTGGTGAAGCAGAAAAAGTTGCCACATTATTTGAAGATTCATAGCATCAATTGTACTGGAGGATTGGAATGAATGGAATGGTATGAGAGATTGATGTATTTTGTAATTTTCACGCCGTTTTGAGCACTGGAAATATCGCAAAATTGAACTCATTAAAAATCAACAGTTGCGAAATTCTTTATACAAGCTTAAGGGGCCCTATACAAGAGAAATTTTACCTTGTGTTGACTTCAATGCGGATTGAATTTCAACTCAGTTTACGGTGTAACACTTCATGGCGTTTACACGAAGGAGGCCGAGTCGAAACTCATCAAAAGGAATTTGAGTTACATAGCACAACAATTAATATTTAAGTTCTTAACAACTTCCTGATCAATTAAACTATTTCATTGACCAGAGAAAGTGTTAAGAACAGATGCATTTATACTTCAACAGTTCACAGCGCAACTTTCTAGCACTGACGTAACAGGGACGGTATCAAGTAGCGTCTTGTGATACTAAAGAATCATTCTCACCCAAGTTTTGCAACAGTTGTGATTTTTCAGTTATACTGGGCTTTTGGACTGAGGAAGAGTAAATTTCATAGCTCACCAAACTTCCAAAAAAATGCATTGTTGAGCTGCTTCAAAAGATTTTCCAAATTACATACAGATAGTAGCTGCATAATTCAATGAACATCTGTCTTAGGCCTCAGAAACTTTGCCTTGTTAAGTGAATTTCTCTGTGTATACAAACCCAATTTGGATATGCAAGGACACAAAATCCAAGTTGAGATCTCATCTATACCATAAACTAAAAACAAAAATTTTGAACGGAAAGCTTCTTCGCAGGAAATGTCCAAAGTATGATACTTTTTGGGACACCCTGTATAATGTGTTATAAGGAGATGGGCACTGCAAATATAGGTAAATTCACCTTTTTAATCCACTAGGGAGCTGTTTGTTAAGGTAATTGATGAGGTGGCAGTAGCCATAATTACGAAAAAATGATAAGACTAGGAGCCCTTCTACGGGCAGTGCCGCGGTATTTTATGATTTGTCCTGCATAATTTTGAAATATATATGGGACGAACCTGCACAACTAAGTCCATTTCCAGTGAAGCCATTCTTACAAGCACATGTATAACTCCCAGCATTATTTGAACACGTTGCATTACTATGACAATTATCCACCCCACTTGCGCATTCGTCAATGTCTTTACACCGTGTTGAATTCACTAATAAATAGCCTGGATTGCACAGACAAAGAAAACTTCCCACAGTATTATCGCATATGTGTTCGCATGGGTTGACGCCTTTCGGATCACATTCGTTCACATCAGCGCAATGTGTCGCGTTGACTAAGGTGAACCCTGGGTTGCAAGAACAAGTGTAATTCCCGATGTTATTGTTACAGACTTGTTGGCAAGCGTTGGTACTATTCGATGCACATTCATTCACATCAGTGCAATGTGTCGCGTTGATTGCGGCGAAACCTGCTTTGCAAGAACACGTGTAACTCCCTATGTTGTTGTTACAGACTTGCTGGCAAGCGTTGGTACTGCTCGATTCACATTCATTCACATCAGTGCAATGTGTCGCATTGACTGCCATGAATCCATTGTTACAAGAACAAGTGTAACTCCCTATATTATTGTTACAGACTTGCTGGCAAGCATTGGTGCCATTCGATGCACATTCATTCACATCATCGCAATGTGTCGCGTTGATTGCCCTGAATCCATCGACACAAGAACAACTATAGCTCCCTATGTTATTGTTACAAACTTGCTGGCAAGCGTTGGTGCCTTTAGACGCGCATTCATTCACATCAGTGCAATGCGTCCCATTGACTGCTTTGAATCCACTGTAACAAGAACAACTGTAGCTCCCTATGTTATTGTTACAGACTTGGTGGCAAGCATTAGTACCATTTGATGCACATTCATTCACATCAGTGCAATGTGTCGCGTTGACTGCCCTGAATCCATCGACACAAGAACAACTGTAGCTCCCTATGCTATTGTTACAGACTTGCTGGCAAGCATTGGTGCCTTTAGATGCGCATTCATTCACATCTGTGCAATGCGTCCCGTTGACTGCTTTGAATCCACGGTTACAAGAACAAGTGTAACTCCCTATGTTATTGTTACAGACTTGTTGGCAAGCGTTGGTACCATTTGATGCACATTCATTCACATCATTGCAATGTGTCGCGTTGATTGCGGTGAAGCCTACTCTGCATGAACACGTGTAACTCCCTATGTTGTTGTTACAGACTTGCTGGCAAGTGTTTCCGTTACTTGATAGACATTCATTAATGTCAGCGCAATGTGTTGCATTTGTCAAGGTGAAGCCAAGATTGCAAGAACATGAATAACTTCCAATATTATTGTTGCATACATGATGGCAAGCGTTGGTTTCATTTGAAGCACATTCGTCGATATCCTTGCAGTGAGTAGCATTCAATACTGAATAACCTTTTCTGCACGAACAGTTATAGCTTCCAATGGTATTATTGCAGATCTGTTCACATGCATTTGTAGTATTTGATAAACATTCGTTGAAATCTAGTGCAGAGAAGAAAAATATAAAAAAATTAGAAAAGTAAGGCCTGTCAACACGGTGACTTTGCAGATTTTAGGTAGAACATATCACAGAGATTCCCATTTTTCAAAGTGAAAGTTATGGCTTTAGATCTATTCTCTTTTTTCACAGAAGTAAAAACAAAACATTTGTATCTTGTAAGAATATAACTAAACTCTTACAAGCCACTTCGCAGTGAATTCACACCACCCAACCAAACCAATGCAGAAAACAACGGAAAAGTTCCCGAAACAATAGAGCTTTCAAGTTTGCTTACAGTTTCGAGAAAGAGCCCGTTAGAGGATTGCTCTATTTAACGTGCCATTGTTATGCCCCAACTCCAAACAAAGCAAGAAGGGCATCTCTCCTCGATGAGGCAAAACAAGGCTTCAATTTATCTCTAAAAGCTTACAGATGACAGATTTTTACAGCCATCAAAATCCTGTATACAAGGGAAATTACAATTTTTCAAAGTACAATACAAAACCTGCTATAACATATCAATTTCGTTCTATCTGAGATAATCTTGCAATAATTTGCGGCCTATTGTACGTACAGGGGGTTGAGTGAAAAATATTACTCGCTTGGCGAGCTATTGCATAAAAGGCATGAGGCCAAAGTTCAAAACTAAAATGATGATCTATCAGTCAAAGGTTAACTTAGATGAAAACATTTTGGTTGATAAAATCACTCCTCTTTAAGACTTAAATATTAGAAAAATTACTTTGAGGGGTTTCTATGGGAATCAAGAAATCCACGTTGGTAAATAAATCATGGACCAGAATGACAAGTGCAATTCTCGTTTCCATGAATGCCTCTAGCGCACATTTTCCCAATATTTGGGTTCTTTAAGATGAATAATTTTACCGAACAAAATTTTCTCATCGAAGCAAGCCTTTGACTGATAGATAAACATTCTAGTTTTTCATATCGGTCATATAGATACCTACTAGATACCTACTACTCCATAACTCGCCGAATTTGCAAACTTTCTTGACTCACCCGGTATAAAAACTAGATCACAACAGGGCAAAATGGCAAAACAAATTGGTTTCCTATGGTATTTGGAAAGATGGTTGATGAGGCAAACGAATTTATCCTGGAATGAGCTACCTTGTATATTGGGAGAACGAAAAGTTTCGTACGGTAAAATGATCATGTTCATTGAATATCCCTAAGGGCCTGTTTACATGAAAGTTTTCAGCCCGGGGCTGAAACTTAAGCCCTGCTAGCCGAGGTGAAAATATTTTGCCATGGGAAGTTTCAGCCCGGGCTGAAAGTCTGTCTAGTCCCAAAGGTAGACAGAAGCGCATGTGTCATTGACTTTTCAGCCCAGGGTGAAGAAATGTTTGCCATTACACGGGCGCGTGTCAAGTAAAACAACGAGGGTTAGCATATTAATCAAGGGATTAACGTTTCATCTGGGCTAACTCAAGGCGAGCTGAATGTTCAGCCCAGATGAAACACAGCCAGGGGGGGGGGGATTTTCCATGTAATGGCAAACTGATGTTTGCAAGCATTTGACCGTAAAGTAGTGTATAAAGCTTCACCTTGGGTAAACGGGCTGAAAACTACCATGCAAACAGGCCATAAATCTGGTGCCTAACTTTCCATATTTGCATTCTTTTCAGTTTAGTAATCTACTTGTAATTTCCTTTTCAAAGCATCTGTATTCATTGTAGCATAAACCATGTGTATGTGTAGCACTTTTAGCTGTTAACCTTGCTGTATGTCATTTCATAATGGCACCGTGGCTGTCATTGTCTTTGCTCCTCATGGTATTGTCTCAGTAGTATTGCACAGTATTGTAGAATGCAATTGTACTTCAATATTTTACATGCATATAAAAATGAAAAACAGACGGGGGTACTGTCCTACCACAGAAGCACGTGTAATGGGGTCTGGGGCACACTTTTTCCTTGCTGTAGCCCAGATAAAGGCAAGGGTATTGTTTCTATACGTTTTGACACTTTTTTCAAGCCAACAGTATGGCTTCGAAGGGAAATAGGTATATTCTCCTTGATCCCTTTTCTTCTGGTGGTACTTTCAATTTTTCGATCGACCTCAAGTCAGATCTTAGTATGATTAAGGCACATGCTGCATGCGACTGGTATAACACTAGACTTATGACGATGAGCCCTTTGCATCCCTGTGGTAAACCTTGCTCAACAGGGACTCATAATGAAACAGTGAAAAACCTGGCCCTAATTGCAGCAATAATCAATGGAATTATGATGAAATCACGGCTGCGAATCTCAATCCCGTGGGTGGGCCTTCAATTCTTCAATCGAATCGAAATTCTATCAGATTTACACCGTAACAATAGTAATTCACAAATCTCGCAATGTGATTGCTACTCAAGGAATCGACCAGGTTTTTCAGAGTAATATTATGAGTCTCTGTTGACCGAAGCGCCATCATCAAGTCAAAGAGCACAGGGAAACAGGAGACTCATCGTCATAGGTCTAGTATAACACTAAGTCACCTTCCATCTATCGACACAAGTATAGAAATACAACAATCATGCACTTACCTTGACAGTGTGTGCCATTACCAATATATCCTTGATTGCATGTACAATTAAAAGTTCCAGGAAGATTTGTACAAAATGCGTCTGCATGACAATTATGTGGATCTGTTAACGATGTACATTCGTCAATATCACTGCAATAAGTTCGGTTTTGAAGTCTATAACCGGAGAAACACGAGCAGTTGTAGCTTCCCAATACATTTGTACAGACTTGATTACACTCTGCTGTTTTGTTTACACATTCGTCAAAGTCTACGGACAAGCGAAAGAAATATCACAATTTCATGTAAAAACGTAGGTGAAGGTGGAGTTGCGGCTCTTAGCACCAAGCGCTGGGATGGCTGAAGTAGCTAAGCGATAATGACGTCCGCTACCCCTTGTCATGATGCTGAAGTGGTGGGGTCAATTCGGGTATCGAACCCACTCTGCCTGACTGTCCTGGCTGCAACTATTCTGGATGCAAAGTCAGAGGATTACACCACTGCGCCACAACACCTTCAAATGACATAGGGTTTATTCAGTTGACTCAAGTATAACTCTCGGTTCAAGGTTTCATTATTCAACGTGCAAGAAAAGGTGCTACCGTATGCCCTCTTCATTCAAACTCTGACAAAAGAAGTCTTCAGGAAAGCTGTGTAGTACACAATATCCTTTCTGCGATCTGAAAGTCCTTTTGGTGAACACCTTCGAGGTTGAGAAGTACATGCATTCGCCAAATCCTTATTTTCATCAGTTTGTGATTTTGAAAAAAAGAGTAAAACATGGTACCGATGCAGCCTAGCTACTCCGCTACAAAATAACCTTTGAATCACTCACTTAAATTGATTACTACATTTGTGTAATAGATTTTCTTGGTACAAGTTGTTTAGGCGTGACACATATTTTTATCCCTTACATATTGGAATTTTCTAGCAGTAGTAGAAAGTTGTATTACTAAAACAGTACAAAGGCAATTCAGAAGCAAAGACAAGACATTTAGCACACTGAGGAGTTTCCTGTAACATTGTAAGAGGGCCCCTTAAAATCAGCCACCACACTGAAGAGTAACCCTCGTTAATGAATTGAACTATGAATGTATTAAAGGACGAGTCCGGGGTTGATATAATTGTTGATTATTCAAGAGATTACACTGTTGTGAATGGTGTGTGGTACTTTTTTTCAAGTTTTTCCTCTTTTAACCTGCGAAACCATATATTTCAATCATCGAAGAAATGCGAAATGACGTCATTGTCGATGACGTCACTTCACGTTGACTTGAACGAGGCAGGCAAATGTGTTGATATACCACTCACATTGCTAGCCTCCTTATCACGTCTTCGTACACTTGCACCAAATACAAAATGGCGACGATATTTGGTCTAATTTACGAAGATTCATTCACCAATTTATGAAAGTTGTAGGCATCAAAACTTGGAAAGAACTCACGATTGGTGTTAAGCAGTTGGCAAGGTTGCTTTTTAACCACCATTTTATCAACCCTGGACTTGTCCTTTAAATATATATCAATGCGTGTTTACTACAAACAGTTGATGATACCACCAAGCCCATAGCCTGTTTAAAATCACAGGTCACGTGAAAGTGCCAGCGAAAACAAATAATAGACCACTTTCACACTGACGTCCATTCTTTTGAAATTCTTCCAGGAACATCACTTGACTAGACTCAATGTGGAACTAAATCTCAACAGCGTGCATTGCTCTCAGCAGCGCATGAAATTGCTTGACCGGTAGTTGCAACATAATAGATCTGGTGAAGATTTCTTACTGTACAGAGAATCGCATCACTTGCCTCTAATTGAATTTAATTGTGACATAGGTCACAAGTCACAAGTGAGATAGGTTTAAGTGTGTGTTATGAACAATCCTGCGTTATCGCAAAGCTCATGTGACAGACAGAGCAGAAACAGCGTAAAATGAAGTCATCGAGGAATCTGAGATAAGCTGTTTGAACCGATAAATCAAGATATTAAGGCCCAAGGAACAAAATATCAAGCGTTGCTGAATTTTGGGATCTGTTGCAGGGAGCTACGGGGGCTCAAAGTTACGAGTTTTCGCGCATACGTGTGCAGTTCCTGCTCTGTCCATGTGACATCTAATTTGAGACGCACCTAAAGATACAATCACATGAAGCAAACATACCATAACATTTTCTTCCATCTCCTATATATCCAGTAGGACAAGGGTTACAATCAGCACGTTCAGCAACAAAGTTATCTGTGCAGTTGACACCTTCAAAACATGGCGCTTCTAAGCAGTAACTGACTTTAGTTTGACAGAATGCGCCAGAGAAACCAGGCTTACATGTACATTCACCGATGGTAAGCAAGTTGTTCAGTTCAACAAACAAGCTATTTTCGACTGATAGGTCACATGCTCCTCCATTGAGGCAGTAACACAATCTCACAGTTGGTGATAATGTAGCTGTATTGTTGTTTTCGTCTTTAACGATAAGCCTTAATCTGAAATCCGTACTGTTGACAAACCACGTGACATTGCCAGTTTTAGGATCAACGGTAACTGTTGTTCCATTTGCTTGGACTGAATATGTCAGATTTGTAGATGTGTTGCTAGATGCTAAGATCTGGAAAGTGAATATTTGTCCATGGGTTACATTTAGCGTCGATGGTCCTGACAGTGTTGGTGGAACGGTTTCTGCAAATAATGATAGGAATAAACATAATATGATATCAATAAATGGAGTCAGCGTTCCGATAATACCAATGACACTGATATCAAGACATTAGACGTGATGCGCAAATGAGTTAATAAAGCCCTGCATATAGGGTTCTGCTCCATAACAAATCTGTAGACGTGCGTTTTGGTATCTAAAGGCTGAATTTAACTCAGCAGAGTTTTCTGAGCGGCCTGCATTTTACACTATAAAATGTTTGTTATGCGTAAAGTTCTAACCAGATTCAAAGCGACATCTTCTCACGTAAACAAAAGATTTCCAGTCCACTTGGAATATTCTATCGAGCAGAAATCAGCTTTAAAAAGCCAGTTTCGAGTCACAGGAATTTTCCGAGCGGATGAAATTGCCATTGTGTACGAAAGAAAATATCGCTTCGTACATGAGTAGAGATTTCGGGGTGAAGATTCTGATAGTGTCGGATTCCGCCCTCCCAAAAAATTCCTTTGACTGGAAGCTAGCCTTGAAAGAGTTGCTATTTCGCTAAGTGTGGGTCAAATTTAAATGATTTTCCCATTGATTGCTGCCAACTTCGTCCAAATTTGATGGTAGACATGAATTGTTTCTTAAAAATCGGCAACCTTTTTCTGGTTCAGCCTTCAATGAGAGGACTCCTCGGTCCAAATGGATACTGCTACTTGTTCTCATTACTCTTTGGGTAGAGCCATAGACAAACTTTATCAAAATCTCTTCTTTTCTTTGCAGAAAGTGACAGCAACAGCCTGCAGGATTGTACGATTTTGGAATGGAATGATTCATCATAGCAAAAACCCCAAGATCATATGGTGTAGGGGATAATTAGCTAGTTGTAGCCAAGGAGATTAAGTCTTAAGCCTTTATCTACCAGGTTGTAACTAGGCTATTCCTTTCTGCCGACTTAAAATAATGATGATGATGATGATGATGATGATGGTGATGGTGATGGTGATGGTGATGATGATGATGATGATGATGATGATAATGATGATGATGATGATGATGATGATGATGATGATGATGATGATGATGATGATGATGACAATGACGATGATGATGACGATGATGATGATGATGAGACGATGATGATGATGATGATGATGATGATGATGATAATGATGATGATGATGATGATGATGATAATGATGATGATGACGACCAAGACGATGATGTTGATGACGGCTATGATGATATGGCGCATTTAGCTGGTGAATACATTTTCATTCTACATCTTCCATTCGGTTGATTAACGTTTGCAGACTTAGGTAATCACCTCCATAACCCATACCGGTTAGGCTCGCATCTCCAGTCGAGAAAACGCCAACGAATACTCGGACTGTGTAATTCAGTCTCCGACATTTGAGGACGAACTCATGAAATCACTTTCGAAATCGCTTAATTGTATGATTTATCATGGCCTATCAAATGCGGATAGCTTTTGGCACCCCTGGTATATGATGCGCTGCGTTTTTTTTACAAGGCCATGACCAACTGTTACACCCAACCCGCATCCTTCAACAAAACCAAGCGCGAAAACAAAAACAATAACTAAAGACTTACGGAGCACTTTTTCTTCAGTTTCGAACGTAGTTAATGCAGACTGCGATTCTTTGACAGCTTTTGTATCAGCAGTTAAAACAAAGTCAAACAGGCAAATAAAATTCGTTGTGCTACCGCAGAGTTTGATGGCCTCACTTCTGAGTTTTGTATTGTTCCCAAAAAGCTGGTCAACACTGTCCATAAAAAACGGCACGAAGGAGGGATCAAAATCTGGATCTGGCAACGTGAACAATGAATCACTTTTTGTTATATTCCCTGAGAAAAGTAAAGCACGAAATATGATTAAGACAATAAAAGGAGGCAAAAAACCAAGTTTTATCAATACAAGTCACCTTAATCAAATCAACAGTCAGCAACTTGTCGCTGATTAACGAATATAATTTGGTGGCTTACTATTTGGTGTTGTATCGCCCATGGAAACACTATAAACCATGAGTAAAAAGTCGCAGCTCCTATCCTCAAAGCCCTCCTTCCTCCAGCCTTTGCTGGTATGCTGCGCACCCATCACATACACAAAGGATAACATGAAAAATATTACTTGCACTGTCAAATGTATTATTGCGACATGTATTACTAGAACGAATGAGTTGTGCTCGCGACAGCGACATCTTGAAAGGTCATCGCAACCCTGGCCTGACATCTGATGATGAACAGAATCTAGTACATTATCCATTAGTCTTTAATCGTTGTGTACATTATCCATTAGTCTTTCTAATCGTTAGAATAGGTGGCTGACAACTAAGTGTCACTTCAAGTAGTTCTTATTTTGTATAAGAATTCTATACATTGTCCTATTGCTTATCATCTATTGATATCATAAAATACAATAGGTTATATTTCAACTGGCACAATCAGCCCTTAGCGTTTTGTTTTTAACAGTGGAGAACATGTACAATGGCAACCTAAACTTAGCATAGGTTCCAAATCTATACATTGATGTAAAAAGGCGGGTTTAAAATCCAATGGCCTGTTTCTTTAAACTGAATCACTTGAAAGAAACTTTAGCTACTTTTCTATGATTCTACCGTTGGACGTTTCAGAAATCTTGAATATTTGCAGCCTATTTCATATTTCAGCTCAGTTTATGATGTGACGTCATCAAATTTCTAAGTCACAAACCAGAAGAGTGAAGAGTTTTGCTTGAAACCATATAGCAGGCATCCACAAAGTGTGGTTTTCTTAAAGATTATTTGATCTTTCGTCAACAAGTTTAAAAATTACAACAGTTTTAAGCTTTTTCTGGAAATTTTCTTGAATTCTAAAAAGAGAAGAAAAACTCTGCAATTTTGAAAATAATGAAGATTTCCGAAAAGTCCAACTGCAGATTTACTGTAAAATTGTTCAAGTTTCTTTGATGCCATTCAGTTCAAAGAAGTAGGTCATGGAGTCTTACACGGAGCTTTTTAAAGATTTGAAACCCATGCTTCTCTACTTACAAAGCTTTCCAAACTGGTAGTAGATTGCACTCTGTGTGGCGTTGATTGACAGTTGTGTCCCGTCGGGTCTTGTGAAATCATCATTAATGTTGTCATTGTTCACACCAAGCAGACCAACTGTTCTGTTAATGAAACCCTCGGAAGATGTTACTTGAATGGTTAACTGATTCTCGAAGATATCTATGACTGCACCAACCCCGGAATCGAAGCTCACAGCCAGCTTGGAGATGTTATTTGTAGTCCATGTTATATCCGTATCATTGACCGTTTGTGTGGTTATGAAATTCGCAAGAGGATATTCAACTTTGTTCACAAGCACTTTCGTTGACCCAGCTGCAGGGAAAGTGATCAAATTAAACACATTGTTTCTACATTACTAACTAGCATCCAAAGGTAGTTTCGCTTATAGAAGCAGCGTCCTGGCCCTTCCTCTCGTTCGAGAATCCTTCAGCCTTGAATACTGAAAGTTGGCCACTCTCCTCGCTCTATGTAGCAGGTTCGACAAAACAGAGACTCGAAAACCTTAAGAATGGTTGCCAAGCGTGCTAGCACTGAGCCACTCCCACTAAATGTTTAATCTTATCAAATGTTGAAAACCTTATCAAATGCTGAAAGGGCGCGAACTGCCACTATGGACTTTGAAAAACATATATACCACAGGTTGGGTTGGGTTCTTAACAGGTTGGGTTTTTAACATGATATGTTGCAATTATACTTTCTAAACAAATTTTGATATGTTTTCTTTTACTTAATTAGCAGTAATGTTGCTATCTTAAAAACTTTTTAGCCCACTGCAAATAAACGTCATCGTTCCTCTCGACATCACGAAGTCACAATTTCTAATTCAACATGATAATTACAGTAAAGTCCCGCCTTTAAGAAGCTGCACTATATGAAACTCAGGCCTGATTTCGCTGAATAAAATACCTCTTTAGAAGAAACTATCCAGGATGATTCATGCTTAGTTTCGTATACAATGGTACATAGCAATGTTATAAGGGGTACATTTGAATATGTCTCCAATAGGTCTCAATTCTCTAGAAGCATGAATGAAAGTTTCAAGCCCAAATTGTTATAATTTCTAGAAACCTTCAATACTGGCTCAAACCACTAGATCTTTGCTTCTTATACCATGGTATACACACCCTGTTTTGAAGTAGTGTATCTTGACATAAGAATACAATCTGGCTGTCTTTGTGTAATGAGTTTCTTAAAGACGGGACTTTACCGTAATGCTGCTTCACAGCAATGAATGATACTTACTGCTAACATTTAAATAGAACTCTACTAACGCTCCTTGGTCAGTCTTCAAAGCAAATCCCGAGAAAACAGTTGCTCGTGATGCGGTTATTGTTGAATTAGGATTTATCTTGGCTTTACTCATTCTACATTGTATGATTGCATCAGTGCCGTTCTTCACTCCAAGCAACAGATAATCACCAATTCCATTAAATGTGTATGTATGGCCATCAAGTGTTCGAATATGTGGATCACCACCCGTCCAGGCTGTAAATGAAAATATCAAGAGTTTAGGGATCATTGGAAAATTGGCCATGGTGCCATAAGTGATTTGATAGTAATGACCCGGGGGGAAGGGGTAACTTGAGTTTCCAGGAAACGGGGTTGTGCAATTCAAATCGTAAAAGTACCACCCATAATCCAGAGAAATTTCTCAAATGTATATCCATAAATCTGGGGAAATTTCTTGAAAGTATACCCATAAATCTGGACGATTTTATGAAAATCATACCGATAAATCCCGACTCTATCATGAAAAAGGTACCTTAAGAAATGGCACAACCCCGTACCATGGATAAGATAAGTTAAGAATTGATGAATTTCAAAGCACGATGTCGAGGTCGTTCAAAAGTCAACCAAGACAATACAGTCATCAGGAAGCAGCGAGTATAAATTTCACCACGATACTGTAAGAGCTCTCTCCAGCTACCTTCTGCGTTAAGCCCCTCCCTTCTGAGCCAAAACATTAAGCAAGCCTTCCTTCTCAATTAAGCCTCCCTCGCTTATTTCAAGAGCCAGAAGTTACTTCGAGTTTACATGTTGGCTTTGATATGGTTTGGCAGAAAAATGCATCGAATTTGTGCGTTTAAGTCGTGAACAAGGACAGATGTTGTAAAAATACAATAGGCGATTACGCTAAAGATGGCGGCGAGGAACCTTTTTCGTGGATGCATTGCGTTCTAATTGCGAATCCTTAACGATTCTATAGAAATTCGATTAAAAAGCGCAGTGCATCTCGGTAAAAAGTTTCTGCACGAGCGTTTACGCACTTACAAAAGATTGTGCAATGTGAATGCGGCCTTACGCTTTGTGAGGGAGTGGTTCACCTCTCCGGGGTCATTGGTATGCAACATGGGTGGTAGGACAACAAATATCACATTTCTAAATACTTACACCTTCTTGGCCGTCTGTAGCCTGAGCAGTTAGGTACTGGTCTCTTTTCAAGATACCGATCACACAACGAAGATTTTTGGCAACAGTAACCAAAGGCGACTGCATCATCTTCAACAGCTGTGCGCCTTGACTCTCGCCTGAGTCTCCCGGAAAACAGCACTGCATCCCATCTGTACTTTGTAGTGATATACTTCTGGGTGGCCGGACCAAAATCTGGATCTAATTCGTTTATGAGAGATCCATCTTCTTCATCGTAGCAACACACTGTGTGGTAGGATACAGAAGTACCAATGAATGTCCAAGTAGGACGTTGTGCATAGCAGACCAGAGAAGACAGAAAACGCCAAAATCTGTATCGCCGATCCAGTCTTGCTACATCACGAGAACATGGACAGTCACTTCTCCTGTGATTTTCAATCCTTGAGGTTAATCGGGTACTTGGTTGACTGGCATACCATTCATAACATTTAGCCGCGTTATTGTCAACATTTTCAGCTAGTTTCCACGACCAACGTCCCTTGTACTGCGTATTACCGACAACATCATGGAATTTGTATGACTTGGGGTTTCCACGAGAGTTCATTATCACACGGGAGATATCTCTTTGAAGACCCATCATTCTACTATACCCAAATTGTGGCTTTATCCAGTTTTGAGACCATAGCATGCCATCATCATCATAAACATAAGAAACATATGTTGTCTTGCCGTCTGTTGCAACATTGATTTGGAAAGTAGCATACTACAACAGAATCAATAATGCACAGACAATAATGGGAAGTTTTCAGAGTGACATTTTCTTAAAATAATAGAAAAACAATAGAAATTCCGCCCGCGCGGATAATTCCACTGACTGGAAAACAGCCCTTCCACAAGCGCTAACTCGAGTGTCACGCGCAATATTCTATTCAATTCAGAGCGACATTTTCTCACGTCAACTAATGATTTCATGTCCAGTTCGAAGAACTGACTGAGTGGAAATCCGCCTTAAGTGAGTCGGAGAGATATTTCTTTGAAGCACCTGGTACACCCAAGTGTTTGCAGTGTGCTTTTTGTTATTCTAGATTTATCGTCATATAAATTTTTGTAATATGTCGTTCGTAGTGGGAAACAAAAGCCTGGAAAATTAGAAAGCTCTGAAACATAAAAAAAGTAGCTGCGTTTTGAAAGACGTCCGCGTCTTACTGCTAAAAGAGCCTGTTAGCGGTAAGATGCGGACGTCTTTGAAAACGCAGCTGCTTTTTATGTTTTAGAGCATTCTAATTTTTCAGGCTTTTCCCCCACCAGAACGCTGCTCACAGACGGAGAAATTCTCTAAGAACAGTTTGCATTTTCGGATTTCCATCATTTGTGAATGGGCTCATATTGTATTTTGCTTCCCTTTGCGACGTCCTATCTTTTGCAGTGAGGCTCAAAAGTATACTTTTCAGGTTGTCAGTTTCCGAATAGAACGTACAATTAGTCTCTGGAGACTTGCAAAAGTTTTGAAGCTGATTTATCTTTGACCCCGTCCACACGTATCCGGATATTTATGAAAACGCATCTTTTTTTATACGTACAAAAAAATAACCGCGCCCACACGAGGAGCGTTTTCGAAAAGCTCCGTTTTCACCTGTCCACACGGCAACAGGAAAACGGCGTTTTCAAAAAGATCCACTCTGGAGAGCGTTTTCGAAAAGCTTCGTTTTTGGTGACCGAAAACGCCGTCTACATGTGGCCGCTAACCCAAAACGGATAAAAAAAGATGCGTTTTCAAAAATATCCGGATACGTGTGGACGGGGCCTTTGTAATTTACATCCTCGAACGAAAGGATTTTGCTGGCGTCTTCTTGAATCGCATCTTCTTGCTAAAACAGCCTAAAAGAGCCTATTGTCTATTGATGTAAATCTTCAATATCGTCTAAAGTCGATTTGATGTCTTGGTGTTGGTTGGTATTAAAGGAGCTGGATAAGAAACATGTAAACGAATCTTCGTTTTGTGCATCAAATATCGCACTTTGAAAGGAGAAATTTCTCTGTAATTGGTTGAATTCAAAAGGAAAGATCCTCATCTAGATAAAGGCTGATCTTTAAGTGAAAGATCGATGAAAATACTTGTTGGAAATCCATTTATATCGCACCCATCCCAAAACATATGGAGGTTTAGACTCCGTTTACACAGTAACGGTACTGTTTCGATCCGTCACAATTTCATAACGTTTCATTCCCGTTTACACAGTGACGGATTAAATTTGTATCGGTACGCCCTCGCGTTTACACTGTACCGGAGCGAGGGGCACTTTATTGCTTGGGCATGCGCAATGAAGTTTTCTGTGTATATTTGGCGGTATGTGAAGGAAAGCAAGATGGCGGCATATAAAGCCTGCAAGAAGAAGTCAGACGAAAACAAATCTTCCAAAAGATTCTCTTGGACAGATGAAGAAACTTCCCTGCTTTTGCAAGTTGTGAAAGTCTACAAGGCTTCCAAAACAGCCACAGGACTTGACTGGGAGATGGTAAAAACGGATATGAAGATATCACAGAGAGAGATTTCAGGCCCAGTATCCCCAATATGAGGATTAATATGAGCCCAGTACCCCCAATATGATTTCAGGCCCAATACGAGTTGACTCCTTATCCTCATTATTCTCTCAGATCTCCCCATCTCTCCAAAATTTTCTAAAATTGACGTTGCCTTCTGAGATGCTGGTTGCTAAAAACTGCAGCTAAAACTGCATTTGAATTAACAAGAGCTAGAAGTGAAAAAATTACCTATAAAATATTTGTGACAAACTGACGATACGAACCCTCCATCTTGATGTTTTCCTGGTAATTTTCTAAAAGTTTGGCGCCTTAGCTGTAGCCGTCTCCTACCACAAAAAGTGCCCTCGTTTTCGTAGCGTATCAAAAATGTAACGGCAAATGCGTTTACACTGTGCCGGATCACCAGCGCTCCGCTTTCCTAGCCGTATCAAAAACGATACGGCTAACCGTATCAAAACTGTGACGGATCCACTTGGCATGTGTAAACGGAAGGCCGTTCCGTAACAGTTTTGTAACGGATCCAAATTGTACCATTACTGTGTAAACGGGGTCTTAATTTGTGTCAGAAGAAAGAGCAAAGGCTAATTTCCAAGATAGCAAATATATTTTCAATTTTCGTTGAACAGTCCCATTAAATTAGCTCAGCAGAAAATAGCAAAAATCAAACATTTCCGCGATAGTTTCATATCCAGCTCCTTTACGCGTTACCTGTGGAATTCTGAAATGCTCCCTCAAAAGACTTGTTCAAAGCAACACTGAAAATTCAGCTATTGAGCAAGGTCGACCGATGAATATAAGTTATTTTGATACGGGCAGAAGATCTATTACTCCATATCAAAAGAAAATGCACAATTACTTTTATTCATCCAAATTCACTCGATAGTATCTTAGGAAAGAGGGAGGGGAGGGGCTCCCTTCTCCATTAGTTTACGTGTTGAGAGAGTTCCTCCTTAAAGTAATTCCCTGCATAAAATTGATCTAGTTCCTCCTTGTATTTGCCTATTTTACTAATTTTCTGAAATGTTACCATTTATCTCTGTAGTTTAGTCATTCCTTTGTAAAGTTAGATTCAAATAGTACGTAGTGGAATCTAATTACATGAAACTGAAAACTGAAATCAGGCAATATTCTAAGGCACAGTTCACACTGCTACGTCTTCATATGAAAACGGAGCAAAACTTCTCCGTTTTTGTCTTGCGTTCACATTGCTCCGCTGTAAAAATGAGGCTTTTCGAACACGCTAATGAAAACGCATAAGTTTGAAAACGGTGCGTTTTGAAAATGATCCGTTTTCAGTGTGAAAAGCAATACAGAGACATTTGAAACACTGCATATTCCTTTGTTAATAGACATTTGATTACAATGGCATTCAAAGTCGCGATTGGCGCCTTGTTGACAGCTATTAACAAAAAGCTTTGTTTTGAAAAGGGATTAGTGACACCGTTTTGCTGGAGCAATGTGAACGCCTATCGTTCTCATAGCGTATCCAGTTGAAAAAGGAGCAATGTGAATGGGCAGCGTTTTCATCAACAAAAACGGATAGCAGCGAAAACGGAGCAGTGTGAACGTAGCCTAAGATTTTCTCACCTCTTTTCTGCCTGCATAATTATAGTAAGGATATGGTTCGGCATCTTTCCAAGTTCCAAGGATTACGGTAGTTGGAGTGAAGCCGCTGACCTTAACATACTTTGAAAGATATTGTTTTGTTTGGTTGAAGAGTTTAACGCTTATTGCATTTGTTTCTTGGCTTTGGTGCACCGTAGCCAGAAATCCGCCATTTCCTCCTCTGAAATCTATGTCTTGCCAGTACGGAGCGGTGAAGTCATTGTCTTCTCTGTGAAAGGAAGGATTAGGGTTGCAATATCTACTCTCGTACGCGAAGAAACCATTTGAGCAAGCCTACAATAGAAGGACGAATAATGTTACAATTGACATAGAAAAGAAAATGGGTCGTCCAAAACGTGCCGCAAGAAAGTGGGGTGATCTAATCTTCGCGCACTTCTTCAATCCTGATAGAAGAACTGCAAAAGCGTACCACAGCCATTTTTTAGCTGGATTGCAACAAGTCTCTCTCGCGGCAAAAACGGGCGAATGAATAAAAGCGAGAGAGACTTGTAATACCTGGTAGCCTGGGTCATTGACTGGACAGGATTCTGTCCAGTCGGCATCCTTTTGCAAAAAGTCAATATCCAATCATATGCTTAGAAAAGACAATGATACAACACAGCGAGGCTCTGCGATGTTCTTTGACAATGGCCGACTCAATGTTCGATGAAATAGTTGACAACAACCCCATCATTTTAAAAATGGAGGCAAGGCTCGATGGCTCACGAATATTAATGAGCATGCCAACTATTACAAGTCTCTCTCGCTTTATTTCCTTCTCCCGTTTTTGCGGCGAGAGAGACTTGTTGCAAGTCCATTATTTAGCTTGTGATTGTGCTGTTTTTCTTATGCACAGCGAGCAGAGCCTAACAGCAAGCAGAGGGTCCTTTAAGGACAAGTCTGGGGTTGGTTGGGATGATTGTTGATCAAATAAAAGATTACACTGTTGTGAATGATGTTTAGTACTTTTTCCAATTTTTTCTCTTTATTCGTTGCGAAATTACGTATTTCAATTTGCAAAATCAGCATAGTGACGTCATAAACAAACAACGTCATAGCCTTCCACCTAACGTCTTAAAGTAAATCAACGGGGTTAAAAGCAAACTTAGCTAAGGAGACAGGGTAATCTAATTATAACGAATTGTATTTGATGTTTTCTATCTATATAACAAAAAGAAGATAAGTGTAGCCTGCCGTTCTGTGTTTAGATTATGTCGCTATATCACCGTTCATTTACTTTAACCGAGGTCAGCCTCCTTACTGCGTACACTTACAGAATGCCGACGACATTTTGCCTAATTCATGAAAAAAGCTTAACGAATTTAAGGCCGTTAAGGATGTCAAAAATTGAAAGAGGTTACAATTGGTCTTCGGCAGTTTAGTTGGTAATGTTGTTTTTTGACGTAAATTTTATAAACAGCGAACTTTTTCCTTTGACAGAAAAATCCCCAAAAGACATCGTTAAAGGACAAGTCCGGGGTTGTTATAATTGTTGATAATACTGTTGTGAATGGTGTGTAGCACTTTTTTCAATCTTCCTTCTCTTTTAATCTGCGAAACTACATCTTTCAGTCTGCTAAGAAGTGCTAAATGACGTCATTTTCTACGTCACTTCAAGTTGACATGAATGAGGCTGCCAAATGTGTTGATATATCATACCATTCACATTGCTAGCCTCCTTAGTGTGCCTTCGCACACTTGTACAAAATACAAAATTGCGACGATATTTGGCCTAACTTACGAAGATTCATTAACCAATTTATGAAAGTTGGAGGCATCAAAACTTGGAAAGAACTCACGACTGGTGTTCAGCAGCTGGTAAGGTTGCTTTTTAACCATAATCAATGATTTTTTCAACCCCGGACTTTTCCTTTAAAAGGCGAAGATCATATGAATACTCACATAAACAGTTCTGTGAATCTTCGTGCCAAGTGGGACACCATTAGGAACCTTGACCGTTATAACCCTATCATCAACATTTGTTACCAGTAGCGACTCGTCGTACGTGAATAATCGATCCTCTGGGGAAGAAATTTAGCGCTATCAGACACACAGTATAGTCGAGTTGGGACAGATGATTAAATAAATGCATACCGTTTCTACAAACGTACGGGAATGAATCGTAGTTGTAGCGTTATCAGTTACGGCAAAGAGCGAAACTACGACATGTAATCAAGTCTAAGCAGCCTCTAGAACTGATCTCATATCTTCTTTGGAGCCCCGTTCATTTTGATTCGACTGAGTGCACTCAAAGGTGTGAAATCTATTCTTCTGAAAGGCAAACTGATTTTTCTCCAGGAAAATTAGATCTCTTATGTTACAAAGTTCACCTTTGCTCTACACCATCAAACACAACAATTTCTTGCTGAATAATTAACACAAACCTTTACAATATGTCCCATTTCCAGTGTAACCTGGATTGCAGGAACAGCTGAAAGAACCAATGTTGTTGAAGCAAGTTGCATTGTCATGGCAATTATCTGTTCCCTCGAGACATTCATTGATATCAATGCACTTCGATCCGTTTATGAGTCGATAGCCAGGCAGACATGTACAGAAGTAGCTGCCAGGCGTGTTTGTGCAGTTATGGTCACATCTCCTAGGATTGTCCTCCAAGCATTCATTTATGTCTGAAAGACAAAATTCAGCTCGATCAATCAAGGATATGCCTGAGATCTTTAAAAGATGGGTGCAAGATTGCATTGCATTTTTCTTTGAATTAAGTGGATTGGTACGAACTTTCCCTACTTTGCTGTAAATCTGCGATAGGAATCATTTGATATCTTCATCATTTTCAAAATGGCAGCATTTCTTACATTTGAAGCTGTGATGTCATCAACTATCTAAATCTTAAACCAGAAGAGCAAGAGATTTCCACTTGCCACCAAACTGTAGACCTTCGCAGAATATTATGTCACTCCTTCCCAAAATCTTTCAAATCTTTAAGAACGTGGGAGCAAAATTGCAATTTTTTCCCACAAATTGGCTGACTTCAAAGCAACTTTGGGTTAATTTGCTGTAAGTCTGCTGTGGCATTTTTTGATATCTTGATTATCTTCAAAATGACGGCGTTATGCTTCTTTTGGCAGAAAGTCATCAAAATTTTGAAAAAAAATTAAAATTATCGTAAATCTTAAATTGCCCATGGAAAACTGATACAATCTTCAAGAAAAGCCAAGCTTATGAAGATCTACAGCATGGTTGCAAGCAGAAATTTGCAGATCTTTAGGTTAAGGATTTAGAAAGTTGATGACATCACAACGTCAAGATTGGTAAATGCCGCAATTTTGAAACCAATGATGATATCAGAATATTGCCACGGCAGATTTATAGCGAATGGCCCAAAATTCCTTTCAAGCGCATTAATTCAGAGAAAAATGTAACAGAATTTTACACCCACATTTTTGAGGATTTGAGCTCTATGCTAGCAAGCAGAAAGCATTGCCGCAAGGCCAAAGCCCGTGTAAGCCAGTAAAGTTAGGAGACTTTGGTCGTAACTTTGGGCACTATTTGAAGGTTTCTTCAGGAGGCTTTCACAAGTAGATCCTTTGTAAAAACAAAACAGGATGGCCAATCTCAATCATGAAAATTCTAAAGTAAATTTTAACATATCTACCATTCAGTTATATACTTCATCGCCTTGATACCTAGGGAGCCGTGGCCTTTGAAACAGGGATTGCTTTTATCAAGTCACCCTGTAGTATTCTTAGTACTACAGGCTGAATCAAACGAGGAGTCCCGTTTGAAAAGCCACAGTTCACTGAATATCAAGAGGATGATATTGGGAAATCTACCATTCAAAAGCAGACATGTTCAAATCTACTTGAAAATTTACATGGCTGAAATCGGCCAATCCGTTATGAGAGATTTTCTCCAGAAAGTCCTTTCGAAGAGGCATCAAAATAGGCTGAAAACAACGACCAAAATTTCCTGAACTTTCTGCCTCATCTCAAAGAGTTCAACATGCTCTAACATGTATTATCCTCTTCATGACAGTATGAAATCGTTCGGAATAACGTTGTTTCGCCCCAGGAATGAAGTTTTCATCCTCCCAAACGTGCTGAACCATTTACAAGCCATTGCTATAAGGCACAGACATACAAGAAATTTGGTCGCGATTTTATGCATCTTTTGGAGGCTTCTAGAACAGGCTTTTTCGAGAAAAGTGCTTATAATTCTAGAATGGAATGGCCAATTTCAGTTGGGTAAAGCTTAGAATATATTTAGCATGTTGACTATCGAATGAAATATTAGCCAATATTATTGTCTTGATGTTGAGGGAGCTGTGGGCTTTTACACGGCAATTTTTTCGGACTCATCCAGCATGTATTTCGAATGTCTAAACTGCTTTGGTGCAATCGGCAATCATCCTCGCTTATTATGTAAATTGGCAGATGCTACAATCTTACATAAGATTCAACTTGAATACTGGACAAAAACATCGCTTACCTGTGCAAGTGAAACCATTACCAGAATAGCCAATATTACATGAGCAATTGTAAGAGCCTGGTGTATTAACACAGGCTGCATTGGGGTCACATGGATTATTCAGACACTCATTTACATCTGTACACACTGTCCCATTGCCCGTGTAACCTTTGTTACATGTACAGGTGAAAGAACCAACGGTATTGTCACACCTTGCATTAACATCACATGGACTAGACTGACATTCGTCGATATCAGTGCATGAAAATCCTCCACCAGTGAAACCAGTTTTACAAACGCAATGGAAAGATCCCGCTGTATTGAAGCATGTGGCATTTGAATGGCATGGACTAGATGCACATTCATCTATATCTGTAAAACAAAGTCGTCGAAACGATTGTTGATTATATACGATAGAAACGATTATATTGAGAGTCAGCGTCAACAAATTGGACAGCATTAAAAGCCTATCAAAGGTTGCAGAACAAAATACCTCCATAGAAACAACAATTAAAGAAGATGAGAACATTCTAGAAAAAGATGGCTGCTTGTATAACAAGCCATGTTTTCAAGACAAAGGCCACGAAACGCATTTCAATATCTAATCAACAGTAATTAAAACAGAACAAATGAAGTAACAGAAATGTTCAACAAGCAGTAGCTGAAATGCGAGTATAATTTAATCTCCCAGCTCAACTAAGTAAATTTCTGTTGCATTCAGCTCTAGAGGCCTTGAACTGGAAATCCTTTACCAACGGAGATTTCAAGGAACAAGCGACGTCCACAAAATTGGTCCACTATGACCTCAATGCACAAGAACCCTCGTCTTTGTGCAAAGCAATGCAGTCCATAGCTGTCAGTACCTACTAAAAATGTAGCTGTGTACCCATAGTCAAAACAAATAGTTGCTCTGCACATTTGATAAAAAGCATTTTGCATAAGACATGAGCCAAAAAGATATATAAAGACAGTTCGATTTGCAGTAAGGATCCGCAAATAAGAAACTTCTTTATAAGAAATTGAAGACTGACAAAATAAAATAATTACCTTGACAGTCAATTCCATTTCCATTATAGCCACTGACACAAGTACACGTAAATGAGCCTGCAGTATTCGCACACGTTGCATTGGAATGACAGTTATGAGTCTTAAGGGCGCATTCATCGTTATCTGCCAAAATAAAAACATGCAATGGGTAAAAATTTTGCCTATGAAAGTAATGCAAAGTAAATTTCAGAAAAGGGAGATCAAGAATTACATGTGTACAACAGATTAAAAATACAAAAGCTGCAAATTATAATCTAAAGACACCTCTGGTCCAAATGGCAAGGACATCATTCAAACGTCAATGCGACCTAACTAGTTGCAATTTTACAGAGAGAAGAGTGATCCAAAGTGTCTGCGACGGTCTCGGTAATAGAAGTTTTGGTGGAGGATTTATTGTTTAAACGACGAATATTTGAAATTTTTAATCGATGTCAAAAGTTCCATCACATTTCATAAACATATACAAGAAAGCATTGCAATGAAACTTACGAAGAAGGCATCAGTCCAGTAGCGGACACTTCGGGAAGAGGGGGTACGATCACCCCCAAAAGTTGGCTAGAACAAAGATCTTTTATTCGAAAACAATACAAATAAATAATGCTTTTACAGAAACAATAGCTTTGCCCCCAATATTTCGCGAAGTCTCCGCCACTGCGTCAGTCACCTGGGCGGGGGTTGTTTCGTACTTTCTGATTGTTTACAAAAAATCCTGTACAGACCATTTAAAGGCTCTAAGAAAAAGCTGGACGATGGAAATATTTGAAAACTGGCAGATAATAAATATTCCGAGAGAAGAGACTTTCGTGAAGAGGAGAAAATGCTAAAGTTTTGTAAAAAAAACTTTCTCGAATCAGCCAGAATTGGAACTTTCATGGGGATAAACTTTCGTGTTTTGCGAAAATAACATGATTGCGGGAATGAAGTTCGCAAAGTTCATATCTTAGAGCACATCGCGGGAAGAAATCTAGCGAAATGGATATTTTAGGAAAATTGGAAGGAATGAACTTTCACGAATTCCTCATTCTAAGAATTTCGCAGAACAGACTCTCGAGAATTTTGGCTAAAAACACCAAAACGCGAAGGTTTCTTCCCTTGAAGTACTCATTAATACCTGTACAAACAATGCCATTTCCGCTATACCCAACATTACAATGGCAACTAAAAGAGCCATCTGTGTTCGAACAATCGGCCTCTTGATGGCAGTTATGGGTACGAAGGATACATTCATTGTTGTCTGAAAAAATAGAAACCTCATTACGGTCTCAACTTAGATGTCATGTCTTAACTTCTGCGTAAAAAGACAATTTTAGCATTTTGCATGATTACGTTTGCATTATCCCGAATCTGATTTGACATGTAACCTAGGACAGAATTTCACATTTCAATCTAACATTGTTTCAGATACAGCTGGTGCAGAAGGTGTGGAGCTCAAGAAGAAAACATTGAACATTTGTTTCATTGCCAAAATTTTAAAGAAAAACCTTTGAATTCAAAAAAATTTACTGAAAACTGATCCAATAAAAGTCGGGAAGATCTTTGAAAATGTGAAGACATTTTTGTCATATAAAGAAAGAAGGAAAACAGATACATTCTCCTAAATAAAAAACGCCTGTGTTACTATTACGTTTAAAGTAACTGGCAACTGCTCCGAAATTAAGAATTAGGTTGTCATTATTATTATCATTATTATTGTCCTTTCTTCACGCCTTTTTGTTGTTTGGCGGCTTTTTCTGGGCAGCGGATTGAATCCCTCAATCTTAGGTGTCCAGAGTCCTTCTAATTATCTTCGCCGTGCCAAGTACACAAGTCTTTTGTAATAAAGATGTCATTTGTCCCATTTCAAGTTGTTCATTATTATTATTATTATTATTATTATTATTATTATTATTATTATTATTATTATTATTATTATTATTATTATTATTATTATTAGTTTTCATATTATTATTATTATTATTATTATTATTATTATCATTATCATTATTATTATTATTATTACTATTACGTTTACTATTATTATTATTATTATTAGCTGCCACGAACTGCTTTCTAAGAAAGAGCATACTTATAAAACATGATACAATGCTAACTGAAAAACATTCTCTAAAACTTCACATCTGAATGAATGGAAAATATCGTTTCAGCAATTGCACAGGACGATAGAGATCGGGTGAAAGAACTTCCACGGCTACAGAAATGTAGGGTGACCCAAAAAAGGGATCCGCACAATTTGTCATGGAAAAACAAGTAAGAGGCTGATTGAAATACTTCAGATGTTGTTCGCTCGCTAAAAGACCAGCGAACAATGTGAGTATTTTTGCAAGCTTTTTCAGCACGGTAAATTCCACAAATAAAGGACTTTGAAGAAAAAAAAGCCTAAAATCTTCATCCCTGACCAATGTCACAAGAATTTATGCAGGATTTGCAACAAACATTTTCAAAAAAATATACGAAGATAGGGGGAGTATGAGTTAAAACTATCAACAGGATAACTATAGGGCTTTGACAAATTATACAACTACTGAAACAAATGAAAAAAATCAAAATAATTTCTGCCTACCTGAACATGCCACTCCGTTTCCACTATATCCAGTGTTACATTCGCAAGTAAATGATCCATCTGTATTAGTACATGTCGCATTGCTATGACAATTATGAGTACCAAGAGTACACTCGTTGTTATCTGAAATATAACAAAACATATTATCCAGTTTTGACTTATCTACGCAATTATCAGAGAATCCTTACATAACATATAGGATACTTCGAAAATAATAACAGGTGAGTCAAAAAAACGCCTGGCGTTTGAAAAAATTGTCTTCCCTGAATATCATAGCAATGACGTTGAAAACTATCTTGTTTTATTCCTGGTACGTCCAATTACGTTCAGTAATGTACCCGGCTTTAATGGGCCTTTCCTTCCCGTCGAAATGGGATATTTCTCCTGAAAGCCCCTTTCGACCTGCAAAAACGAGTGAAAACACCAAGCAAGATTTCCCTTTGTTCTCCTTCATAGCTATAATGACACTTGGATGTGTTCATGCATTTTGTCCTCTTGGGAGAATGGAATCCACCTGAATATGATATTCATATTACGAGGAAGACTTTTCAACTCGACAAGAGGGAATCACGTGCTAAAGCTTGCAGAAAGTCATCGCTGTGAGGTAAAGACATTGTGGATATTTGCTTGTAATTCTAGCACGCTATTTAAGGTTTCTCGAAGGGAATTTTTTAGAAAGTCGCTTTCAGAATCTGAAGGGAGTGACCGATTCTAGCCAGGAAAATTTCTAGACATAATTGAAGACGTTAGTAATTCAATCAAGTATTGCGAAGTAGCTATGATTGCTTATATACTCAGGGTGCACCATCTTTTCAAACGCCGGGCGTTTTTTTTTTACTCAACCGGTAGTAGAATGTCAAACACGGGGACATGTCTCACAGAAGCACCAACAAATTAAATTAGCAACAACAACTTTCTTACATACCTGTACATGAAAATCCGTTTCCACTATATCCAGGGTCACAAGCACAAATGAATGATCCATCCGTATTAGTGCATGTCGCATTGTTGTGACAATTATGAGTTCCATCCAAACACTCGTTGTTATCTGAAAAATGAGAATAAAAACAATAAAGTTTCAAACTTCCTCTTCTCAGAATCGGATCAACAAAGATGATACAAAATATTCCACACTTAATAAAAGATATTCAACATAGAGAAATATCCAAAAAATATGATAACAATAAAAAGGAATTAACAACAGCACTTTTTCTCTACCAACCTGTACATGTCACGCCGTTTCCACTATATCCTGTATTGCAAGCGCAAGTAAATGATCCATCCGTATTAGAACATGCTGCATTGCTATGACAATTATGAGTTCCAGATGTACACTCGTTGATTTCTGAAAAATCCATGTAAAAATGATCAAATTTCAAACTTTGTCAAATAAGCATAACAAAAGCTATACAGGAAACCAACAAAATTCCAAGGAAAAAGACATCAGAATCAACGATCAAACATATTGTCTGCTTACCTGTACATGTCACTCCGTTTCCACTATATCCAGTGTCACAAGAGCAAGTAAATGATCCGGCAGTATTTCTACATGTAGCATTATTATGACAAGTATGAGTACCATCCATACATTCGTTGTTATCTGGAAAACAATGACACAAAAAGTTAAATCTAAAACTTTGTCTCTACAATATCCAAAGATCATCCCAACAGATCATACAAAATATCCCAAAAATGACAATAGAATGTTGAACATGGAAACATAGCTACACAAAGCAATAACTAAACAAAACTTAACAACAACAATTATTCTCTGCCTACCTGTACATGTCACTCCGTTTCCACCATAACCAGTGTTGCAAGCACAAGTAAATGAACCATCCGTATTAGTACATATGGCATTGTTATGGCAATTATTTGTACCGGATGTACACTCATCATTATCTGAAAAAGAAGTGTAAGACATGGTCAAGTTTGAAATTTCTTTGACTTATTATGACAACATCTATCCAGGAAACAAACAACATTACAAGAAAAGTTCAAACATATTAAACATGCAAAAATATCCCATGAATACAATAACAAGAAAGATAGAAACCGGCAACGACAAGTTTCGTCTGCTTACCTGTACATGTTACTCCATTTCCACCATATCCAGTGTCACAAGCGCAAGTAAATGATCCATCTGTATTAGTACATGTCGCATTTTTATGACAATCGTTAGTACCATCCATACATTCGTTGTTATCTGAAAAAAGCGCACGTAAATAATCGAATCTCAACATTCATCTATTCACTATAACATTATACCTCATAAAAAACAATGCTTCAATAGCAAATGCTTAAAACTTTTAAACATACTCTGCAACAATATTTCAAAAATACAACGACTAGCAAAAACTGAAGCTAATAACAACAATTAATATTTTTGCCTACCTGTACATGTCACTCCGTTTCCACTATATCCAGTGTTACAAGCGCAAGTAAATGATCCATCCGTATTAGTGCATGTCGCATTGTTATGACAATTATGTGTAACCGACGAACACTCGTTATTATCTGGGAAATAATGACACAGAAATTCAAATCTGAGACTACATCTATAAAATGTCAGGAGATATATAAAGAAAGTACACAATATTCAGAAAATTATGATAGACAGTCATGCATAGTCAAGGAAACGTACCTGACTAAAGCAACAAGTAAACTAAACATAACAACAACAATAATTTGACAGCATCCTCACACAAAACCAATAATGCTTGAAAAACAAATGCTTCAAAAACTATTAAACATACTCTTCAACATTATTTCAAAATACAACAACCTGCAAAAACTGAAGCAAACAACAACACTTAATATTTTCTACCTACCTGTACACGTCACTCCGTTTCCACTATATCCAGTGTTACAAGAGCAAGTAAATGATCCATCTGTATTGGTACATGCCCCATTTTTGTGACAGTTATGAGTACCATCCGTGCACTCGTTGCTGTCTGAAAAATGAGTACACAAATAATCAAATTTCAAACTTCATCTAAGTAACATTCAAACAAACAAATACTTTGCAACTATCAAACATACTCTACAATCAAATCTCAAAGATGAAAAAACCAAAAAAGACTTCAATTAAGAACGATGCTTAACATTTTCTGCCTACCTGTACATGTCACACCATTCCCACTATATCCAGCGTTACAAGAACAAGTAAATGATCCATCCGTATTGGTACATGCCGCATTTGCATGACAATTATTAGTACCAAGAGTACACTCGTTGTTATCTGAAAAATGCGAACACAAGTAATCAAATTTATAACAAAAATATTCCAAAAACTTCAACACCAGTAAGCATACTCTAGAATGGCATCTCAAATATACAACCACTTACAAAAACTTCAATAAGAAAAACACTTAATATTTTCTGCCTACCTGTACAAGTCACTCCGTTTCCACTATATCCAGTGTTACAAGCGCAAGTGAATGATCCATCAGTATTAGTACATGTCGCATTGGCATGACAATTGTTAGTACCATCCGTACACTCGTTGGTATCTTAAAGATCAGAATTTGAAAAATCAAATTTCTTCATTCTTCGTGAATCAAGGAACCGTTTATATGAGGCTGGGTGGCCTGCCTGACCAGGCTGGCTCGCCTAAGCGAGATTTAAGTGAACAAAGACAGCCTTTGTTGAATCAAGCTGCGTTTATATGAGCAACGGGCCAGCCTGGTCAGCCGAGATCTGTGAATTGGGTAGGCGGGATCCCGGTGAGGCAGGATCATGTAAACAGCATCAGGCGGGCTGGCCCAGTTGACTGAGGTGAAGGTAATTCATTTGTGCATGGGTATGTTCAATGTTTACACACTTCAAAGTCATTGTCAAAAGATCTTCTTTCAAAATCCCATCATTATACATCCTAACACGCATTGGTACGAGGCCAGTCCGCCTGGCCGGGGTAGTTTTCTCTCAAATAAATAAGTATCAACATCATCCAGCCCTGGCGAGCCAGCCCGGTCAGGCTAGACTGATGACGATGAGTCCCTCGAATCCGTTCGGTAAACCTTTCTGAAGCGGGACTCATAGGCCCCGTCCACACATATCCGGATCTTTTTGAAAACGCATCTTTTTTATCCGTATAAAAAGTTATTCGCGTCCACACGAGGAGCTTTTTCGAAAATATCCCCGTCTACACGAAGACGCAGCTACTTTCAAACTCCGACAAGCAAAATGCCCTCGTGTGATCCCCAAAGATCCGTGCGCATGCTTTGGTACGTCGCAAATCGATGCTTTGACGTCAGCGTTTTCGAAAAGCCCCGTTTTCACCCGTCCACACGACAACATGAAAACGGCGTTTTCAAAAAGATCTACTCTGGAGAGCGTTTTCCAAAAGCTTCGTTTTCGGTGACCGAAAACGCCGTCTCCGTGTGGACGCTAACCCAAAACGGATAAAAAAAGATGCGTTTTCAAAAACATCCGGACACGTGTGGACAGGGCCATAATGATACAATGCAAAACCTTGCCCTATTTTCATCAATTATCAATAGAATTATGAAAGAATCACGGCTTCGAATCTCCATTCCGTAGGAGTGTTTTCAATTCTTTAATCGAATCAAAAATTCTATCACATTTACACCTTAACAATAGTAATCCACATATCTCGCAATCTGATTGGTACTGGAAGACTTGCGAAGTTTGGGACTAATTAGGGCCAAGTTTTTCAGAGTAATACTACGAGTCTTTAATGCCCGAAGCGCTATCGTCAAGTCAAGGAGCACAGGACGGGATCTCATTGAGCAAAGACGATAATCCCCCCATGGCAATTAACGTAAGGACATATATGATTAAATGCTACTAATAACTGGAATCTGTTCCAGTTTGGATGTTAGGATAGGAAAGGGTATGATGCCTAACTATAGGGACCCCGGACTAACAATGCACTGAGCACTGAAAACTTTACACTAAAATACTGAACACGGCTGCAAATGGTATGGACCACGACTTGGAGTTGATCAGGCGGTGGGCTTATGAGTGGAAGATGCCATTTGATATGGATCCACAAAAGAAGCAGTTTATTCAATATTTTCAAGGAAAAGAATAGAAATTGGTCATCCACTGAATTAAGTTCAATGGGAAAGATTAGTATTCTCTTGCTCTGCCTGTAACAGGAACATGGACAGGAAACACTTCTCTACGCTGTAGCAATTAAGTTATTAGAACAAAGTTTAAGAAAACCTTCACGACAAACTTGTGGTGTAGTCAAAGATGTAGGTTACCTGATAAACGAGTGCTGTTAGGGGTATAAAACTACTTAATTCAACGACCTAAGTTAAAGCAACAAAATTCAAGTAAAACTTTGTAGCAAAAAATGTCCAGTTAAAGATTTAAATACCCGTGTAAACAAGTGCGTTTATGGAAATAAATCTGCTTAATTTAACAAATTAAGTTCATAAAACAAAACAGAGTTAAATTCCTTTTTAACAAACTACTGGTGCAGTTAAAGATAGCTATTAATACCCGTGTATGTCCAATGAATGGCAAAGAATTTGTGATAAACATATGAACGTTATCAGGCGTCAATCAATAACAGTTAACTTCGGTCGAGATAAGTCGTTTGTGAAAAGTTGTGATGACTTTCGAACGCGATAACAACGTGAATTTTACCAGCAGTAGAAAACTGGAAAGAGTTTTGTGTTTGGCGGAAACTTTTAAGAAAGGAAACTGACGAAGATATTTCAGTTAAATCTTACAACAAACAACGAACAGATCCAACAAACAGACAAATTTAAAGGAAAAGTCCTAGGTTGGTATGATTGATAATAGACAAGATTACACTGTTATGAACGGTGCATCCATTTTCGTTCTTCTTCCGTTTTTCCTTTCCCCACCGTTTTGGTTCTTTCTCTGAGAAATCGGGTTTTCAAATCAGTACTAGCTGATAATGATTACTAGGAATATTGCAACTAGAAACTAGAGCATAATGACGTTATGAAGGTAAAGAATTTGTGTTTTTCTAAACACACTCAACGAAAATGAGGCCTCTCTATAGTATTCTTGCCTCTTAAACGCTTCTAGCCTCTTTATCGTTCTTGGATGAAAAAATGGCGACGATCATTGCCCTGAGTTCGCAAAACGTTTGAATAATTTGCGGTTGTTACGAAAGTTAACATGAGGAAAGAAGTTCATGACTTTAGTAGGAAAGTTTGCTTTGAAGCATTAATCAGACCAATTTATCGCCGACTTGTCCCTTAAGAAAGTTTTCCAATGCACTAAGCAGCCACAAAACCCTACGAACTCGTAATCTTCTTTGTAAGTAACTCTGTTTCACATTTGGTGTTTAAGTCATGAATGATGTAAATAACAATCATCGGCACTCCACCCCATATAACGAATCAATTATATTGGAAATAAGAAACAATGACCCGAATGCATGGACGCAGTGTTCTCCTGTCTCCAAAGCAGGGATTCTGGAAGAGAACCAGTGGTGGCAGCATTGTTATGCCCTTGATCTCCTGAATACAGTTTCTCTTGTTTACCACCATGCAACTACACTGCCCTGACATGACATATAAAGAATCCAAGTACTTATCGCTATTCAATCGTCTATTTACAGCCTTCGCATCTATTTATTAATTACAATTGTCTGCCTTTATGTAAAGGCTGAGGAGTTCATCAATTGCCCTTGGTACTCGTGGAATAGGCCTTGTAGTTTTCCAGCTAATTCATGTGTGGTATATCAAGTAATTTCTTTTCCGAAAGTTTTGATAGTTTGTAAACAACAAGGAAAGTTGGAAAATATCACGTGAGACAACAAGAAAAACAGAAAATAAGAAGAACACTCATTGATCAATTTACCTGTACACATCACTCCGTTTCCACTGTATCCAGCAACACAAGCGCAAATAAATGATCCAACTGTATTAGTACATGTTGCATTGCTATGACAATTATGAGTTCCAGACGTACACTCATTACTTGCTGCAAAAGGAGTACACAAGTCATCACATTCTAACATCATCTGCTCAGTAGAAGAAGATTCTAACAAAAAGGTGAAAATATTCCACGAATACTTTAAAGTATAAACATGGAAATATAAGACAACAAAAGAAAAAAATTAAAAACAGCACTTCCTTTCTGCATACCTGTACAAGTCACCCCATTTCCACTAAATCCAGCGTCACAAGTGCAAGTAAATGATCCATCCGTGTTGGTACATGTCGCATTGTTATGACAATTATGAGTACCAAGAGTACACTCGTTGTTATCTGAAATATGAGTACACAAACAACCAAACTCAAACTTCATCTACTCACTATAACATCATCCCTACACATAACGAAAAATATTGTAAAATAACTACTGTAAAACAATAAAAAAAACTCTGCAATAATATCTCAAAAATGAAACAAGCAACGAAAAATTCACTTAACAACAATACCCAACATCTTCTGCCTACCTGAACATGTCACTCCGTTTCCACTGTAGCCGATGTTACAAGCGCAAGTAAATGATCCATCCGTATTAGTACATGTCGCATTTCCATGACAGTTTTGAGTACCAGATGTACACTCGTTGTTATCTAAAATGTGAGTATGCAAATAATAAAATTCAAAGCATCACCTACTCGGTTTTGGAAGATCCTACACAAAATGAACAATATTGAAAAAATAGTTAACAACAACACTTAGTATCTTCTGCCTACCTGTACAAGTCACTCCGTTTCCACTATATCCAGTGTCACAAGCGCAAGTATATGATCCATCAGTATTAGTACATGCTGCATTGGTATGACAATTATGAGTTCCAAGGGTACACTCGTTGTTATCTGAAAATGAGTACACAAAGAATCAAATTTCAAACTTCACCTCACTGTAACAACATCCCTAAACAAACCAACGATATTCCAAAAATATTCTGTAAAACTATCTAAAATACTTTACAATAATATCTCAAAAATAAAACAACCAAAAAGACTTAAATTAACAACAACACGTAATACTTTCTGCCTACCTGTACATGTCACTCCGTTTCCACTATATCCTGTGTTACAAGCGCAAGTGAATGATCCATCAGTATTAGCACATGTCGCATTTCCATGACAGGTATGAGTACCAGATGTACACTCGTTGTTATCTAAAACGTGAGTATGCAAATAATAAAACTTCACGCTTCATCTGCTCGGTCTTAGAAGATCCTACAGAAAACGAGCAATACTAAACAATTACAGTAGTTAACAGCAACACAGTATCTTCTGCCTACCTGTACAAGTCACTCCGTTTCCACTATATCCAGTGTTACAAGCGCAAGTGAATGATCCATCAGTATTAGTACATGTCGCATTGCTATGACAATTATGAGCACCAAGAGTACACTCGTTATTATCTGAAAAATGAGTAAGAAAATAATCAACTTTCAAACTTCGTCTACTCACGGTAACCAGATTCCTACCCAAAACCAACAATATCCTAAAACCAAAAAGTTCAAAGCTATTAAACACACTCTATATCTCAAAAATTGAACAACCAACAAAAACGTCAATTAACAACAACACTTAACATTCTCTGCCTACCTGTACATGTCACTCCGTTTCCGCTATATCCAGTGTCACAAGAGCAAGTAAATGATCCATCCGTATTAGTACATGTCGCATTGTTATGACAATTATGAGTACCAGATGTACACTCATTGTTATCTGAAAATACCAAGCACGAATTGACGTATTGTGAGGATTTCAAATCGGTGTTTTAATTTGGAAAAGATACGTGGTTTTCTGCCAAGGCTCTGATCGAAACGAGGGAAATATAGTAATTCCAAGATGATGGTGTTTGATTAAAAGCCGTGGTTCGAGCGTCCGACTACAGCCATATAATCACTATAGCAGACTGCAGAGATTTAAGTCCAACACCGGTGGCGCCACAGCTGATGAAACTTCATCAAAGAATCATGCCAGAATCAATGAAACTTCAAAGAAATTTTCAGATTTTTGTCAAAAGGTGAGCTTCTAAGTAAAAACCATTTTTAATACACATGAGGATTTCTGACGTCGATATCACTTTCTTTCAACACTGCAACTTCCTTTTGTTTCACGAAATGACATCATCGACTACACTAAGACAATCATAACTCTTTGGTTAATGGAGTATAACTACGTGGTGTAATTGTAAAGAAAACCATGACTCACGACGGCTTACAGTAATGTGCAAAGAACATCTGGCATATGAGTTTGCAATTTGATGAAGACGCAACTTCAAAACGAGCAGGAATACAGTACGCAGTGTAATTTTGAAGATGATAATCTCAAAATACTTTCGCTGGATTCAAGGTAAGTTACACAAAGCTCTTTTTAAGCAGGTCATTTGAAAGAAAAGGGCAATGATTGTGTCACTTTTCATTCTTAACAGATTGTGTATGTATGTATGAATGTATGTAAGTAATGTATGAATGTATGCCACGATTAAAAAGATATTTACTGGTTTAATAGTATAATAATAGATACAATACAATAACTAAGGTTAAAAACGTAAATAAAAACATCCCTAATTACGGTGGCAAGGACAGTATTAAAAGATCAAGGTGACCTTAATTCCATAATGGTCCCCTAACCCTAACCCTAACCCTAACCCAAGAGGTGCTGGCACAACGAAAAACGTAAGAAAAAAATGCATGTGTTTCGGTACGGATCCATGTATTTAGGCCCCGTTTACACGGGATCGGATCCAGAACTGTTGGCGTTTACACGGGGTCGGATCCAAAAGGAATCGGATCCATTTGCATCCGATCCATTTTTTGAGGGGCGTTTACACGGGATCAGATCCCTTTGGATTTATGAATTCTTAGTAGCGCTCTAGTAAACCTTTTCTCTGATTAAATCAGATCCTTTGAAAAAGTTTGCACGCTGTGCCATCTCTGATTCCCCTCTTTGAAATGTCAACAAATGCTTTTCTGTTTGATCGTGTCATTTCCTATCCGTACCAGTTTGGATCCGATCCCATCCGTTTACACGAGACCTTTTTGGGATCGGATCCAAACGGGATTACTTTCGAAAATGATCCCATTGGGTACGGATAGAAGATCCAAATGGATTCGGATCCATCGAGTCCCGTGTAAACGCAAGGCCTATCCGTTACACTTTGGGTACCGATCCATTTGGATCCTATCTCGTGTAAGCAGCGCCTTAGATTGCAAGCTAAACCGAGTTTTACGGAAGAAACAGTAGTGTACCTGTGAGACGAACTTCTGCGATATATCCCAACAAGGAGCCATTGATTGCTTGTAAGAAGGCTTCTTCTAGGCTTGCAAGTGTTTCCAAACGAGGAGCATTGAACTTCACCTCAATATCAATAATCAAACTTCCAGTCCTTGGGTAAAAAGGTGTCATGAGAGATTAATAAATGAAAGAAGATAGGATTAAAGGAGCTGGATAAAAATACGTAAAGAAATCGTAGTTTTTCGCGTCAAATATCGCACTTTGAAAGGATAAATTTCTTTTTGATTGGTTAAATTGAAAAGGAAAGATCCTAATCAAGATATTGGCTGATCTTTCGGCGAAAGATCAGTGAAAATACTTGTTGATTCCATTAATATCACAGTAATCCCTAAACATATGGATGTTTTTTTATTTTGAACTTTGGTGGAGCAGTCGCCATAAATTAGCTCAGTGGAAAACAGCCGAATGAAAACTTTCGCATTCAGTTTCTTATCCCGCTTCTTTAAACTAGCCATTAACCCATAATTCTTCAATATCGGTCCAGTAAACGATTTGTCGTGGTCCTTAAAAGTGCATAGTTGATTTTTGCGCACCCGGTACAAATCTGTTCGCTTGCACGAGCTATGGAATATCACCTTTAGTCCCACGGCGAAGAAAGAGAAAGAGGTTTGCAAAACAGCGTGACTGAAAATGATCAAAAAGGTTCATATTGTAATAAAAAATTCTAAGCAAACTGAATTCCACAAATTCAAGCATAATTTTAGGGATACAATAAACCCAATGTGCCCAACCAGCGATGGCATTGAGGATACGGAGCACTTTCTGTTGCCCTGCCCAACTTTTGATGCTCAACGTCGGGATCTTTTCGCTGGAATTGTTGAATTAATACGACCATTTAGGCAAATTACCGATCTTTCAAATGATTCTTTGACACAGCTTTTATTATATGGTGATCAAGACCTTTCTACTGAATTGAACAGAAATATACTTGAATTGACTTTGCGCTTCATCCACGATACTGGTCGCTTTGATTAAAATCATTTGCAACGTCCGTACCAAGCAGCCACCAAGTCCTTTAAAGTAAATGTCCTTTTTCTTTGTAATTCTGTTTCACATTAGATGCCAGGCAGTCTTACCATCTTTCAACTTCACGGAACGACTTGTTCTCGTGACTACATGTTATTTATCTGAAGCCCTGACCAGACATCTAATATCAAACAGAAACTAGCACTTTATCCATTAGGTCTTAAATCGTAGTGTAGCTGTTTGTCAGTTTAATGTTGCGTGTTTTCTTATTGGTCATGGGGTAGTCATTATCTTTTCGCACCCCATGGTATCGTCCCTGTAGTGTAGTATAGTAATTAGTAATTTTGTATGGTAGAAAGTAATATTGTTATTTGTAATATTTAATATCAATATAAAAAAAAAATTCTACCGTTGTGATCGCATCCTGTTGCATTTGAATACAATTTATGAAAATTGTTGATCCCTTTCAGTCACATAAAGTTATGCAAACCTCTTTCTTCATCTTCGAATTGGGACACATCCAAGGCTGTTCCATAGCTAGCGCAAGCGAAACAGATTTGCAGGAAACAAAAGATAGATTTCGAAGGATGAGGACGACGATAAGAAAAGACATTTTGTGGTGACTTTGACAATTCAGTTATATTAGAGAAACATTTTGACAATCTAGTTGAAAATAAGAAAAATTTTGACAGTCCAGTTGAAAATCCTTAGTTCTGACATAATTCGGTACGTTTCGACTCTGGCTAGAGTCATCTTCAGCAAAGAGAATATGTGCACGAGGGCCTTTTAAACTAAAATGAAACACGGCATTAGGGAGGGGAGAAATACCTAATAAGGTAAAATAAACAACAAAACAAAGAAGACAAACAAGTATTAAAATGTGAGATGAAAAACATAACATAATAAGGCAAAAACAGAAACGGTAAACAGAACAGAAATACAAAATCAGAATAAGACCATGGGAATAGATGGCGTTTGGGAGTTCAAAGAGGGTGTGAGTGAGGGTGAAGAGAATCTCGTTTTATTAAGGACTCTCGTAAAACGAGACACGCCCTCTTGCACATAGTTATTTATTTAAGTCGAATATCTATACGAGACACGTCCTTTGCAAAGTGCCTGTGTGATATCATGGCTAGGCCCTTTTGCAAAACCTATGGTTTCAAGCGCATTCAAAATTTTGACTTTTTTAACACATATCTCTCGTCTTTCGTGGGCAATTTCAAAATGGAAGGTATGCAAATTTAAATTTAAGACCACGAAATGGACCTATGAACTCAAAAAGTCCCGATATTCTAACTTTTTGGTCCTTTGCTAGATCAAAAGAGGGTACTTTTTATGAGACACCCGCTAGAATTCTACTCATAAAAAGAAACTGGTCTTAAATTAGCGATTCTATGGAACGCCAAAAACTGAAACTTTTCCCCGACTCAGCCGGTACTTTGAGCATACTAACGCCAGCGGGGCCTGCTAACACCTTGGTGAGTTCACTGAAGTGACGCTACCAGCTAGAGTTTTCATTCAGAAGAAAATGAAATGCAAAATAATTAGTTCTCAACGTATTCTGTGCCGCTTCTTCTGTCCGTTGTTTCCTAAAGGAGCTGAGTTAAGAAACGATGCAAATTCATTTGGCTTGCCTATATCTGTTGCAAGTTTAATAATATTAAGGGCATCAACAATCTGAGCAAAGATTTTACAAAGTGATTAAATTTACCTGAGTCCTGTTACCGTGACACTTTCCACTGTAGATCGAACACCTTTGAATCTAGCATTAAGCTGTGGGGAGAAAAAGGGTGGATTAATCGCCAGGCATTCAGGCAGTAGCATGAATAAAGTTTGGGCGGGCAATGTTAGGAATGTAGTTTGCCAAGGCAAACGTGTTGAAAACCTGTTCTTAGTCCCAATGATCGGGTCAAAAGACATTTTTGAAAACCTGCAACTCTCAGATTATTTATCAGATTTCAATAAGCTGATTACACCTATCTAGTTAACTTATGAACTTAGATACGAAGACTTAATAGATCTCATGAAAGATCTCATATTACAATTACTGTATAAAAATACGTCATCTAAAAATCTTTCAAAACAAACCTTAAATCCTTGATGAATCTCGTTTGCAATTTAGCCTTACTGCTATCATGATCAAACTCTATCCGTCTACCCAGAGTCTGGTCTACCTCATTGAATAAATGTTAACTTAAAGTCCGTCTCGAGTCATATGTCACCTAAGATTTGCGGTAACGTAAAAATATTGTGCAAAGCATTTTGTCAAACGCCGAGCTTTTTCATTGACTCACCTGGTAGTTTCACATCCCTTCTCAAATGGATAAATTTTCCATACTACTGTTATTACTCAGAATCTAACCATGGAATGAAACAATACATAACACAAGGAGTTTTGCTACGAAGACCGATGGACCCAATTGAAAAACAGTTACTCAGGATCTAACCATGGAATGAAACAATACATAACACACGGAGTTTGCTTCGAAGACCGATGGACCCAATTGAAAAACAGTTACTCAGGATCTAACAATGGGATGAAACAATACATAACACGGAGTTTGCTTCGAAGACCGATGGACTCAATTGAAAAACAGTTACTCAGGATCTAACAATGGGATGAAACAATACATAACACACGGAGTTTGCTTCGAAGACCGATGGACCCAATTGAAAAACGGTTACTCAGGATCTAACAATGGGATGAAACAATACATAACACGGAGTTTGCTTCGCAGACCGATGGACTCAATTGAAAAACAGTTACTCAGGATCTAACAATGGGATGAAACAATACATAACACGGAGTTTGCTTCGAAGACTGATGGACCCAATTGAAAAACAGTTGTTCAGGATCTAACAATGAGATGAAACAATACATAACACGGAGTTTGCTTCAAAGACCGATGGACCCAATTGAATAACAGTTACTCAGGATCTAACCATGGAATGAAACAATACATAGCACGGAGTTTTGCTACGAAGACCGATGGACCCAATTGAAAAACAGCTACTCAGGATCTAACCATGGGATGAAACAATACATAACACACGGAGTTTTGCTACGAAGACCGATGGACCCAATTGAAAAACAGTTACTCAGGATCTAACAATGGGATGAAACAATACATAACACGGAGTTTGCTCCGAAGACCGATGGACCCAATTGAAAAACAGTTACTCAGGATCTAACAATGGGATGAAACAATACATAACACGGAGTTTGCTTCGAAGACCGATGGACTCAATTGAAAAACAGTTACTCAGGATCTAACAATGGGATAAAACAATACATAACACGGAGTTTGCTTCGCAGACCGATGGACTCAATTGAAAAACAGTTACTCAGGATCTAACAATGGGATGAAACAATACATAACACGGAGTTTGCTTCGAAGAACGATGGACCCAATTGAAAAACAGTTATGTTAAAGATAATAACAAATGTATTTACAAGATAACAAATAATACCTCTGGTTGGACCAATGACACAATACCAGTAAAGAGTGATGATGTCTGATTAGCAAGATCATCTTTTACTGATTGGGGAGAGCTGCTACCAATAGTTTGCCCATTGTAGGTGAAGGATGGCAACGTCACGTTTCCAAATAAGGAAAAGACTGTTGAAGATAAAAGCATAATATTATCATATCATTGGAGATACGGAGCTTCGCTGGACAAGTCGTTGGCATTTGGTTCAGGGGCTGATTAATCAAGAAAAATCTACAATGGTATACCAGGTGCCCAGGGGGGGGGGGGTACTCCCTAACTTTCAATACGAGGGGTCGTGCCAATATTTGGGGTCAGAAAATCTACGTTAAATCAATATTTGGGGTCTGTGAATTACAGCATAGACAAAAATTCAATATTTTGGGTCCACAAATCTGAAAAAGGAAAGAATCGTGCAATTTGTCTTGAATTGACTTCACATGGAATGCAGTGTGACCCTGAAGTTGCGAATCATGAAATTAATGCTTTGGTATTATTTAAACACTTAAAGAAGCTCAAATTGAAATCATTAAAAAAATTTTAGGGGTCCCAGAAACAGATAGCAATATTTGGGGTCTCCAAAATATTTATTCGGGGTCCCCAAAGCATTAGGCTTAATGTTTAGGGGTCAGCAAAGAAATAGTGGCACGGACCCTCCCATATTGAAAGTTAGCGAGTACCCCCCCCCCCCCTGGGACCGGGTGAGTACGAAAGAAAGCTTCTAACTTTGAAAATTCACAGTACCAACAGCAATGGATGGAGCTGAATGGCAATAATTCTACTTAAAAGCCGAAAGACCAAAGTATTGTTGACATTTTCTTGTACTTTCACGAACGATAAGATGACTTCTCGCAGCTGCCATGAATCTATTTTGTTTCAAGAAGGGAAGATTAATGCCTGAAAGGTATGCACATTGCGAATTGTAGGTCAAGAAAACATCACCCTTTGAACTTAAATTTTCCTTTTTAACATTCAAGCTCTTTAGATCAGACTTTGAAGCAATTCTGTTGAGTGTACGAGAACTCCCGCTTGTTTAGACCATTTTAAAAAATTGGGACCACTTTTTAAGAGTAATATTACGAGTCCCTATTGGCCAAGTGACAGTAGCAAATCAAAGAACGCAGGGAAACAAGGGACGAAAAGGCATAAGTCTACTTAAATATTGCAGCTATCCAGGGGTGGAAAAAATAGCGGACCATGGCATCAATGGTCCCAAAAATATTTTCACGTCTCAAGAAAGAATGAAAAGGAGAAAGGAAAAGGGATAAATTTAGAGAAGCAAATAAATGGATAGTCAATTTGTTTGTCAAGATTGTAAGGCTGTCTTAATTGATAGCCGTTATTAAATAGATTTAGATCGTTACCAGACCTAAGAACTTCATAAAAAAGATGGTGCTCACAAGTCTTAAAGTAGTCAGCTGAAAAATTAACAAAACTTGTCCAACAAATATAATTTACGATTGTGATAAGACTGCTAATCAGTCCTCACATCTGTCGCATTTCACACATATCGTTAGCTGTCAAGAGTGGGCACTTTTTGAAGCGATTCTCACAGAAATTTTTTCCGAGACTTGTTTGGTCCCAGAAATCAAAATATTTTTTCCATCCCTGCAGTTGTCAAGCAGCATTCGATTCAACATGGACTTAAAATCCTTTACAAGGTTTGTGTAATATCCAATTCATTCTGACACAGTTGCTGTCTCTAAGCCAGGTTAAACTTCAACCAATCTAATGTATTCGATGTACTGGATTGACAAATTAGAGCGCAGGATATGACAAGATAGGAATCAAAGGTTTCAGCCATTTCTGCTAATGGCCTTTACCCGGAAACCTCAAAAGCCTCATTCTCACAGACCAATCAGATGGTGAATAAGCAAAGAAAATACAAGAACTTGTGAAGCTTTTTCCAAATTTTGCCTGCCTTCAAATATCCAGGTTGCTCAGACTGTGCAATTTTGGCTTAGCATTTTCATATTATTGTATTTAAAAAATCCTCGCTGGGTACTGTTCCGTAGGGCTCTAAGTTACATACCTGTTCAGTAAGCCCAGGCAGGCAAAAATAATAGCGGCTAATTGGTTGTTTGTCAAGCGCAGCCCCAAAATTGCCAAAGCTATGCAAAGAAAGGTGAAAAATAAGGAAGAAATGACAAGCAAGAAAGGGAATTACCGTGTTGTACTTGTGTGGCTCTTTAATGGGCGCAAGTCATTAAAGAATAGTTAGTAAATAGTAAAAATTTTTCTTATTGAAAACCAAATACTATCGATCAACTATTCAGACATGAGCTCTATGTGGTCGTGTTGCAGAGCATATCATTTTTAACTGTATTTGTAAATTTTGCTGTTAAGAAATGCAACGATCATTTCAGGAATGTGTTTTTTGCATGTTTTGCACACAAATTCTTGTTTTCATTTGATCAGGGACAGTTCAATTCACCTATAAAGCTGAAAGACTCAAACGGCTTCAATGTATAGTTTTTAAAATAAGAAATAAGCTCTTTTCACACCTGAACCAACTTCTTATAAAATGAGGCATTATTATGAAAATAGGGGTCTGTGTTTCTTAGATTTGTGTTTCTTAGATTTGCATTCCTTATATGCAATTTTTACAAAAAAACACCCTGTCCCGGAGTCGGAATCCTGAGAATGATCCCTGTTCAGCCTCAAGTCCCTGAAAAGAAAAGCATAAGAGTACACCCCGCCCTCACTCCCCCCCCAGGGAAAAAAGATGCAATAGATTTGATTACGGCCAGCGACAAGAATTTAGATCAAATCAATCCAGAATGACTTTGAAAACAATCCTCAGTAATTAACTTGAAGATGAATACCTCGTTTGTAGGTATTGAAGCATTGAGAATAGGAGCATTAATCTTGAAAGTCAAACCATAGCTTTCGGGGAATCAACTTAGTTATAAGCGTAGCATAGTAGTTTTGAGCAAGATCTATCCTTTAAGCAAACATTTCAACAGAAAGTTCAAAGATGAAACTTGAAAAACATGCAATTACAGCAATTCACAAGGAAATAAATTTCTCAGTCACAGTGCTCCGGCAAAAAGCTATGCACGAGTGAGCATTTTAAAGGATCTTGTTCATGGATAATTTTCCCTTGACGATAATTGATAGCCTTTCCCGTAATAATTCTTACAAAGATTATACAAAATGCATATCATTCAAAAAAGATTCCACGGAATAACTTATTTTTCACGCCGAAGCAAACTACTTCGACGATATCTCTGTCATGACACGCGAAATTCTAACTTTTTGAAACTCTAGTACGATAAAGAAAGAGGTCTCTTCAGGACAAAGCTAATGGATTTGATTGTGAAATTAAGGATTGGGCTTCAGTCCGAATGATTTCTTCAGCATAAGACTTGATATTCGTACTTCGCGGTAAGTCCGGAAGTCCCAAACAGCGGCTTCGCAGCTTAGGCCAAAACAGACAAGATCTGGCTTGGAGATGGAGGCAAGATTGGACATTCAATATCAAAACTCCTAACCTAAATGCACTAATATCAACAAAAAAGATAATTATATTCAAGTAAACGATAGAGAATTATTCTCAGAATCATTGCAGATTGGACTTGCTACAAGTCTCTCTCGCAGAAAAAACGGGAGAAGGAAAAAAAGCGAGAAAGACTTGTAATACTTGGCATGCTCATTAATATTCATGAGCTATCGAGCCAAGTTTCCATTTTAAAAATGACGGGGTTGTTGTCAAGTGTTTCATAGAAGCTTGAGTGGGCCATTGTCAAAGAACATTGCAGAGCATCTAAATTCCTGCCACTATCCCCAATCAAACATGTAGCGGTTCTTCTGGGACGTACACTATTTCAGAGTGAAGAACAAGTGACAAAAACGAGAACAAAAATATCCTTAACCAAAATTAAAGTAAGTGAACGAAGACATGGCCACATTATCTAAACTAACAAAAAAGAACCGCAGGCACCACTTATCTTCGTTTTGTTTCGTAGATCGAAAACATTAAACAAAATAGGTCATATTTAGATTCAAAAGTCCACCTAGCTAAGTTTAAATTTCACACAAATTGATTTAAATTAACAAACAAAAAAATACCTGAGCAGGTAAATCCATTTCCACTAAAACCAGAGTTACAGGAACAAGAGAAAGATCCATCTGTATTAGTACATGTCGCATTATCATCACAATTATGAGTACCGAGAGAACACTCATCATTATCTGCAAAATTAAGGACAAAACAAATAAAACTATCAAAATCATATAATTAGTTAAAAGAGCTTCCAAAAAGAAACATGAAGATAACGTATCTGATGGTGAAGATATAAATTGCAAGAATAACACAAAGACAAATACCAGAAAAGGCAATATTCACAAAATGTATCAATATTTCATTAATATCATAAAACTGAAATTAAAAATCGAAACAAGATCCTACATACCAATACATGTTACTCCATTTCCACTATATCCAGTCTTACAAACACAAGTAAAAGATCCATCAGCATTAGTACATGTCGCATTGGCATGACAATTATTAGTACTATCCGTACACTCGTTGTTATCTGAAAACAGAGTACAAAAGTAATCAAATTTCCAACTTCGTCTTCTAACAACTGAAGAAACTTAACAAAGTCTCTCAACATTCTACAAAAATTACTTCCAAAGGATGAAGCCTACTTTAAAAAATATATAAAAAAAGAACAACCACCAAAAACTTCTAGTAACGATAGGAATCGACATTCTCTGCCTACCTGTACATGTCACTCCATTTCCACTATATCCAGTGTTACAAGCGCAAGTGAATGATCCATCAGTATTAGTACATGTCGCATTGGCATGACAATTGTTAGTACCATCCGCACACTCGTTGTTATCTAAAAATTCAGTACAAAAAAAACATAAATCAAAAATCATCTACTTACTGCAACCACATCACTAGACAAAGCAAACAATCTTCTAATAAAAATCATACACCTAAACATTATTAAATAAACTCGACAAAAATTTCTCAAAAAACAGCAACCAACAAAAACATCCATTACAAATAGCAGTTAACATTTTCTGCCCTACCTGTACATGTCACTCCATTTCCACTATATCCAGTGTTACAAGCGCAAGTGAATGATCCATCAGTATTAGTACATGCTGCATTGGCATGACAATTGTTAGTACCATCCGCACACTCGTTGTTATCTAAAAATTCAGTACAAAAAAAACATATTTCAAAAATCATCTACTTACTGCAACCACATCACTAGACAAAGCAAACAATCTTCTAATAAAAATCATACACCTAAACATTATTAAATAAATTCGACAAAAATTTCTCAAAAAACAGCAACCAACAAAAACATCCATTACAAATAGCAGTTAACATTTTCTGCCTACCTGTACATGTCAATCCATTTCCACTATATCCAGTGTTACAAGCGCAAGTAAATGATCCATCAGTATTAGTACATGTCGCATTGGCATGACAATTGTTAGTACCATCCGTACACTCATTGTTATCTGAAAATTGAGCACAAAAATAATCAAATTTCAAACTTTATCTACTCATTATAACAAATTTCCTACACAAATCTAAAAATATCCCGAAAATAATTAGCTATTCAAAAACAAGTAAACATGCTCTACCAAAATGTCTCGAAAAGACAGCAACCAAAGAAAACTTCCATTACCAATAGCGGTTAACATTCTCTGCCTACCTGTACATGTCACTCCATTTCCACTATATCCAGTGTTACAAGCACAAGTGAATGATCCATCAGTATTAGTACATGCTGCATTGGCATGACAATTATTAGTACCATCCGTACACTCGTTGTTATCTGAAAATAGAGTACAAAAGAAATCAAATTTCCTACTTCGTTTTCTAACAACAGTAGACACCCAGCAAAATCCCTTAATATTCTAAAAAAAATTACTTTCAAAGTATGAAACCTACAGACAGATGTACGTAGTAAATCTTTGTTAACGACAAGACAATTATAATTTTACCAAATTCTCAAAGCCCCCTATCTTAGACTAGTTCCCAGTTTCCTCCACAACTGGACCTCGTGTTAGTTCCCAGTTCCCTCGAAGTTGTCCTCACCTTGCTGCTCTCAAATATCTACGCTGTGGTTCGTAAAGTGAACTGGAATTTCAAATCACCCTCCCACCCTCCCTATAATAATGGTTTCAAAGCGCATCGAACACCCTCAGTTTTTTTACTTCTTTCAGATTGAATGGTCTTATCTCCTATTAAGGGGCAGTTTTGGCTACTTTAAGTGGCCCTTGTTAAAAGGTTCTTAATAGTGGACTAATCAATGATGTCACATGTTATTTACATGATCAGGGAAGCCCCCACTGATCCATTGGGGCTGTCCCATCTGTGCAAATCTAGTTTAGGTGTTTTAGTATTAGCGTATGTTATAAGTCTTCCCTGGGTACTGCCCAGCAGGGCACTTAAGTTGTGTGCCTGTTCAGTAGGCCCAGGGAGGCAAGGTGGTATGGCCACAATAGGTGGCTCTTGTCAAAAGTTTCTTAATCATGGACTAATTAATGAGGTCACATGGTGCTTTCATGCACAGGGCATCCCCCCATTGATCCACTCCACTGAGGGCTGTCCCAACTGTGCAAATTTAGTTTAGGCGTTTTAGTATTAGTGTATGTTTAAGTCCTCCCTGGGTACTGCTCAGCAGGGCACTTAAGTTGTGTACCTGTTCAGTAGGCCAAGGCAGGCAATAAAGAAAAGAAAAAGTATCTAATTGGCTGTATTGTCAAGTGCAACCCTAAACACTGCCAAAGCTAAACAAGGAAAGTAAAAAGTAAGAAACAAAAAGACAAGAAAGAACAAGTATTACTGTGTTGTTGATGTTGTGTCGTTCTGAATGGCGCATGGCGTTAATCTAAAAATATCTAAAAAAACAACCACCAAAAACTTCTATTAACGATAGGAATCAACATTTTCTGCCTACCTGTACATGTCACACCATTTCCACTATATCCAGTGTTACAAGCGCAAGTGAATGATCCATCAGTATTAGTACATGCTGCATTGGCATGACAATTATTAGTACCATCCGTACACTCGTTGTTATCTGAAAATAGAGTACAAAAGTAATCAAATTTCCAACTTCGTCTTCTAACAACTGAAGAAACTTAACAAAGTCTCTCAACATTCTACAAAAATTACTTCCAAAGGATGAAGCCTACTATAAAAAATATCTAAAAAAAAAACAACAACCACCAAAAATTTCTAGTAACGATAGGAATCGACATTCTCTGGCTACCTGTACATGTCACTCCATTTCCACTATATCCAGTGTTACAAGCGCAAGTGAATGATCCATCAGTATTAGTACATGTCCCATTGGCATGACAATTGTTAGTACCATCCGTACACTCATTGTTATCTGAAAATTGAGTACAAAAATAATCAAATTTCAAACTTTATCTACTCATTATAACAAATTTCCTACACAAATCTAAAAATATCCCGAAAATAATTACCTATTCAAAAACAACTAAACATGCTCTACCAAAATGTCGCGAAAAGACAGAAACCAAAGAAAAGTTCCATTACCAATAGCAGTTAAAATTTTTTTCCTACCTGTACATGTCACTCCATTTCCACTATATCCAGTGTTACAAGCGCAAGTGAATGATCCATCAGTATTAGTACATGTCGCATTGGCATGACAATTGTTAGTACCATCCGTACACTCGTTGTTATCTAAAAATTCAGTACAAAAAAATCATATTTCAAAAATCATCTACTTATTGCAACCACATCACTAGACAAAGCAAACAATCTTCTAATAAAAATCATACACCTAAACATTATTAAATAAACTCGACAAAAATTTCTCAAAAAACAGCAACCAACAAAAACATCCATTACAAATAGCAGTTAACATTTTTTGCCTACCTGTACATGTCACTCCATTTCCACTATATCCAGTGTTACAAGTGCAAGTGAATGATCCATCAGTATTAGTACATGCTGCATTGGCATGACAATTATTAGTACCATCCGTACACTCGTTGTTATCTGAAAATAGAGTACAAAAGTAATCAAATTTCCAACTTCGTCTTCTAACAACTGAAGAAACTTAACAAAGTCTCTCAACATTCTACAAAAATTACTTCCAAAGGATGAAGCCTACTATAAAAAATATCTAAAAAAAACAAAAACCACCAAAAATTTCTAGTAACGATAGGAATCGACATTCTCTGCCTACCTGTACATGTCACTCCATTTCCACTATATCCAGTGTTACAAGCGCAAGTGAATGATCCATCAGTATTAGTACATGTCCCATTGGCATGACAATTGTTAGTACCATCCGTACACTCGTTGTTATCTGAAAATAGAGTACAAAAAAGTAATCAAATTTCCTACTTCGTTTTCTAACAACTGTAGAAACTCACCAAAATCCCTTAATATTCTAAAAAAATTACCTTCAAATTATGAAACCTACTCAAAAAATATCTAAAAAAAACAACCGTCAAAAACTCCATTAACAAAAGGAATCAACATTTTCTGCCTACCTGTACATGTCACACCATTTCCACTATATCCAGTGTTACAAGCGCAAGTGAATGATCCATCAGTATTAGTACATGTCGCATTGGCATGACAATTGTTAGTACCATCCGCACACTCGTTGTTATCTAAAAATTCAGTAAAAAAATAATCATATTTCAAAAATCATCTACTTATTGCAACCACATCACTAGACAAAGCAAACAATCTTCTAATAAAAATCATACACCTAAACATTATTAAATAAACTCGACAAAAATTTATCAAAAAACAGCAACCAACAAAAACATCCATTACAAATAGCAGTTAACATTTTCTGCCTACCTGTACATGTCACTCCATTTCCACTATATCCAGTGTTACAAGCGCAAGTGAATGATCCATCAGTATTAGTACATGCTGCATTGGCATGACAATTATTAGTACCATCCGTACACTCGTTGTTATCTGAAAATAGAGTACAAAAGTAATCAAATTTCCTACTTCGTTTACTAACAACTGTAGAAACCCACCAAAATCCCTTAATATTCTAAAAAAAATTTTTCAAAGTATGAAACCTACTCTAAAAATATCTAAAAAACAACAAGCACCAAAAACTTCTAGGAACGATAGGAATCGACATTCTCTAGCTACCTGTACAAGTCACTCCATTTCCACTAAATCCAGTGTTACAAGCACAAGTAAATGATCCATCAGTATTAGTACATGTCGCATTGGCATGACAATTGTTAGTACCATCCGTACACTCATTGTTATCTGAAAATTGAGTACAAAAATAATCAAATTTCAAACTTTATCTACTCATTACAACAAATTTCCTACACAAATCTAAAAATATCCCAAAAATAATTATTTATTCAAAAACAACTAAACATGCTCTACCAAAAAGTCGCGAAAAGACAGAAACCAAAGGAAACTTCCATTACCAATAGCGGTTAACATTCTCTGCCTACCTGTACATGTCACTCCATTTCCACTATATCCAGTGTTACAAGCGCAAGTGAATGATCCATCAGTATTAGTACATGTCGCATTGGCATGACAATTGTTAGTACCATCCGCACACTCGTTGTTATCTAAAAATTCAGTAAAAAAATAATCATATTTCAAAAATCATCTACTTATTGCAACCACATCACTAGACAAAGCAAACAATCTTCTAATAAAAATCATACACCTAAACATTATTAAATAAACTCGACAAAAATTTCTCAAAAAACAGCAACCAACAAAAACATCCATTACAAATAGCAGTTACCATTTTTTGCCTACCTGTACATGTCACTCCATTTCCACTATATCCAGTGTTACAAGTGCAAGTGAATGATCCATCAGTATTAGTACATGCTGCATTGGCATGACAATTATTAGTACCATCCGTACACTCGTTGTTATCTGAAAATAGAGTACAAAAGTAATCAAATTTCCAACTTCGTCTTCTAACAACTGAAGAAACTTAACAAAGTCTCTCAACATTCTACAAAAATTACTTCCAAAGGATGAAGCCTACTATAAAAATATCTAAAAAAAACAACAACCACCAAAAATTTCTAGTAACGATAGGAATCGACATTCTCTGGCTACCTGTACATGTCACTCCATTTCCACTATATCCAGTGTTACAAGCGCAAGTGAATGATCCATCAGTATTAGTACATGTCCCATTGGCATGACAATTGTTAGTACCATCCGTACACTCATTGTTATCTGAAAATTGAGTACAAAAATAATCAAATTTCAAACTTTATCTACTCATTATAACAAATTTCCTACACAAATCTAAAAATATCCCGAAAATAATTACCTATTCAAAAACAACTAAACATGCTCTACCAAAATGTCGCGAAAAGACAGAAACCAAAGAAAAGTTCCATTACCAATAGCAGTTAAAATTTTTTTCCTACCTGTACATGTCACTCCATTTCCACTATATCCAGTGTTACAAGCGCAAGTGAATGATCCATCAGTATTAGTACATGCTGCATTGGCATGACAATTATTAGTACCATCCGTACACTCGTTGTTATCTGAAAATAGAGTACAAAAAAGTAATCAAATTTCCTACTTCGTTTTCTAACAACTGTAGAAACTCACCAAAATCCCTTAATATTCTAAAAAAATTACCTTCAAATTATGAAACCTACTCAAAAAATATCTAAAAAAAACAACCGTCAAAAACTCCATTAACAAAAGGAATCAACATTTTCTGCCTACCTGTACATGTCACACCATTTCCACTATATCCAGTGTTACAAGCGCAAGTAAATGATCCATCAGTATTAGTACATGTCGCATTGGCATGACAATTGTTAGTACCATCCGTACACTCATTGTTATCTGAAAATTGAGTACAAAAATAATCAAATTTCAAACTTTATCTACTCATTACAACAAATTTCCAACACAAATCTAAAAATATCCCAAAAATAATTACTTATTCAAAAACAACTAAACATGCTCTACCAAAAAGTCGCGAAAAGACAGAAACCAAAGGAAACTTCCATTACCAATAGCGGTTAACATTCTCTGCCTACCTGTACATGTCACTCCATTTCCACTATATCCAGTGTTACAAGCGCAAGTGAATGATCCATCAGTATTAGTACATGTCGCATTGGCATGACAATTGTTAGTACCATCCGTACACTCGTTGTTATCTAAAAATTCAGTACAAAAAAATCATATTTCAAAAATCATCTACTTATTGCAACCACATCACTAGACAAAGCAAACAATCTTCTAATAAAAATCATACACCTAAACATTATTAAATAAACTCGACAAAAATTTCTCAAAAAACAGCAACCAACAAAAACATCCATTACAAATAGCAGTTAACATTTTTTGCCTACCTGTACATGTCACTCCATTTCCACTAAATCCAGTGTTACAAGCACAAGTAAATGATCCATCAGTATTAGTACATGCTGCATTGGCATGACAATTATTAGTACCATCCGTACACTCGTTGTTATCTGAAAATAGAGTACAAAAGTAATCAAATTTCCTACTTCGTTTACTAACAACTGTAGAAACCCACCAAAATCCCTTAATATTCTAAAAAAAAATTTTCAAAGTATGAAACCTACTCTAAAAATATCTAAAAAACAACAAGCACCAAAAACTTCTAGGAACGATAGGAATCGACATTCTCTAGCTACCTGTACAAGTCACTCCATTTCCACTAAATCCAGTGTTACAAGCACAAGTAAATGATCCATCAGTATTAGTACATGTCGCATTGGCATGACAATTGTTAGTACCATCCGTACACTCATTGTTATCTGAAAATTGAGTACAAAAATAATCAAATTTCAAACTTTATCTACTCATTACAACAAATTTCCTACACAAATCTAAAAATATCCCGAAAATAATTACCTATTCAAAAACAACTAAACATGCTCTACCAAAATGTCGCGAAAAGACAGAAACCAAAGAAAAGTTCCATTACCAATAGCAGTTAAAATTTTTTTCCTACCTGTACATGTCACTCCATTTCCACTATATCCAGTGTTACAAGCGCAAGTGAATGATCCATCAGTATTAGTACATGCTGCATTGGCATGACAATTATTAGTACCATCCGTACACTCGTTGTTATCTGAAAATAGAGTACAAAAAAGTAATCAAATTTCCTACTTCGTTTTCTAACAACTGTAGAAACTCACCAAAATCCCTTAATATTCTAAAAAAATTACCTTCAAATTATGAAACCTACTCAAAAAATATCTAAAAAAAAAACAACCGTCAAAAACTCCATTAACAAAAGGAATCAACATTTTCTGCCTACCTGTACATGTCACACCATTTCCACTATATCCAGTGTTACAAGCGCAAGTGAATGATCCATCAGTATTAGTACATGTCGCATTGGCATGACAATTGTTAGTACCATCCGCACACTCGTTGTTATCTAAAAATTCAGTAAAAAAATAATCATATTTCAAAAATCATCTACTTATTGCAACCACATCACTAGACAAAGCAAACAATCTTCTAATAAAAATCATACACCTAAACATTATTAAATAAACTCGACAAAAATTTCTCAAAAAACAGCAACCAACAAAAACATCCATTACAAATAGCAGTTAACATTTTCTGCCTACCTGTACATGTCACTCCATTTCCACTATATCCAGTGTTACAAGCGCAAGTGAATGATCCATCAGTATTAGTACATGCTGCATTGGCATGACAATTATTAGTACCATCCGTACACTCGTTGTTATCTGAAAATAGAGTACAAAAGTAATCAAATTTCCTACTTCGTTTACTAACAACTGTAGAAACCCACCAAAATCCCTTAATATTCTAAAAAAAATTTTTCAAAGTATGAAACCTACTCTAAAAATATCTAAAAAACAACAAGCACCAAAAACTTCTAGGAACGATAGGAATCGACATTCTCTAGCTACCTGTACAAGTCACTCCATTTCCACTAAATCCAGTGTTACAAGCACAAGTAAATGATCCATCAGTATTAGTACATGTCGCATTGGCATGACAATTGTTAGTACCATCCGTACACTCATTGTTATCTGAAAATTGAGTACAAAAATAATCAAATTTCAAACTTTATCTACTCATTACAACAAATTTCCTACACAAATCTAAAAATATCCCAAAAATAATTATTTATTCAAAAACAACTAAACATGCTCTACCAAAAAGTCGCGAAAAGACAGAAACCAAAGGAAACTTCCATTACCAATAGCGGTTAACATTCTCTGCCTACCTGTACATGTCACTCCATTTCCACTATATCCAGTGTTACAAGCGCAAGTGAATGATCCATCAGTATTAGTACATGTCGCATTGGCATGACAATTGTTAGTACCATCCGCACACTCGTTGTTATCTAAAAATTCAGTAAAAAAATAATCATACTTCAAAAATCATCTACTTATTGCAACCACATCACTAGACAAAGCAAACAATCTTCTAATAAAAATCATACACCTAAACATTATTAAATAAACTCGACAAAAATTTCTCAAAAAACAGCAACCAACAAAAACATCCATTACAAATAGCAGTTAACATTTTTTGCCTACCTGTACATGTCACTCCATTTCCACTATATCCAGTGTTACAAGTGCAAGTGAATGATCCATCAGTATTAGTACATGCTGCATTGGCATGACAATTATTAGTACCATCCGTACACTCGTTGTTATCTGAAAATAGAGTACAAAAGTAATCAAATTTCCAACTTCGTCTTCTAACAACTGAAGAAACTTAACAAAGTCTCTCAACATTCTACAAAAATTACTTCCAAAGGATGAAGCCTACTATAAAAATATCTAAAAAAAACAACAACCACCAAAAATTTCTAGTAACGATAGGAATCGACATTCTCTGGCTACCTGTACATGTCACTCCATTTCCACTATATCCAGTGTTACAAGCGCAAGTGAATGATCCATCAGTATTAGTACATGTCCCATTGGCATGACAATTGTTAGTACCATCCGTACACTCATTGTTATCTGAAAATTGAGTACAAAAATAATCAAATTTCAAACTTTATCTACTCATTATAACAAATTTCCTACACAAATCTAAAAATATCCCGAAAATAATTACCTATTCAAAAACAACTAAACATGCTCTACCAAAATGTCGCGAAAAGACAGAAACCAAAGAAAAGTTCCATTACCAATAGCAGTTAAAATTTTTTTCCTACCTGTACATGTCACTCCATTTCCACTATATCCAGTGTTACAAGCGCAAGTGAATGATCCATCAGTATTAGTACATGCTGCATTGGCATGACAATTATTAGTACCATCCGTACACTCGTTGTTATCTGAAAATAGAGTACAAAAAAGTAATCAAATTTCCTACTTCGTTTTCTAACAACTGTAGAAACTCACCAAAATCCCTTAATATTCTAAAAAAATTACCTTCAAATTATGAAACCTACTCAAAAAATATCTAAAAAAAACAACCGTCAAAAACTCCATTAACAAAAGGAATCAACATTTTCTGCCTACCTGTACATGTCACACCATTTCCACTATATCCAGTGTTACAAGCGCAAGTAAATGATCCATCAGTATTAGTACATGTCGCATTGGCATGACAATTGTTAGTACCATCCGTACACTCATTGTTATCTGAAAATTGAGTACAAAAATAATCAAATTTCAAACTTTATCTACTCATTACAACAAATTTCCAACACAAATCTAAAAATATCCCAAAAATAATTACTTATTCAAAAACAACTAAACATGCTCTACCAAAAAGTCGCGAAAAGACAGAAACCAAAGGAAACTTCCATTACCAATAGCGGTTAACATTCTCTGCCTACCTGTACATGTCACACCATTTCCACTATATGCAGTGTTACAAGCGCAAGTGAATGATCCATCAGTATTAGTACATGTCGCATTGGCATGACAATTGTTAGTACCATCCGCACACTCGTTGTTATCTAAAAATTTAGTACGAAAATAATCATATTTCAAAAATCATCTACTTATTGCAACCACATCACTAGACAAAGCAAACAATCTTCTAATAAAAATCATACACCTAAACATTATTAAATAAACTCGACAAAAATTTCTCAAAAAACAGCAACCAACAAAAACATCCATTACAAATAGCAGTTAACATTTTTTGCCTACCTGTACATGTCACTCCATTTCCACTATATCCAGTGTTACAAGTGCAAGTGAATGATCCATCAGTATTAGTACATGCTGCATTGGCATGACAATTATTAGTACCATCCGTACACTCGTTGTTATCTGAAAATAGAGTACAAAAGTAATCAAATTTCCAACTTCGTCTTCTAACAACTGAAGAAACTTAATAAAGTCTCTCAACATTCTACAAAAATTACTTCCAAAGGATGAAGCCTACTATAAAATTATTTAAAAAAAACAACAACCACCAAAAATTTCTAGTAACGATAGGAATCGACATTCTCTGGCTACCTGTACATGTCACTCCATTTCCACTATATCCAGTGTTACAAGCGCAAGTGAATGATCCATCAGTATTAGTACATGTCCCATTGGCATGACAATTGTTAGTACCATCCGTACACTCATTGTTATCTGAAAATTGAGTACAAAAATAATCAAATTTCAAACTTTATCTACTCATTATAACAAATTTCCTACACAAATCTAAAAATATCCCGAAAATAATTACCTATTCAAAAACAACTAAACATGCTCTACCAAAATGTCGCGAAAAGACAGAAACCAAAGAAAAGTTCCATTACCAATAGCAGTTAAAATTTTTTTCCTACCTGTACATGTCACTCCATTTCCACTATATCCAGTGTTACAAGCGCAAGTGAATGATCCATCAGTATTAGTACATGTCGCATTGGCATGACAATTGTTAGTACCATCCGTACACTCGTTGTTATCTAAAAATTCAGTACAAAAAAATCATATTTCAAAAATCATCTACTTATTGCAACCACATCACTAGACAAAGCAAACAATCTTCTAATAAAAATCATACACCTAAACATTATTAAATAAACTCGACAAAAATTTCTCAAAAAACAGCAACCAACAAAAACATCCATTACAAATAGCAGTTAACATTTTTTGCCTACCTGTACATGTCACTCCATTTCCACTATATCCAGTGTTACAAGTGCAAGTGAATGATCCATCAGTATTAGTACATGCTGCATTGGCATGACAATTATTAGTACCATCCGTACACTCGTTGTTATCTGAAAATAGAGTACAAAAGTAATCAAATTTCCAACTTCGTCTTCTAACAACTGAAGAAACTTAACAAAGTCTCTCAACATTCTACAAAAATTACTTCCAAAGGATGAAGCCTACTATAAAAAATATCTAAAAAAAACAAAAACCACCAAAAATTTCTAGTAACGATAGGAATCGACATTCTCTGCCTACCTGTACATGTCACTCCATTTCCACTATATCCAGTGTTACAAGCGCAAGTGAATGATCCATCAGTATTAGTACATGTCCCATTGGCATGACAATTGTTAGTACCATCCGTACACTCATTGTTATCTGAAAATTGAGTACAAAAATAATCAAATTTCAAACTTTATCTACTCATTATAACAAATTTCCTACACAAATCTAAAAATATCCCGAAAATAATTACCTATTCAAAAACAACTAAACATGCTCTACCAAAATGTCGCGAAAAGACAGAAACCAAAGAAAAGTTCCATTACCAATAGCAGTTAAAATTTTTTTCCTACCTGTACATGTCACTCCATTTCCACTATATCCAGTGTTACAAGCGCAAGTGAATGATCCATCAGTATTAGTACATGCTGCATTGGCATGACAATTATTAGTACCATCCGTACACTCGTTGTTATCTGAAAATAGAGTACAAAAAAGTAATCAAATTTCCTACTTCGTTTTCTAACAACTGTAGAAACTCACCAAAATCCCTTAATATTCTAAAAAAATTACCTTCAAATTATGAAACCTACTCAAAAAATATCTAAAAAAAACAACCGTCAAAAACTCCATTAACAAAAGGAATCAACATTTTCTGCCTACCTGTACATGTCACACCATTTCCACTATATCCAGTGTTACAAGCGCAAGTGAATGATCCATCAGTATTAGTACATGTCGCATTGGCATGACAATTGTTAGTACCATCCGCACACTCGTTGTTATCTAAAAATTCAGTAAAAAAATAATCATATTTCAAAAATCATCTACTTATTGCAACCACATCACTAGACAAAGCAAACAATCTTCTAATAAAAATCATACACCTAAACATTATTAAATAAACTCGACAAAAATTTCTCAAAAAACAGCAACCAACAAAAACATCCATTACAAATAGCAGTTAACATTTTCTGCCTACCTGTACATGTCACTCCATTTCCACTATATCCAGTGTTACAAGCGCAAGTGAATGATCCATCAGTATTAGTACATGCTGCATTGGCATGACAATTATTAGTACCATCCGTACACTCGTTGTTATCTGAAAATAGAGTACAAAAGTAATCAAATTTCCTACTTCGTTTACTAACAACTGTAGAAACCCACCAAAATCCCTTAATATTCTAAAAAAAAATTTTCAAAGTATGAAACCTACTCTAAAAATATCTAAAAAACAACAAGCACCAAAAACTTCTAGGAACGATAGGAATCGACATTCTCTAGCTACCTGTACAAGTCACTCCATTTCCACTAAATCCAGTGTTACAAGCACAAGTAAATGATCCATCAGTATTAGTACATGTCGCATTGGCATGACAATTGTTAGTACCATCCGTACACTCATTGTTATCTGAAAATTGAGTACAAAAATGATCAAATTTCAAACTTTATCTACTCATTACAACAAATTTCCTACACAAATCTAAAACAAGGGATATAACTATCCGATGATTTGCGCTCTGGTCAAATTCAATTTTAGATATGAATTTGAATCAATGCACAAAAATCGCCACTTAGAAGTGAAAACTACGGTTTAGTGATTATACTATGTAAAGGCTAGCGAGCTAATTTTGATGAAATAGGTTCTATGTCTTACACGCTATTTCCTTCACAAAGAAGGAAAAATAGGACAACCTCCAATGATTCGTAAAGAGACACTATATCAAGCAACAAGAGTCAATGGGACGCTTGATAGTCTGGCTTACTCGCAAAGGGTTGAAAAATCTTTGTGGACTTTCGTTCCGTGTTTCCGATGTTTACGTTCATTGAATCGAAGTGCGTGACAAATCAGTATATTGGCTTTTAGGGGTACAACAACAGGAGCTATTGGCAGTCTGTAAACCACGGAACAATGAAATGACGGAACGACACGACGAAATGCCGGAATCAACTGACGAAGTTATACAAGAGTGTAAGATATCTATTTCGTAGGCTCCCACTGACTATACGTTAACGACATACGAATGCTACAAGTTGCCTTTTTTCTCAATGGAAAACCAAAACTTTGGTAACACCCTGGGTAACACCCAAGTGATCAAATTCTTCCGACTTTAATAAACTCTAGGTCTGCTCCCAAAAATCAATGAAACTTAGTACTGATTTGTAAATCGTTAAATTCTTCAGCTTATCTTCGCAAAAGGGGGGCTTTATCCCCACCCCATTCCAATCTACTGTAGATACCCTTATTTTCAATATATCAAACTGCACTAAGTAATTTTTGATCACGAATTCACGAGTGGATAGAATCAAACTCATGCCATTGCGTGTATAAATAAGCCACTAACGCTTCGTGTACTGATATGGGGACAGGTGTTTCTTCATGCCGTGCTTAACACACAGGGAATCCCCAACTACTTTTCTTGTTTTTGTAAAGCCACGCTACGAAAGTTTTGGTTTCCACTTAGAAGAAAAGAAAATTAGGACATTCGTATCGTGTTAATACGTTTAGGAGGAGCCTACCACTAGAAATATTACACTCATGTGTCTCCGTCATATTATTCCGTCGTTTCCTCATTTCGTTCCGCCGTTTCGTGATTCCGTGGTTTACAGACTGCCGGTGTTATTGGCTATGACGCAGTTACTCTCAGGTTGACGCAGACAATATTTGTTCCATTGTTCACAGAGCTCAATTTAATTGGCTATAATAGCAATCCTTATTGTCTGAAGAGCTACATCAAACCTGTACGTTATATCCAGCCTGTACAAAGCAATCTTCCAATCAACAACCTCGAATTAGACTCTGGTTCACTGATTTCGAGCCTATTTCAAAGATTTGCTGCTTGCAGCGCAAATCAAATATCCCGAAAATAATTACCTATTCAAAAACAACTAAACATGCTCTACCAAAATGTCGCGAAAAGACAGAAACCAAAGAAAAGTTCCATTACCAATAGCAGTTAAAATTTTTTTCCTACCTGTACATGTCACTCCATTTCCACTATATCCAGTGTTACAAGCGCAAGTGAATGATCCATCAGTATTAGTACATGCTGCATTGGCATGACAATTATTAGTACCATCCGTACACTCGTTGTTATCTGAAAATAGAGTACAAAAAAGTAATCAAATTTCCTACTTCGTTTTCTAACAACTGTAGAAACTCACCAAAATCCCTTAATATTCTAAAAAAATTACCTTCAAATTATGAAACCTACTCAAAAAATATCTAAAAAAAACAACCGTCAAAAACTCCATTAACAAAAGGAATCAACATTTTCTGCCTACCTGTACATGTCACACCATTTCCACTATATCCAGTGTTACAAGCGCAAGTGAATGATCCATCAGTATTAGTACATGTCGCATTGGCATGACAATTGTTAGTACCATCCGCACACTCGTTGTTATCTAAAAATTCAGTACAAAAAAAACATAAATCAAAAATCATCTACTTACTGCAACCACATCACTAGACAAAGCAAACAATCTTCTAATAAAAATCATACACCTAAACATTATTAAATAAACTCGACAAAAATTTCTCAAAAAACAGCAACCAACAAAAACATCCATTACAAATAGCAGTTAACATTTTCTGCCCTACCTGTACATGTCACTCCATTTCCACTATATCCAGTGTTACAAGCGCAAGTGAATGATCCATCAGTATTAGTACATGCTGCATTGGCATGACAATTGTTAGTACCATCCGCACACTCGTTGTTATCTAAAAATTCAGTACAAAAAAAACATATTTCAAAAATCATCTACTTACTGCAACCACATCACTAGACAAAGCAAACAATCTTCTAATAAAAATCATACACCTAAACATTATTAAATAAATTCGACAAAAATTTCTCAAAAAACAGCAACCAACAAAAACATCCATTACAAATAGCAGTTAACATTTTCTGCCTACCTGTACATGTCAATCCATTTCCACTATATCCAGTGTTACAAGCGCAAGTAAATGATCCATCAGTATTAGTACATGTCGCATTGGCATGACAATTGTTAGTACCATCCGTACACTCATTGTTATCTGAAAATTGAGCACAAAAATAATCAAATTTCAAACTTTATCTACTCATTATAACAAATTTCCTACACAAATCTAAAAATATCCCGAAAATAATTAGCTATTCAAAAACAAGTAAACATGCTCTACCAAAATGTCTCGAAAAGACAGCAACCAAAGAAAACTTCCATTACCAATAGCGGTTAACATTCTCTGCCTACCTGTACATGTCACTCCATTTCCACTATATCCAGTGTTACAAGCACAAGTGAATGATCCATCAGTATTAGTACATGCTGCATTGGCATGACAATTATTAGTACCATCCGTACACTCGTTGTTATCTGAAAATAGAGTACAAAAGAAATCAAATTTCCTACTTCGTTTTCTAACAACAGTAGACACCCAGCAAAATCCCTTAATATTCTAAAAAAAATTACTTTCAAAGTATGAAACCTACAGACAGATGTACGTAGTAAATCTTTGTTAACGACAAGACAATTATAATTTTACCAAATTCTCAAAGCCCCCTATCTTAGACTAGTTCCCAGTTTCCTCCACAACTGGACCTCGTGTTAGTTCCCAGTTCCCTCGAAGTTGTCCTCACCTTGCTGCTCTCAAATATCTACGCTGTGGTTCGTAAAGTGAACTGGAATTTCAAATCACCCTCCCACCCTCCCTATAATAATGGTTTCAAAGCGCATCGAACACCCTCAGTTTTTTTACTTCTTTCAGATTGAATGGTCTTATCTCCTATTAAGGGGCAGTTTTGGCTACTTTAAGTGGCCCTTGTTAAAAGGTTCTTAATAGTGGACTAATCAATGATGTCACATGTTATTTACATGATCAGGGAAGCCCCCACTGATCCATTGGGGCTGTCCCATCTGTGCAAATCTAGTTTAGGTGTTTTAGTATTAGCGTATGTTATAAGTCTTCCCTGGGTACTGCCCAGCAGGGCACTTAAGTTGTGTGCCTGTTCAGTAGGCCCAGGGAGGCAAGGTGGTATGGCCACAATAGGTGGCTCTTGTCAAAAGTTTCTTAATCATGGACTAATTAATGAGGTCACATGGTGCTTTCATGCACAGGGCATCCCCCCATTGATCCACTCCACTGAGGGCTGTCCCAACTGTGCAAATTTAGTTTAGGCGTTTTAGTATTAGTGTATGTTTAAGTCCTCCCTGGGTACTGCTCAGCAGGGCACTTAAGTTGTGTACCTGTTCAGTGGGCCAAGGCAGGCAATAAAGAAAAGAAAAAGTATCTAATTGGCTGTATTGTCAAGTGCAACCCTAAACACTGCCAAAGCTAAACAAGGAAAGTAAAAAGTAAGAAACAAAAAGACAAGAAAGAACAAGTATTACCGTGTTGTTGATGTTGTGTCGTTCTGAATGGCGCATGGCGTTAATCTAAAAATATCTAAAAAAACAACCACCAAAAACTTCTATTAACGATAGGAATCAACATTTTCTGCCTACCTGTACATGTCACACCATTTCCACTATATCCAGTGTTACAAGCGCAAGTGAATGATCCATCAGTATTAGTACATGTCGCGTTTGCATGACAATTATTAGTACCATCTGTACACTCGTTGTTATCTGAAAATTCAGTACAAAAAAATCATATTTCAAAAATCATCTACTTATTGCAACCACATCACTAGACAAAGCAAACAATCTTCTAATAAAAATCATACACCTAAACATTATTAAATAAACTCGACAAAAATTTCTCAAAAAACAGCAACCAACAAAAACATCCATTACAAATAGCAGTTAACATTTTTTGCCTACCTGTACATGTCACTCCATTTCCACTATATCCAGTGTTACAAGTGCAAGTGAATGATCCATCAGTATTAGTACATGCTGCATTGGCATGACAATTATTAGTACCATCCGTACACTCGTTGTTATCTGAAAATAGAGTACAAAAGTAATCAAATTTCCAACTTCGTCTTCTAACAACTGAAGAAACTTAACAAAGTCTCTCAACATTCTACAAAAATTACTTCCAAAGGATGAAGCCTACTATAAAAAATATCTAAAAAAAACAACAACCACCAAAAATTTCTAGTAACGATAGGAATCGACATTCTCTGGCTACCTGTACATGTCACTCCATTTCCACTATATCCAGTGTTACAAGCGCAAGTGAATGATCCATCAGTATTAGTACATGTCCCATTGGCATGACAATTGTTAGTACCATCCGTACACTCATTGTTATCTGAAAATTGAGTACAAAAATAATCAAATTTCAAACTTTATCTACTCATTATAACAAATTTCCTACACAAATCTAAAAATATCCCGAAAATAATTACCTATTCAAAAACAACTAAACATGCTCTACCAAAATGTCGCGAAAAGACAGAAACCAAAGAAAAGTTCCATTACCAATAGCAGTTAAAATTTTTTTCCTACCTGTACATGTCACTCCATTTCCACTATATCCAGTGTTACAAGCGCAAGTGAATGATCCATCAGTATTAGTACATGTCGCATTGGCATGACAATTGTTAGTACCATCCGTACACTCGTTGTTATCTAAAAATTCAGTACAAAAAAATCATATTTCAAAAATCATCTACTTATTGCAACCACATCACTAGACAAAGCAAACAATCTTCTAATAAAAATCATACACCTAAACATTATTAAATAAACTCGACAAAAATTTCTCAAAAAACAGCAACCAACAAAAACATCCATTACAAATAGCAGTTAACATTTTTTGCCTACCTGTACATGTCACTCCATTTCCACTATATCCAGTGTTACAAGTGCAAGTGAATGATCCATCAGTATTAGTACATGCTGCATTGGCATGACAATTATTAGTACCATCCGTACACTCGTTGTTATCTGAAAATAGAGTACAAAAGTAATCAAATTTCCAACTTCGTCTTCTAACAACTGAAGAAACTTAACAAAGTCTCTCAACATTCTACAAAAATTACTTCCAAAGGATGAAGCCTACTATAAAAAATATCTAAAAAAAACAAAAACCACCAAAAATTTCTAGTAACGATAGGAATCGACATTCTCTGCCTACCTGTACATGTCACTCCATTTCCACTATATCCAGTGTTACAAGCGCAAGTGAATGATCCATCAGTATTAGTACATGTCCCATTGGCATGACAATTGTTAGTACCATCCGTACACTCATTGTTATCTGAAAATTGAGTACAAAAATAATCAAATTTCAAACTTTATCTACTCATTATAACAAATTTCCTACACAAATCTAAAAATATCCCGAAAATAATTACCTATTCAAAAACAACTAAACATGCTCTACCAAAATGTCGCGAAAAGACAGAAACCAAAGAAAAGTTCCATTACCAATAGCAGTTAAAATTTTCTGCCTACCTGTACATGTCACTCCATTTCCACTATATCCAGTGTTACAAGCGCAAGTGAATGATCCATCAGTATTAGTACATGCTGCATTGGCATGACAATTATTAGTACCATCCGTACACTCGTTGTTATCTGAAAATAGAGTACAAAAAAGTAATCAAATTTCCTACTTCGTTTTCTAACAACTGTAGAAACTCACCAAAATCCCTTAATATTCTAAAAAAATTACCTTCAAATTATGAAACCTACTCAAAAAATATCTAAAAAAAACAACCGTCAAAAACTCCATTAACAAAAGGAATCAACATTTTCTGCCTACCTGTACATGTCACACCATTTCCACTATATCCAGTGTTACAAGCGCAAGTAAATGATCCATCAGTATTAGTACATGTCGCATTGGCATGACAATTGTTAGTACCATCCGTACACTCATTGTTATCTGAAAATTGAGTACAAAAATAATCAAATTTCAAACTTTATCTACTCATTACAACAAATTTCCTACACAAATCTAAAAATATCCCAAAAATAATTACTTATTCAAAAACAACTAAACATGCTCTACCAAAAAGTCGCGAAAAGACAGAAACCAAAGGAAACTTCCATTACCAATAGCGGTTAACATTCTCTGCCTACCTGTACATGTCACTCCATTTCCACTATATCCAGTGTTACAAGCGCAAGTGAATGATCCATCAGTATTAGTACATGTCGCATTGGCATGACAATTGTTAGTACCATCCGTACACTCGTTGTTATCTAAAAATTCAGTACAAAAAAATCATATTTCAAAAATCATCTACTTATTGCAACCACATCACTAGACAAAGCAAACAATCTTCTAATAAAAATCATACACCTAAACATTATTAAATAAACTCGACAAAAATTTCTCAAAAAACAGCAACCAACAAAAACATCCATTACAAATAGCAGTTAACATTTTTTGCCTACCTGTACATGTCACTCCATTTCCACTATATCCAGTGTTACAAGTGCAAGTGAATGATCCATCAGTATTAGTACATGCTGCATTGGCATGACAATTATTAGTACCATCCGTACACTCGTTGTTATCTGAAAATAGAGTACAAAAGTAATCAAATTTCCAACTTCGTCTTCTAACAACTGAAGAAACTTAACAAAGTCTCTCAACATTCTACAAAAATTACTTCCAAAGGATGAAGCCTACTATAAAAAATATCTAAAAAAAACAAAAACCACCAAAAATTTCTAGTAACGATAGGAATCGACATTCTCTGCCTACCTGTACATGTCACTCCATTTCCACTATATCCAGTGTTACAAGCGCAAGTGAATGATCCATCAGTATTAGTACATGTCCCATTGGCATGACAATTGTTAGTACCATCCGTACACTCATTGTTATCTGAAAATTGAGTACGAAAATAATCATATTTCAAAAATCATCTACTTACTGCAACCACATCACTAGACAAAGCAAACAATCTTCTAATAAAAATCATACACCTAAACATTATTAAATAAACTCGACAAAAATTTCTCAAAAAACAGCAACCAACAAAAACATCCATTACAAATAGCAGTTAACATTTTTTTCCTACCTGTACATGTCACTCCATTTCCACTATATCCAGTGTTACAAGCGCAAGTGAATGATCCATCAGTATTAGTACATGCTGCATTGGCATGACAATTATTAGTACCATCCGTACACTCGTTGTTATCTGAAAATAGAGTACAAAAAAGTAATCAAATTTCCTACTTCGTTTTCTAACAACTGTAGAAACTCACCAAAATCCCTTAATATTCTAAAAAAATTACCTTCAAATTATGAAACCTACTCAAAAAATATCTAAAAAAAACAACCGTCAAAAACTCCATTAACAAAAGGAATCAACATTTTCTGCCTACCTGTACATGTCACACCATTTCCACTATATGCAGTGTTACAAGCGCAAGTGAATGATCCATCAGTATTAGTACATGTCGCATTGGCATGACAATTGTTAGTACCATCCGCACACTCGTTGTTATCTAAAAATTTAGTACGAAAATAATCATATTTCAAAAATCATCTACTTATTGCAACCACATCACTAGACAAAGCAAACAATCTTCTAATAAAAATCATACACCTAAACATTATTAAATAAACTCGACAAAAATTTCTCAAAAAACAGCAACCAACAAAAACATCCATTACAAATAGCAGTTAACATTTTCTGCCTACCTGTACATGTCACTCCATTTCCACTATATCCAGTGTTACAAACGCAAGTGAATGATCCATCAGTATTAGTACATGCTGCATTGGCATGACAATTATTAGTACCATCCGTACACTCGTTGTTATCTGAAAATAGAGTACAAAAGTAATCAAATTTCCTACTTCGTTTTCTAACAACTGTAGAAACCCACCAAAATCCCTTAATATTCTAAAAAAAATTTTTCAAAGTATGAAACCTACTCTAAAAATATCTAAAAAACAACAAGCACCAAAAACTTCTAGGAACGATAGGAATCGAAATTCTCTGGCTACCTGTACATGTCACTCCATTTCCACTAAATCCAGTGTTACAAGCACAAGTAAATGATCCATCAGTATTAGTACATGTCGCATTGGCATGACAATTGTTAGTACCATCCGTACACTCATTGTTATCTGAAAATTGAGTACAAAAATAATCAAATTTCAAACTTTATCTACTCATTACAACAAATTTCCTACACAAATCCAAAAATATCCCAAAAATAATTATTCATTCAAAAACAACTAAACATGCTCTACCAAAAAGTCGCGAAAAGACAGAAACCAAAGGAAACTTCCATTACCAATAGCGGTTAACATTCTCTGCCTACCTGTACATGTCACTCCATTTCCACTATATCCAGTGTTACAAGCGCAAGTGAATGATCCATCAGTATTAGTACATGTCGCATTGGCATGACAATTGTTAGTACCATCCGTACACTCGTTGTTATCTAAAAATTCAGTACAAAAGAATCATATTTCAAAAATCATCTACTTATTGCAACCACATCACTAGACAAAGCAAACAATCTTCTAATAAAAATCATACACCTAAACATTATTAAATAAACTCGACAAAAATTTCTCAAAAAACAGCAACCAACAAAAACATCCATTACAAATAGCAGTTAACATTTTTTGCCTACCTGTACATGTCACTCCATTTCCACTATATCCAGTGTTACAAGTGCAAGTGAATGATCCATCAGTATTAGTACATGCTGCATTGGCATGACAATTATTAGTACCATCCGTACACTCGTTGTTATCTGAAAATAGAGTACAAAAGTAATCAAATTTCCTACTTCGTCTTCTAACAACTGTAGAAACCCACCAAAATCCTTTAATATTCTAAAAAAATTTTTTCAAAGTATGAAACCTACTATAAAAAATATCTAAAAAACAACAAGCACCAAAAACTTCTAGGAACGATAGGAATCGACATTCTCTGGCTACCTGTACATGTGACTCCATTTCCACTATATCCAGTGTTACAAGCGCAAGTGAATGATCCATCAGTATTAGTACATGTCGCATTTGCATGACAATTGTTAGTACCATCCGTACACTCATTGTTATCTGAAAATTCAGTACAAAAATAATCAAATTTCACACTTTATCTACTCACTATAACAAATTCCCTACATAAATCTAAAAATATCCCGAAAATAATCACCTATTCAAAAACAACTAAACATGCTCTACCAAAATGTCGCGAAAAGACAGCAACCAAAGAAAACTTCCATTGCCAATAGCGGTTGACGTTCTCTGCCTACCTGTACATGTCACTCCATTTCCACTATATCCAGTGTTACAAGCGCAAGTGAATGATCCATCAGTATTAGTACATGTCGCATTGGCATGACAATTGTTAGTACCATCCGTACACTCGTTGTTATCTAAAAATTCAGTACAAAAGAATCATATTTCAAAAATCATCTACTTATTGCAACCACATCACTAGACAAAGCAAACAATCTTCTAATAAAAATCATACACCTAAACATTATTAAATAAACTCGACAAAAATTTCTCAAAAAACAGCAACCAACAAAAACATCCATTACAAATAGCAGTTAACATTTTCTGCCTACCTGTACATGTCACTCCATTTCCACTATATCCAGTGTTACAAGCGCAAGCGAATGATCCATCAGTATTAGTACACGCTGAATTGGCATGACAATTATTAGTACCATCCGTACACTCGTTGTTATCTGAAAATAGAGTACAAAAGTAATCAAATTTCCTACTTCGTTTTCTAACAACTGTAGAAACCCACCAAAATCCTTTAATATTCTAAAAAAATTTTTTCAAAGTATGAAACCTACTATAAAAAATATCTGAAAAACAACAAGCACGAAAAATTTCTAGGAACGATAGGAATCGACATTCTCTGGCTACCTGTACATGTCACTCCATTTCCACTATATCCAGTGTTACAAGCGCAAGTAAATGATCCATCAGTATTAGTACATGTTGCATTGGCATGACAATTGTTAGTACCATCCGTACACTCATTGTTATCTGAAAATGGAGTACAAAAATAATCAAATTTCAAACTTTATCCACTCATCATAACAAATTTCCTACACAAATCTACAAATATCCCGAAAATAATTACCTATTCAAAAACAACTAAACATGCTCTACCAAAATGTCTCGAAAAGACAGCAACCAAAGGAAACTTCCATTACCAATAGCGGTTAACATTCACTGCCTACCTGTACATGTCACACCATTTCCACTATATCCAGTGTTACAAGCGCAAGTGAATGATCCATCAGTATTAGTACATGTCGCATTGGCATGACAATTGTTAGTACCATCCGTACACTCACTGTTATCTGAAAATTGAGTACAAAAATAATCAAATTTCAAACTTTATCTACTCATTACAACAAATTTCCTACACAAATCTAAAAATATCCCAAAAATAATTACTTATTCAAAAACAACTAAACATGCTCTACCAAAAAGTCGCGAAAAGACAGAAACCAAAGGAAACTTCCATTACCAATAGCGGTTAACATTCTCTGCCTACCTGTACATGTCACTCCATTTCCACTATATCCAGTGTTACAAGCGCAAGTGAATGATCCATCAGTATTAGTACATGTCGCATTGGCATGACAATTGTTAGTACCATCCGTACACTCGTTGTTATCTAAAAATTCAGTACAAAAAAATCATATTTCAAAAATCATCTACTTATTGCAACCACATCACTAGACAAAGCAAACAATCTTCTAATAAAAATCATACACCTAAACATTATTAAATAAACTCGACAAAAATTTCTCAAAAAACAGCAACCAACAAAAACATCCATTACAAATAGCAGTTAACATTTTTTGCCTACCTGTACATGTCACTCCATTTCCACTATATCCAGTGTTACAAGTGCAAGTGAATGATCCATCAGTATTAGTACATGCTGCATTGGCATGACAATTATTAGTACCATCCGTACACTCGTTGTTATCTGAAAATAGAGTACAAAAGTAATCAAATTTCCTACTTCGTCTTCTAACAACTGTAGAAACCCACCAAAATCCTTTAATATTCTAAAAAAATTTTTTCAAAGTATGAAACCTACTATAAAAAATATCTAAAAAACAACAAGCACCAAAAACTTCTAGGAACGATAGGAATCGACATTCTCTGGCTACCTGTACATGTGACTCCATTTCCACTATATCCAGTGTTACAAGCGCAAGTGAATGATCCATCAGTATTAGTACATGTCGCATTTGCATGACAATTGTTAGTACCATCCGTACACTCATTGTTATCTGAAAATTCAGTACAAAAATAATCAAATTTCACACTTTATCTACTCACTATAACAAATTCCCTACATAAATCTAAAAATATCCCGAAAATAATCACCTATTCAAAAACAACTAAACATGCTCTACCAAAATGTCGCGAAAAGACAGCAACCAAAGAAAACTTCCATTGCCAATAGCGGTTGACGTTCTCTGCCTACCTGTACATGTCACTCCATTTCCACTATATCCAGTGTTACAAGCGCAAGTGAATGATCCATCAGTATTAGTACATGTCGCATTGGCATGACAGTTGTTAGTACCATCCGTACACTCGTTGTTATCTAAAAATTCAGTACAAAAGAATCATATTTCAAAAATCATCTACTTATTGCAACCACATCACTAGACAAAGCAAACAATCTTCTAATAAAAATCATACACCTAAACATTATTAAATAAACTCGACAAAAATTTCTCAAAAAACAGCAACCAACAAAAACATCCATTACAAATAGCAGTTAACATTTTCTGCCTACCTGTACATGTCACTCCATTTCCACTATATCCAGTGTTACAAGCGCAAGCGAATGATCCATCAGTATTAGTACATGCTGCATTGGCATGACAATTATTAGTACCATCCGTACACTCGTTGTTATCTGAAAATAGAGTACAAAAGTAATCAAATTTCCTACTTCGTTTTCTAACAACTGTAGAAACCCACCAAAATCCTTTAATATTCTAAAAAAATTTTTTCAAAGTATGAAACCTACTATAAAAAATATCTGAAAAACAACAAGCACGAAAAATTTCTAGGAACGATAGGAATCGACATTCTCTGGCTACCTGTACATGTCACTCCATTTCCACTATATCCAGTGTTACAAGCGCAAGTAAATGATCCATCAGTATTAGTACATGTTGCATTGGCATGACAATTGTTAGTACCATCCGTACACTCATTGTTATCTGAAAATGGAGTACAAAAATAATCAAATTTCAAACTTTATCTACTCATCATAACAAATTTCCTACACAAATCTACAAATATCCCGAAAATAATTACCTATTCAAAAACAACTAAACATGCTCTACCAAAATGTCTCGAAAAGACAGCAACCAAAGGAAACTTCCATTACCAATAGCGGTTAACATTCACTGCCTACCTGTACATGTCACACCATTTCCACTATATCCAGTGTTACAAGCGCAAGTGAATGATCCATCAGTATTAGTACATGTCGCATTGGCATGACAATTGTTAGTACCATCCGTACACTCACTGTTATCTGAAAATTGAGTACAAAAATAATCAAATTTCAAACTTTATCTACTCATTACAACAAATTTCCTACACAAATCTAAAAATATGCCAAAAATAATTACTTATTCAAAAACAACTAAACATGCTCTACCAAAAAGTCGCGAAAAGACAGAAACCAAAGGAAACTTCCATTACCAATAGCGGTTAACATTCTCTGCCTACCTGTACATGTCACTCCATTTCCACTATATCCAGTGTTACAAGCGCAAGTGAATGATCCATCAGTATTAGTACATGTCGCATTGGCATGACAATTGTTAGTACCATCCGTACACTCGTTGTTATCTAAAAATTCAGTACAAAAAAATCATATTTCAAAAATCATCTACTTATTGCAACCACATCACTAGACAAAGCAAACAATCTTCTAATAAAAATCATACACCTAAACATTATTAAATAAACTCGACAAAAATTTCTCAAAAAACAGCAACCAACAAAAACATCCATTACAAATAGCAGTTAACATTTTTTGCCTACCTGTACATGTCACTCCATTTCCACTATATCCAGTGTTACAAGTGCAAGTGAATGATCCATCAGTATTAGTACATGCTGCATTGGCATGACAATTATTAGTACCATCCGTACACTCGTTGTTATCTGAAAATAGAGTACAAAAGTAATCAAATTTCCAACTTCGTCTTCTAACAACTGAAGAAACTTAACAAAGTCTCTCAACATTCTACAAAAATTACTTCCAAAGGATGAAGCCTACTATAAAAAATATCTAAAAAAAACAAAAACCACCAAAAATTTCTAGTAACGATAGGAATCGACATTCTCTGGCTACCTGTACATGTCACTCCATTTCCACTATATCCAGTGTTACAAGCGCAAGTGAATGATCCATCAGTATTAGTACATGTCGCATTTGCATGACAATTGTTAGTACCATCCGCACACTCGTTGTTATCTGAAAATTGAGTACAAAAATAATCAAATTTCAAACTTTATCTACTCATTATAACAAATTCCCTACACAAATCTAAAAATATCCCAAAAATAATCACCTATTCAAAAACAACTAAACATGCTCTACCAAAAAGTCGCGAAAAGACAGAAACCAAAGGAAACTTCCATTACCAATAGCGGTTAACATTCTCTGCCTACCTGTACATGTCACTCCATTTCCACTATATCCAGTGTTACAAGCGCAAGTGAATGATCCATCAGTATTAGTACATGTCGCATTTGCATGACAATTGTTAGTACCATCCGCACACTCGTTGTTATCTGAAAATTGAGTACAAAAATAATCAAATTTCAAACTTTATCTACTCATTATAACAAATTCCCTACACAAATCTAAAAATATCCCAAAAATAATCACCTATTCAAAAACAACTAAACATGCTCTACCAAAAAGTCGCGAAAAGAAAGAAACCAAAGAAAACTTCCATTACCAATAGCGGTTGACGTTCTCTGCCTACCTGTACATGTCACTCCATTTCCACTATATCCAGTGTTACAAGCGCAAGTGAATGATCCATCAGTATTAGTACATGCTGCTTTGGCATGACAATTATTAGTACCATCCGTACACTCGTTGTTATCTGAAAATAGAGTAAAAAAGTAATCAAGTTTCCTAGTTCGTTTTCTAACAACTGTAGAAACTCACCAAAATCCCTTCATATTCTAAAAAAATTACCTTCGAAGTATGAAACCTACTCTAAAAAGTATCTAAAAAACAACAACCGTCAAAAACTCCATTAACAAAAGGAATCAACATTTTCTGCCTACCTGTACATGTCACTCCATTTCCACTATATCCAGTGTTACAAGCGCAAGTGAATGATCCATCAGAATTAGTACATGTCGCATTGGCATGACAATTGTTAGTACCATCCGTACACTCGTTGTTATCTAAAAATTCAGTACAAAAAAATCATATTTCAAAAATCATCTACTTATTGCAACCACATCACTAGACAAAGCAAACAATCTTCTAATAAAAATCATACACCTAAACATTATTAAATAAACTCGACAAAAATTTCTCAAAAAACAGCAACCAACAAAAACATCAATTACAAATAGCAGTTAACATTTTCTGCCTACCTGTACATGTCACTCCATTTCCACTATATCCAGTGTTACAAGCGCAAGTGAATGATCCATCAGTATTAGTACATGTCGCATTGGCATGACAATTGTTAGTACCATCCGTACACTCGTTGTTATCTAAAAATTCAGTACAAAAAAATCATATTTCAAAAAATCATCTACTTATTGCAACCACATCACTAGACAAAGCAAACAATCTTCTAATAAAAATCATACACTTAAACATTATTAAATAAACTCGACAAAAATTTCTCAAAAAACAGCAACCAACAAAAACATCCATTACAAATAGCAGTTAACATTTTTTGCCTACCTGTACATGTCACTCCATTTCCACTATATCCAGTGTTACAAGCGCAAGTGAATGATCCATCAGTATTAGTACATGCTGCATTGGCATGACAATTATTAGTACCATCCGTACACTCGTTGTTATCTGAAAATAGAGTACAAAAGTAATCAAATTTCCTACTTCGTTTTCTAACAACTGTAGAAACTCACCAAAATCCCTTCATATTCTAAAAAAATTACCTTCGAAGTATGAAACCTACTCTAAAAAGTATCTAAAAAACAACAACCGTCAAAAACTCCATTAACAAAAGGAATCAAATTTTCTGCCTACCTGTACATGTCACACCATTTCCACTATATCCAGTGTTACAAGCGCAAGTGAATGATCCATCAGTATTAGTACATGTCGCATTTGCATGACAATTGTTAGTACCATCCGTACACTCATTGTTATCTGAAAATTGAGTACGAAAATAATCAAACTTCAAACTTTATCTACTCACTATAACAAATTCCCTACACAAATCTAAAAATATCCCAAAAATAATCACCTATTCAAAAATAACTAAACATCCTCTACCAAAATGTCGCGAAAAGACAGCAACCAAGAAAACTTCCATTACCAATAGCGCTTGACGTTCTCTGCCTACCTGTACATGTCACTCCATTTCCACTATATCCAGTGTTACAAGCGCAAGTGAATGATCCATCAGTATTAGTACATGTCGCATTGGCATGACAATTGTTAGTACCATCCGCACACTCGTTGTTATCTAAAAATTCAGTACAAAAAAAAAACATATTTCAAAAATCATCGACTTATTGCAACCACATCACTAGACAAAGCAAACAATCTTCTAATAAAAATGATACACCTAAACTTTATTAAATAAATTCTGCAAAAATTTCTCAAAAAACAGCAACCAACAAAAATATCCATTAAAAATAGCAGTTAAAATTTTTTTCCTACCTGTACATGTCACTCCATTTCCACTATATCCAGTGTTACAAGCGCAAGTGAATGATCCATCAGTATTAGTACATGTCGCATTGGCATGACAATTGTTAGTACCATCCGCACACTCGTTGTTATCTAAAAATTGAGTACGAAAATAATCATATTTCAAAAATCATCTACTTATTGCAACCACATCACTAGACAAAGCAAACAATCTTCTAATAAAAATCATACACCTAAACATTATTAAATAAACTCGACAAAAATTTCTCAAAAAACAGCAACCAACAAAAACATCCATTACAAATAGCAGTTAACATTTTCTGCCTACCTGTACATGTCACTCCATTTCCACTATATCCAGTGTTACAAGCGCAAGTGAATGATCCATCAGTATTAGTACATGCTGCATTGGCATGACAATTATTAGTACCATCCGCACACTCGTTGTTATCTGAAAATAGAGTACAAAAGTAATCAAATTTCCTACTTCGTTTTCTAACAACTGTAGAGACCCACCAAAATCCCTTAATATTCTCAAAAAATTTTTTTCAAAGTATGAAACCTACTCCAAAAATTATCTAAAAAACAACAAGCTCCAAAAACTTCAAGGAACGATAGGAATCGACACTCTCTGGCTACCTGTACATGTCACTCCATTTCCACTATATCCAGTGTTACAAGCGCAAGTAAATGATCCATCAGTATTAGTACATGTCGCATTTGCATGACAATTGTTAGTACCATCCGTACACTCATTGTTATCTGAAAATTGAGTACAAAAATAATCAAATTTCAAACTTTATCTACTCACTATAACAAATTTCCTACACAAATCTAAAAATATCCCGAAAATAATTACCTATTCAAAAACAACTAAACATGCTCTACCAAAATGTCTCGAAAAGACAGAAACCAAAGGAAACTTCCATTACCAATAGCGGTTAACATTCTCTGCCTACCTGTACATGTCACTGCATTTCCACTATATCCAGTGTTACAAGCGCAGGTGAATGATCCATCAGTATTAGTACATGTCGCATTGGCATGACAATTGTTAGTACCATCCGCACACTCGTTGTTATCTGAAAATAGAGTACAAAAGTAATCAAATTTCCTACTTAGTTTTCTAACAACTGTACAAAACTCACCAAAATCCCTTAATATTCTAAAAAAATTACCTTCAAAGTATGAAACCTACTCTAAAAATATCTAATAAACAACAACCGTCAAAAATTCCATGAACAAAAGGAATCAAATTTTATGCCTACCTGTACATGTCACTCCATTTCCACTATATCCAGTGTTACAAGCGCAAGTGAATGATCCATCAGTATTAGTACATGTCGCATTTGCATGACAATTGTTAGTACCATCCGTACACTCATTGTTATCTGAAAATTGAGTACAAAAATAATCAAATTTCAAACTTTATCTACTCACTATAACAAATTCCCTACACAAATCTAAAAATATCCCAAAAATAATCACCTATTCAAAAACAACTAAACATGCTCTACCAAAATGTCGCGAAAAGACAGCAACGAAAGAAAACTTCCATCACCAATAGTGCTTGACGTTCTCTGCCTACCTGTACATGTCACTCCATTTCCACTATATCCAGTGTTACAAGCGCAAGTGAATGATCCATCAGTATTAGTACATGTCGCATTGGCATGACAATTGTTAGTACCATCCGCACACTCGTTGTTATCTGAAAATAGAGTACAAAAGTAATCAAATTTCCTAGTTCGTTTTCTAACAACTGTAGAAACTCACCAAAATCCCTTAATATTCTAAAAAAATTACCTTCAAAGTATGAAACCTACTCTAAAAATATCTAATAAACAACAACCGTCAAAAATTCCATGAACAAAAGGAATCAAATTTTCTGCCTACCTGTACATGTCACTCCATTTCCACTATATCCAGTGTTACAAGCGCAAGTGAATGATCCATCAGTATTAGTACATGTCGCATTTGCATGACAATTGTTAGTACCATCCGTACACTCATTGTTATCTGAAAATTGAGTACAAAAATAATCAAATTTCAAACTTTATCTACTCACTATAACAAATTCCCTACACAAATCTAAAAATATCCCAAAAATAATCACCTATTCAAAAACAACTAAACATGCTCTACCAAAATGTCGCGAAAAGACAGCAACGAAAGAAAACTTCCATCACCAATAGCGCTTGACGTTCTCTGCCTACCTGTACATGTCACTCCATTTCCACTATATCCAGTGTTACAAGCGCAAGTGAATGATCCATCAGTATTAGTACATGTCGCATTGGCATGACAATTGTTAGTACCATCCACACACTCGTTGTTATCTAAAAATTCAATACAAAAAAAACATATTTCAAAAATCATCTACTTATTGCAACCACATCACTAGACAAAGCAAACAATCTTCTAATAAAAATCATACACCTAAACGTTATTAAATAAATTCTGCAAAAATTTCGCGAAAAGACAGCAACAAAAGAAAACTTCCATCACCAATAGTGCTTGACGTTCTCTGCCTACCTGTACATGTCACTCCATTTCCACTATATCCAGTGTTACAAGCGCAAGTGAATGATCCATCAGTATTAGTACATGTCGCATTGGCATGACAATTGTTAGTACCATCCGCACACTCGTTGTTATCTGAAAATAGAGTACAAAAGTAATCAAATTTCCTAGTTCGTTTTCTAACAACTGTAGAAACTCACCAAAATCCCTTCATATTCTAAAAAAATTACCTTCAAAGTATGAAACCTACTCTAAAAATATCTAATAAACAACAACCGTCAAAAATTCCATGAACAAAAGGAATCAAATTTTCTGCCTACCTGTACATGTCACTCCATTTCCACTATATCCAGTGTTACAAGCGCAAGTGAATGATCCATCAGTATTAGTACATGTCGCATTTGCATGACAATTGTTAGTACCATCCGTACACTCATTGTTATCTGAAAATTGAGTACAAAAATAATCAAATTTCAAACTTTATCTACTCACTATAACAAATTCCCTACACAAATCTAAAAATATCCCAAAAATAATCACCTATTCAAAAACAACTAAACATGCTCTACCAAAATGTCGCGAAAAGACAGCAACGAAAGAAAACTTCCATCACCAATAGCGCTTGTCGTTCTCTGCCTACCTGTACATGTCACTCCATTTCCACTATATCCAGTGTTACAAGTGCAAGTGAATGATCCATCAGTATTAGTACATGTCGCATTGGCATGACAATTGTTAGTACCATCCACACACTCGTTGTTATCTAAAAATTCAATACAAAAAAAACATATTTCAAAAATCATCTACTTATTGCAACCACATCACTAGACAAAGCAAACAATCTTCTAATAAAAATCATACACCTAAACGTTATTAAATAAATTCTGCAAAAATTTCTCAAAAAACAAAAAACCAACAAAAACATCCATTACAAAACATTTTCTGCCTACCTGTACATGTCACTCCATTTCCACTATATCCAGTGTTACAAGCGCAAGTGAATGATCCATCAGTATTAGTACATGTCGCATTTGCATGACAATTGTTAGTACCATCCGTACACTCGTTGTTATCTGAAAATAGAGTAAAAAAGTAATCAAATTTCCTAGTTCGTTTTCTAACAACTGTAGAAACTCACCAAAATCCCTTAATATTCTAAAAAAATTACCTTCAAAGTATGAAACCTACTCTAAAAATATCTAATAAACAACAACCGTCAAAAATTCCATGAACAAAAGGAATCAAATTTTCTGCCTACCTGTACATGTCACTCCATTTCCACTATATCCAGTGTTACAAGCGCAAGTGAATGATCCATCAGTATTAGTACATGTCGCATTTGCATGACAATTGTTAGTACCATCCGTACACTCATTGTTATCTGAAAATTGAGTACAAAAATAATCAAATTTCAAACTTTATCTACTCACTATAACAAATTTCCTACACAAATCTAAAAATATCCCGAAAATAATTACCTATTCAAAAACAACTAAACATGCTCTACCAAAAAGTCGCGAAAAGACAGAAACCAAAGGAAACATCCATTACCAATAGCGGTTAACATTCTCTGCCTACCTGTACATGTCACTCCATTTCCACTATATCCAGTGTTACAAGCGCAAGTAAATGATCCATCAGTATTCGTACATGTCGCATTGGCATGACAATTGTTAGTACCATCCGTACACTCATTGTTATCTGAAAATTGAGTACAAAAATAATCAAATTTCAAACTTTATCTACTCATTATAACCAATTTCCTACACAAATCTAAAAATATCCCGAAAATAATTACCTATTCAAAAACAACTAAACATGCTCTACCAAAATGTCGCGAAAAGACAGAAACCAAAGAAAACTTCCATTACCAATAGCGGTTAACATTCTCTGCCTACCTGTACATGTCACTCCATTTCCACTATATCCAGTGTTACAAGCGCAAGTGAATGATCCATCAGTATTAGTACATGCTGCATTGGCATGACAATTATTAGTACCATCCGTACACTCGTTGTTATCTGAAAATTGATACAAAATTAATCAAATTTCAAACTTCATCGACTCATTATCACAACATCCCTACAAAAATCAAGCAAAATTCCAAAAACAATAAATTTCCTTTATAATATTAAACATATATACTCGTCAAAAGAGTCACAAAAACAATTCAATGTACAAAAACTTTCATGAACAAAACCAACTAATAGTCTCTGCCTACCTGTACATGTCACTCCATTCCCACTATATCCAGTCTTACAAGCGCAAGTGAATGATCCATCAGTATTAGTACATGTGGCATTAGCATGACAATTATTAGTACCATCCGTACACTCATTGTTATCTGAAATTGAGTACAAAAACAATCAACTTTCAAACTTCATCGACTCATTATAACAACGTTCCGACACAAATCAAACAATATACCTAAAACAAAAACTTTCGTTCAAAGTATTAAAGATACTCTTCAAAAAGTCTCAAAACAAAAGGCAATAGATGCAATGTTTGATGAACAATAGCAATTAATGTCCTCTGCCTACCTGTGCATGTTACTCCATTTCCACTATATCCAGTGTTACAAGCGCAAGTGAATGATCCATCAGTATTAGTACATGTCGCATTGGCATGACAGTTGTGAGGACCATTCGTACACTCGTTGTTATCTGAAAATTCAGTTCAAAAATTATCAAATTTCAAACTCCATCTATTTATTATAACCACGTCCGTACACAACTCAAACAAAATTCCAAACTCAATAACTTTCCCTTTAACTATAAAACATACTCTTCAAACAAATCTCAAAACAAACGGCAATAAATGCAATGTTTGATGAACAATGCCAATTAATGTCCTCTGCCTACCTGTGCATGTTACTCCATTTCCACTATATCCAGTGTTACAAGCGCAAGTGAATGATCCATCAGTATTAGTACATGTCGCATTGGCATGACAGTTGTGAGGACCATTCGTACACTCGTTGTTATCTGAAAATTCAGTTTAAAAATTATCAAATTTCAAACTCCATCTATTTATTATTACCACGTCCGTACACATCTCAAACAAAATTCCAAACTCAATAACTTTCCCTTTAACTATAAAACATACTCTTCAAACAAATCTCAAAACAAACGGCAATAAATGCAATGTTTGATGAACAATGCCAATTAATGTCCTCTGCCTACCTGTGCATGTTACTCCATTTCCACTATATCCAGTGTTACAAGCGCAAGTGAATGATCCATCAGTATTAGTACATGTCGCATTGGCATGACAATTGTTAGTACCATCCGTACACTCATTGTTATCTGAAATTGAGTACAAAAACAATCAACTTTCAAACTTCATCGACTCATTATCACAACATCCCTACAAAAATCAAACAAAATTCTAGAAAAAAAACTTTCCTTCATAATATTAAAAATACTCGTCAAAAGAGTCTCAAAAACAATTCAATGAGCGAAAACTTTCATGAACAAAACCAATTAATATTCTCTGCCTACCTGTACATGTCACTCCATTTCCACTATATCCAGTGTTACAAGCGCAAGTGAATGATCCATCAGTATTAGTACATGTCGCATTGGCGTTACAATTATGAGTACCATCCGTACACTCATCGTTATCTGGAAATTAAGTACAAAAATAACTACATTTCAAACTTCACCTACTGATGATAAAAACGTCCCTACACAAATCAAACAATATTCCATAATTCAAGACTATTAATCATGGTTCACAATGTACGTTATGAATAGTGAGTTAGTTCTGCGTAATTCATATAGGTTAAAACGAGGTGAAGGGAACGGAAAGCAACTGAAGCGAGATTAAATGAGCTGAAACCAAGTTGAAACCGCCTGAAACGAGCTTTTAAAGTCGGGCTCGAAGCTTAAACAATCTGAAACGACCTGAGTATCCACGCGAGGAAGGGAAATTGTCTGGGTACACATGTGTCAACACAATGAAATTTTTCAAGGGAACGACTCCAGCTGATGGGAACAAAATTCTCTAACCAATCGACTAAAGCCGAGTAGCACGACGGTCTAAGTTCAAATTAAACCTTCCATTTTGCAAAAGTAACGCGTGGCAAAAATGCCTGACTTACTTGGGTTGAAAAATATGGACAAGCCTATCTTCTGATTTAAAATCTGCAGATAGTATCAAGGACAACTTTTTCCAAAACATACAGAGAGAGGAAAAGACATGTAGATGCGCATCCTTTCTCACATTTATGATTCAGACTTATCAAATTATGCTATATCCAAAAGCACGTAGAATTTAATGAGTATTATTCATTACTTTTGCAACCACCTCTAAGGGGACCATCATGCAAATAAGGTCAACTGGATCGTTTAATGCTATCCCTACCCCTGCCACTTTAACTAGAGGTGTTTTTAAATTGTATTTATCAAAATTGCTGTGTAAATTGTATTGTAAATATCCTATTTATTCATTTAACTACATTTCTTTTTTTGAGCATTGTAAATTTCATTATTTTTTTAGTGGTAATTTTTTTGCTTAATATTTACTTACTCACTTAGGGAGCCCGATTTTGTTTAAGTCTCGTCATAGTCTTCTTCAGATCTATGAGGCTAATGTCAATTCACACCTTTCGTCCATGGTAAGCATCTCCAGGTTTGATTAGAATGTTACGCTGTTACGTGTGACGATGAGCCTAACCAATGAAAGAAGCCGATCAATATTTCACTCTTGCTCCTCCGCAGAAGTGTTAGCGTCAACGTTCCCAAAACTTTTTTGACTTGAAATTAAAAGAGCTTCGTAGCTCAAATTCAGGTAGGATAGTTTCTTAGGATTAGTATAAACACCGTATCTTTGTCACATCGAGTCAAAATGTATTAAAAACGGTAAAATCTTGTCTGATTTCTGCGTCGTCTTTTACCACGTCGGATAGAAAAATGAAATGGTCAATGGCAGAAAGAACGACCTGATTCAAAAATCATACTTCTGCCGCATTTGGGTAACTTCGGCATGCCGCAACCATTGCAAGTTATATGAAAACTCTTTCTCCCGGTACCATTGGCAGCCACAACCATCATAATTACGGTACCGTAATGACCGGGAAAAAGTTGAATCATTTAAAGTTTTCTCTATCCTTGCGGCATTTTCAGCCACAAAATTTCATATGGAAACAAGATGTTTGCGGCAGCCACCGGCAAGTCATCGTCTTCTTTTGTTCTATCTCTCATTGTCCTCATTTCATCCGTTCGTTGCCGGCATAGTTACCGGTATCTTACAGCAATTCAGCTACGATGGTTGCGGAACAATATATCGACTGCGGTACACGGGGCATGGCCGATGTAAGATAGCAGAAGACTGCCGCCGACAACCTTACGGCCCCTCTCGGCTATATGGAACCATCCTAATCTTACCTGAATTTAACGCTAACAAACATGTATTGTATTGAGTATGTATTGAGTAAGTGGTGTATTTAGTCCATATATGAATATGTGCGCGTTAACGTTGTCTTGAAATTCCGCTGACAAGACACTGACGGCCCTTTCTTACAGCACAATGGTGCTAAAGTCATTAGCAATGGAGACCAAAGACTTCTTAATCGGCTATCTTTAAAACACGGAATACAGAATGACGGAATGGAATGACGGAACGACGGAATGGAATGACCGAATGACGGAATGGCTATAAAATTTTTAATTTTGCTAATGCGGCCATGTTCCTTTGAGCGGCACACGAGGTTATCTAGCAACAGCACAGCATGTGATCTGGCGTGTGCATTCGACCACGATTTGACACATTCAACAGGGCCTGGATATTTTATAAATCCCTGAAGTCAAACAAGTAATCATTCCTGTGTACACTAAATAACGGTACAAAATTTTTCAACCAATCACGTTTCCCTTGGTTCCACATCTTATTAGCATTTACAAAAAGAATTGCTTTGATGGTCCTCTGGGTTCAATGGAGGTGCTAAGGCAGCTGTGAAGACAGGCTTCACGAAAAGGAGATTCCCAAGGAAAATACGGAATGATTTTAGAAAACACGGAATGATTTTAGAAAACACGGAATGATTTTAGAAAACACGGAATGATTTGAGAAAACACGGAACTATTTGAGAAAACACGGAATGATTTGAGAAAACACGGAATAGTTTGAGAAAACGAATTCTTTACTTGATTTCTTGATTTTCTGACTCGCAAGATGTTACATGAAAGCAAAATTAACATCCTATTGACGTTTAAGATAGAATTTCAAAAAATCTAATAGCCATTCCGTCATTCCGTCATTCCAATCCGTCCTTCCGTCATTCCATTCCGTCATTCCGTATTCCGTGTTTTAAAGATAGCCCTTCTTAATCCGTGCATTATCCTCAGGAACTTCTTTGGGTGACTGACAAGAAGCTGATATTGGTCATGAGAGCGGCATTTATATGGACTGGATGCCTTTAAATTCCACTCACAAATGTTTTGGGAATGTTGACAATGACACTCTTTAGCGGAGGAGCGAAAGTAAAGATGGATCAACTTCTTTCAATTGTTGAGCTACTTGTCACACGTTACACGTTTTTTTTATAAGAAACTGGTTATAAGAAACTCTAGTACTATGACTGAGAAGTACTACAAAACTTTTCACAGTTGAAAGCATGGATATTATAGCACATAGATCGTTGAACCTTTATTCTTGAGCAATATTATCTAACCATTTGTGTTCTCAACATAACAGAACACTGTTTATTCCTCTATGATGTTTTAAATGCCAAGAAACATATTGGCCCAATGTTAGCGACCACATTGATAACTTGCATTCGCAAAATAAGAAACCAATTAAGAAACTTTTAGTACTAAAATGAACAAAATTTCATTGTGAACTATGGCCTGATCCAAGTTTCTTATAAAAAACGTGTAAAGTTCTAATCAAACAAAGCGGTACTTATCTGAGACAAAAGGTGTGAATTGTACTTAGCCTTAAGCTCTGAAGGAGAATGTGACAACATAGGTCACAATTCGTAGAGAACAACACGAGTCCTGTGAGATTGTTTCTTTCATTTCTTAAAGAGGATTCAAAAGTGTGTAAAGAACGAAAGGACTCCCTAAAATAACATCTCCATGAAAAGTTTTCAGTAAACATCATTTTCTGTCTTCATCCTCCCTTCTCCAGCAAAAAACTTCCATCTTCCACTATTTTGCAACAATTCTCTATTAATTGCCACCTTCTACAACACCTAAGCACAGACACCTTTGTTTTTTTCCTTAGAACACTTCTCACAATGTAATGTTTGCCTGCCCCAAAATGGCAGCTTGGATAATTCAAATACTTTGCTTCCAGGAAAATTCTTAAAATAACAACCAATCTTTATTGTGCCTTAGAACAACTCTCCCAGTTACATCCCAGCATATTCTTGGAAACATTTTTATCCTATTCCCACCCTACTCTACCTATATACCACTGCTTTTCCTTGTCATTGAATAAAGCTCAAGGACCATCTTTTGACAAGACCGGATTTGGGGGCAATGTTTATACTCCTGGCTGCACCACTTTGATCAAGGGAAAGTCTTGTTACCATAACATGTCAGCATAGCATAGCTAAATTCCCTTTTCTTGCAAATGAGGTATGAGAGTATGGCATAATTGATATCATTTCATGAAGTAATAAACTTTCTGTCAAAGTTTGATTTCAGTGACTCTGTTAAGCAAGCAATTCTGACATCCCTTGGGTACAGTGAGTGACAGATAAGGGATCTCTGATGTTTCCATTTCTCAAACTGTGGGGCAACCCTATCTCATTGATACTCAGTACTCCTCAAGTTTGTCTCTCTTTCATTGCACTTGTGCCAAAAGGGGCCCCTTTGCAGCACAAGAGGGCCTTTTGACCAGATTTTGAGGGAGGCCAGTCCACCGCTGTTGAAGACTGTATAGGTAGTATCTTTAAGAGATTTGAAACATTTCAAATCTCTTAAAAATAATACCTAAAATGGTCTTTGGTCACCTCTAGTAGCCAGATGAGTATTAATCTTATAAACAGCTGCACAAGGCTAAGGCTGCATATATTCATGAAAGAAAAGTGGAGATAACAATCATTATCAAACTGACATTTACCATACCTGAACAGTCTGTTCCATTTCCAGTATATCCAGTTTTACAAGTGCATGTAATCACTGAACTGGTATTTGTACAGTCAGCATTGACATGACAACTATGAGCTCCTGCTGTACATGCCTCTAAAAAAACAGAACTTTCAATGTAGCAATAATAATTTCAAAGGGGCAGGGTTATGTAAATAAAATTTTATGGGAGAGCTCCTTGAATAGAAATTTTTTGGCATGGTAAATTTTCCAAATTTAGGATTTTGAGAAAAAGGGCATGCTTGAACTCTTCAAATAGTCTTTATAATACAGGTCATCAATCTACAGCCATTTCAGATCCTCAAAAGAATGAAGAGCATGTCCTAATTCAGGCTATGAATAGGCAACTGAGTCAAACATTTTCAAAACAACTTTATAGCCCCTGGGCACCTGAGCATTTGGAATGAATGTTCCTTGTAAGCATAAGGAATTTTAAAGGAATTCAAATTTTCAGGCAAATCAAATCTAGCATCTTTTCCCCTTGGGGCAAAAATAATTCACATCTAAAATTTTTTAGGGTTTTTTCACGTTTTCACGTTTCACGGTTGATTTCATGTTTAAAATTTATTATGGTTTTTTTGTGTTATTTGGTACAAAGCTACCTTGGATTCTACCTTTCTTTGTTTTCTTTGCTACAGTATTAGAATTGTAAGTGTCATCCAAAGTGGGGACCAGATGACCTTGTGTCTATTCCTGCTTTGGATGGCATAGTAGAATGTAACAACTTCGCGTTTTAATCCTTTTTATGTTGATTAAAAAATAATAATAATTCAAGTGCCTAGGGACCACAAATTTCCTCTGAAAAGTTTCAACTGAGTTCCCTATTCCCAGGATATAATGAAACACATTCCTTATTGTTTTGAACATCTGCAATGAGTGTAAACTTCATTGTATTCGTCGATAGAATTCTTTACAAAGGTATAGTTGAGCCCCAATTTTGATACTGTTGTTCTGTCTGTGGTTGTGCTGGATCTACAGACATCAACCAGCTGCAAAAGCTCCAAAAATCATGAGGCAAGAATCATTACAAATAGCAGCTTTGATACCCTAAGCAGACTACTTATTGCAGAGTTGGGCTGCCAGAACATTGAAGAACTCATTGGCAATGAGTCTAAAACAATGGTCTCCAAGTCGCTCAACGATTTGGCTCCACAATGCCTGTGCAATCAGTTTACGAAAAGCTCGGCATGCTCCTCCCTCAACCTCCAGAACACTGAAACTGATATGAGGTTGCCAAAGAAACAGTCAGCAAATGGGCAAATATGCTTTTCTTACCAAGGAGCTAAAATATGGAAGCTTAGGCCAAAGCGTCAAAGCTCTGGTTTAGAGATGGAAGCAAGTTTTTCCTTTGAATGTGAATATCTTCACTCTCAACGCACTGATATCAACAAACAAGATATAATGTTCAAGTTGAGCTAAACATCAAGTTGGAGTCAAGTTGAGCTATTGAGGAACGTTTTAAAACAAATTTGGGATTGATTCACACTATATTTTTATCGCTAGGATCGACCATATACTTTTTGGGACATCCAGTATGCAAAGGAAGCTACGCAAAGAGAGAGGGCCATCACTGCAAGGGGGGGGGGTGTGTTGCCTTTGACCTCTTTGGGAAAATCTAGTTGCTTTTATCTTAAATATGCTATGTACTGTACAATTTCTGTTGATAAAGTGAAGTGAATTTGCATTTTTCAGTGCCAAGCGCTGGGATCACAGAAATAGAGCAGACCTTATCGAGTCCACAATCCCTTGTCATGACGTTCATGTGGATGGTGGCATCCATCTCTGCCTGACTGCTCTGGGGCGCAAAGTCACAGGATTACACCACTGCGCCACAATGCTATTTCTTTATAAAACTAAATTAGTTATTTTTCGGTAATGTAGCCTCAATAAAAATTAATGATGATGATGATGATGATGATGATGATGATGATGATGATGATGATGATTCTTATCATTATTATTATCATGAAAGCACAGTGTGCCATTCTGTATTTAGTGGCTTTAGCGCCAGCTTGATGAGTTGTAGTCGTAGTGGTTGCAGGTGTAAGAGAGTACTTTCACCCTGAATGGGTCTAATGCTGTTATTCATCAGAATCACACACTCCTCTTTCAACGTGAAATTCAAGGCTCCTTGGTTTCATGTTTTTCAAAAATCCAATGAAAATGTTTTTCTGACTCATTTCTTCATGATATTCTTTGTCTGTGTTTTGTTAAAGAGGATATTTCTAAAAAATATATAGCATTCAGGCAGGCTGTCTTCCATGGACTTGTAAGATTTGTCCAAGTCTTCCAATTTTGTTGACATTGGGCTTAATGGGTCAGCTTTTGTTTTTTCCACTTTTGCACATTTGATATTCTTTGAACCGTTTCACAGTTCATACCAACCATTTGAGATTAAATTCTGCAATTTGTCACAACATCTTGCAAATTTTTGTTGCCGATACTTGATACATGGGTATTTTTCAGGAGGCAGATAGATCAGGAAAAATTTGCCCTGAATGGTTCTATTCTTTTCAGACGACTCTACACAGCGATCCAAGTTCATATGTGCCAGTTTTGTGTCAGTTTAGAAAGAAAGGGTGCTCCTATGGTTATTTTGATACCTTTTGAGAGTTTTATCATTTTTGGTGCCTCATGAACCTTGAGAATCACAACTGTTGAGTTGTATGTAAATTTGAGCTTCATTGGCGCAGGAAAGGCACAATCTGTTTGTCAAAGTCTTGGTGAAGGTGAAGTGAAGGTGAAGTTGTGGTTTTTAGTGCCAAGCGCTGGGATCACAGAAGTAGCTAGGTGCTAATGGAGTCTGCGACCCCTTGTCATGAAGCTCAAGTGGTGAGGCCCTACCGCGTCTCAAACCCACTCCGTCTGACTGTTCTGGCTTCCAAGTCAGAGGATTACACCACTGCGCCACAACACCTTCAAAGTCTTGTGTTGTCAAGAATGTAAAAAGCTGGATGCCATACACATTTTCTTAAAGTCCGTCCAGTATAGTAAATGTAGCAAGATTCCTGGCTTCTCTGCTAGTAAAGCTTCCTTGCTGAGGCCCTGACAATATTTAGACCCATTCAGGGCCAAAATTGAGGCAAGCTGTTGTTTTGACTGCTGCTGATGTTAGGCACAGTTTTGGAAGAAGCACATGAAAATGTTTTTCGCTTAGAAATCACGGTTGGCAAGCAAGGAAATGACGTCTACATCCACGAAGAAAACATTTCTGGGAGTCATAGTCTTTAATAAGAATATCAATTCTGTTCGTGATTAGACCCATTCAGGGTGACAACAGTGCTCTAAACTGAAAAGTGCGGGCTGCAGGTAGACTTTAAAAGACTGCGAGAGCAAGTGAAAGTCCTAAACAGACCAATTGTTCTCACATGTCAGAACCTTGCACAGGTAGCTTGAAAAAGTTGTATCGATGACGTGCGATGAATGAATAGGTAGGCCTACCCTACCTACCCTATGCTGGTTTTCCAACCTACCAGCCAACCTGAAAAACCATGGTGTGTTTGTTTACAATAAGTAGACTTTAAAAGGCTGCGAGAGTAAGTGAAAGTCCTAAAAGTAACAACAGACTAATTTTTCTCACATGCCAGAACCTTGCAGCTAGCTTGAAAAAGTTGCATCGGTGCCGTGCGGTAGCCTAGGCCTATGCTGATTTTCCAACCTACCAGCAAACCTGAAAAACCATGGGGTGATTGTTTTAGGCCCAGCCTAAAAAGACATTTCATGTTAACATCATTGCTGCAGTGTTTCATAGCAAAACTTTAAGAGCAACAGGATAGCACACTGACCGTTCGTCAACAGTTTTCTTCGCTGAAGGAACACCAACAGTTTATTCACCTTTTTGTCGTTTGGACTTTTCGGCCTGACAAAATATTTCGCGCCAAAATTTGCTCCTCCGCGTTCCTCCGCGTGTATCAACTTGACCGCGTTTTGCATAAGGGTACTGGGTCCTAGGAAGAGCTTGGTGATATTTTCCAATCCCGTGGAAGGGGCAATCATAATAGATACATAGTTTTTACTTCAAATTGATCAGTTGCTCTGAAGATGCCCTAGTGGGCGAAACTAGTCAATACTGAAATTAAAAATAAAGTGGGTAGCGCAAAAGACCAAACTGATGCCTGCTTTCTTATGTTGTCGACCCTCTTCTTTCACCATACACTTTATATCAACCTCGTCCCCAGGGCCTTTTGTTATTATTGGGACGGAGACGAAAAGGTTTTAAACGGTTTTAAGAACCATTCTTGTGCGAAGGCGCACTAAGACATAGAAATACAAGGGAGCTCTATTCGAACAACTTGAGAGCAGTCGGGCCTAACCACGCTCAGTTGAAGACGAAACAGAACAGAAAACAAGACAACAAAACAAGTCACAAGGATCAAAACAAGGTAAATAAATAATCAATTAAAACATCCGTGTCCCAACACCCTTGACTAGAATGGAACGTGGAATTCTCGTTCCCCACAAACACCTTACAGGACACCTTTTTGATTTTTGGGTCCTAAAGATGACAAGGACCGAGATACGACTTTTTACTTGAGGGGGCCATGGGTATACCGGGTGAGGAGCGAAGCGAGCCAGAACCTTGAAGGGGGTCTTGGAGTGCTACTCTTTGTTCCTCAATACAGACTGACGTTACAAGCAAATCTACGTTGAGATGTACACATCCCTAAAAAACGAAAACAACTTGATAAGCATTATGTTTCTGGTGAAACAAGTTTGTAACCTTGTAAGTACCTGCAAAGGGCTTCCCAGACTAATGAGAGGTAGAAATTGAACGAGGTATATGCATAAGAACAAGGAGTACCTATCTGATATTCTGAAACAATAAAAAAATAAAAGGATGAAAATTTACTCCAGCAACTACCGAAATTTTTGAAGGGGCCGTGGCCCCCCTAGACCCCCTATATCTCGATCCTTGAAAGATGAATGATTTACCAATCAACATTTTCTCATCTAACGGGATCCATGACTGATAGCTTGACACTTTAGTTTTAAATATCGGCTGCATGCTTTTTATTGCACAGCCCGAAAAACGTGTAAAGTAGTTTATTGACTACCTTGACTCCCCACTTCACTACAAAAAGTTTTTGAGTTCCTTGTCTCCGAATGTTGCTCAACTGTCAAATTGCAGCTGTTTTTGAAGGCTTGAGAACTGCATCAGAATTATCTCTTCCGAGATAAATTCAAAATGCTGATTGCCAAAAAGAAGTGAATATTTACAAACCTGCATCTGCTTTAGAAATGCAACAAAACAGAGTGACAGCAGTAAGGAATAAAACCAGCACAAGCTTATTCGTTTGGCAGCTTTCAATTTTAAGCACCATCTTTATCTGAATAAAAAAGACGAAAACAAAGAATTTTGAATGGAGTAAGAATCAAAATGAATAGAGTGGGTTCAGTGTTATGTATTTGAACCATTTGCTAGCAGAATATTTCATCGTACACAGGTCATAGCTAAACACCAATACACATTCAGTCTGAAAACCAAACCACTCTCAGCCGACTTTAAAGTTAACAAATTGAGTTAAAAGTTTAGACTGAGACTGAGACGAGCTAAATATGGAGATTTCATCCGAAACCTCTCATTGACAGCTATCAAATTTTGGTATTTCCCATTATCTATGGTCATCGTGGCAAAAATTACATTCACCCTTTTAGTTTTTTAGCTGACCACGTGTTGAAAAGACGTTGGTCATTTCACTAGTCTCAACCATTTTGAAAAATGTCTAATTTTTGATTATTCTAATAGATTTCAAGGCGACTTGCAAACTTTTTCAGCTCCTTATTTTTTGAGCTGATGACATTACATCACATAAATTTTGCTCCGGGCACCTTGTACCCTCCTCTGGTAGTAGTGGGGGTAAACCTCCAACTTTAAGCACAGGTCTAAACAAGAGGGTAAATCACCAAATCATTGGTCGAACAATCAAACTTTCTTACAAAAAAACAAGTCAACAGTGCAGTCAACCTTTTACCTGTAATCTTCGATGACTGTTCAGCACTTTCATCAAAGCATTTTCTTTCTGGCTCTTCTTTGGTCTTTATCCTGAGCAATAGAAATAAGAAACTGTCAATCTTGCACAAAGGCTATCTAAAGGAGCTGTCATTTGTAATGAAACAGAGGTGGAATAAGTTTTTGGATAAGTAGAAAATTTTCTTACTCCACCTACTAAGTTCAATCTGACACCCCATTTCAAGCTGGAAAACGCAATCTGGACGTAACATGAATCAACTGGAACAATTTACAGAGTCACCAAAAAATAACGAACTATCTAATTCAAGTAGCTTCTTCTCTGCCTGATGAACATACCAGTAAAATATAGAGATTTGTACACAAGAAGTAAATTTCATTTCAGTTTGAAATATATTCCAAAAATCTCACTGCCCATCATATATTTCGCAACTTTGCCAGAATGTTTGAAACCTCAATACAACGAGGCTAAAAGATTTGTGGTGCCCCTTGAAAAATTCCTACACCACTGTACGCAGCCTCAAAACTGACAACTCCGTGAGCGATTACGTTGTGCATGCAGCACAAGCTTGGTTTCGCCAGCTCGCACATATGGTGGGCCAAATTTGACTACATTTTCTCGATTGGATCCACTTTGAATAGGGCTTCGTAACTAACAGCAACGGCATTCCAGGGGAACAAAAGGGTAGCGTGGCTGTTGAGCAAAAATGCACGATTACTGAGCAGCAAAATAGCAACCACTAATTTGTTTTACCGTTACTAGGCAAATGAAGTAATGCTCACGTGTAAAACGCAACACAACGTAAATACAAAGAGGAGGGCAATGGAGGAGAACGTGGGACTGCACGATAACAAGAAGATCTGAGGGTTCCTATCCATTCCGACATTTCCCTGGTTTTCGGAACACCCTGGAATACCTTTTTGGGTACTGCAGACTGGCTCTAGATGGCATCGCAACCAGATTTAGAAAGACAATCTAAAGAACGACTTGAGGTATCCTAGAGTGAAGGGCGTTTGGATAGCTCTCGTACTCATTTGGCAAAAATCTGCGAGGGGCAAATCGCTGATTTTTTTTCGTACACCTCCCTCGAAATCACAAAAAAATCACATACAAAAATCACAAAATCACAAAAAAATCAAATACAGAAACCACCAAAAATCACAAATCACTGAAAACGTATTGAAAAATGACACGAAAAATCACTAAAAAGCACTAAAATCGTAAAAAAATCACAGAAATCATGTGATTTCAAATCACAAAAATCACGTACGCTATTTTGAGAAGTGATTTGCCCCTCAAAAATCTGTTCGTTTTCAAGAAAGATCCGTGCAAAATTTGCAAAGACCCTTTTGCTCTGAAGCCATCACTTATGGCTCTGTAAATCACCTTGTGATGATTGTACTCTTCTAAAACATGTCTAAAACTTGATTTACCAAATGAGGCTTCGGGCAAGCCTTGTGATGGTGACAGCAGGAACTAACTCCACTAAAAATCGACCAGCCTCCCTTATTCCCCTGTGCGATAACAAAAGAAACTTTAAATTTTTTCTGTTCGTGGCGTGCAAAAGGGTACAACTTACCAAAGAATCTCCCTTAGGTTTCTTGAAAAATGAGGATGTAAAAACAGACTCTGGTAAAAATAACTATTGACAAGGGCCATTTGAAAAAGCATATGAGATGCCTTCACAGCAAAAGGATTTAACGAATTTTTGACGGATATTTATGTTGAAAACTAAAGGATCTTGGCCAAAGGAGTGCAAAATCTTTTATTATTTCCATGAAATGGAATGGACGAGGGTGGTGTACCTTCTAGTACTGAATTGCACCCACCGGGGGCGATTTCGTGATTTCGTGATCTCGTGAGTCCTCGATTTCTTCGGATGTCGTGGCCTACAAACAACCGATCATCTTCATAAACTCGATTGCCCATTACAGCTTCTTCGTGATTGCAAGCTCTTTCACATTCGCATTCCATGGAGGTGCGTCATTCGTTTTATAACAAAGTCCAGATAGAGATAAGCTGATTTACCTTCTTTCATTTTCATTTCTTTGTGCCCACAAACAATAAGGACAAGCTGGGCTCACCGGACCAGTTTGATTTTCCATCATTTAGACCCCGTTTACACGGTGCCGGTAGGATTTGAAACGGCCGAATTTTATGCCACCTTGGAAAATAAACTCCCGATTACACGATGCCGATAGAATTTGTAAACGGCATGAAAAAGTGCCGTTTTGGCATCCCGTTTTTCAAAATGCCGGCCGGTAGAATTTCATTCTTATTCCATAGACAATAACAACTGACATCCATAATCAATCAAGGTAGATAAACAATTACGACAATAAGGACAATAGGAGGATCAAAAATATTATCTTCGTGACGAAAGCGGAGCAAAATTCTGCCGGCAAAGTGCGTTTACACGAAAGTTCAACAAGTTTGTGAGGGTGCTCAATTTACTTCGAAAAATGCCCATCTTAGCACAGGGGCATCAGTTTGAATATTCTTAGCTAATAATTAGTACTGCTCGATATTGTTATTTTGAATATTTTCACTATTTCTTGATACTGTCGTCTTTCTTGTTTCTGAAGAGCCGTGAATACTTTGACCAATGCGAAGGAGAGCAGAAAATGCCAAGGAAGTGAGGGAGAGAAAAGCGGAGGAGAAGCGAGTAAAGAGAGAAGGAAGAAAAGGTCCTTTTGTCACTACCATCAAAGATGTTCTCAAAAGAGGTGAAGTTCTTGATTCTTGGACAGAAAGTGTGGACAATCGACCTGAATGGCGCAAGTTGACCCATGAAGTGTGTAATGGAATAGATGAGAAGCGGAGAGTTAATAACGAACGGATGAGGGAGAAGAGACACCAAAAAAGATAGGCAAGAACCATGGTAGTCTTCTCGAACTTTTTAGTTGTGTATTTTGGACTTAATTACTCGTCGTTGTTTTGTGTTATACTCGTATCGAGTCGTAGGCGTATATATACGCAACGACGCCTCCTGGTGACGAAAAGATTAAGATTTTCCGCTGCCCGGCAACAGAACAAAGCTGCTGTCTGTTCTTTGCTCTCGCATTGTTTTGTGTTGTTTCTGAATGACTTTCATATTGTGACTCAGAATAGCCTGAGATCAGGCTCACTCGCAAAGAAATTTACCTGATCTCAGGCTAAATTAGACTCAGAAGTCCCAACCTGTCAGTTGCACGTTAGAACTATTCTACCAGAATTGGGTAGCTTTTTAAATCAAAGCAAAAATCTCAGGGTTTTTCGGTTTATGATGTTGGACTTTTTCCTTTGCAACAAAGATTCATTACAAATCCCTAAAAATCCTTTTGTTCTGAAGGATCTCGTACGCTTTTTCTCGCTTTTTCTGATCCCTTCGCTAGTTAGCACTCCTTCTGAGCAGGGCTGTAGCCTGTGCGCAGCCTAAACTCCTCCTTACAGGAAAAAGAAGAGTTTCCTTCGAGGAAGAGTTTCCTTCGAGGAAGAGTTGAGGCTGCACGCAGGCTACAGGGCTGCCCATGGACTTGCTTCAAGTCTCGCTCTTGATCAGCAAACAAATGGGAGGGGGAGAAAAGGAAGAAGAGGGGAAAGGAAAGGAGAAGGAAAGGGGAAGGAGAGCGAGACTTGAAGCTCTCATTTCCCTTTTCTTCTCCCTTTTCTCCCCCTCCCATTCGCTGACTGATCAAGAGCGAGACTTGAAGCAAGTCCAGGCTGCCGAGAGCTTTTTGAGGCCAAGGGACAATGCCAAAAATCTTCAAATATCCTCAAATATCTTCAAAATCTTCAAATCTTCAAAAAATATATGAGGCCCTTAGACCCTAAGGCCCTGGGGCAAATTGCCCCTCCTATCCAGCCTCCCGATGGCCCTACCTCTGAGCGAGTCTAGTATCCAAACAAATGTAAAGGAAATGTGGAGATTTCCGCCTTGAGGATTTGAAAGAGGAAGAGAAGTGGCAAGAGTCCATTGATCTTGGGGGTATCTACGCTCAAGAGTGGGATCTACTTCAAAGAATACACCACTTCGATTTACAGCCTCGTTTTGGAAATTATTCAAAATCTTTTCATATGAAGTTTTGGAGACCATATTTGGATTTAGCACCCAAACTTTAGTCTAACCACAAGTTTTCATGTTGCTAGTGGTCGTGGTGTTAACTTCATGGTGACGTAAAGTTTGGAAGTCTGTAAGGGATTTGACCGTGAAAACGACTCGGGGTATAAAGTTTAACCCGAACGATTTTTGACGGTCAAATCCCTTATAAATCTTTGAACTTGAAATTGTCATAAAATCAGCATCACAAATACCAGCAGGTTAAAGACATACAACCAGACCAATGTTTGGGTGCTAAATCTGAATCTGGGCTCGAAATTTTCATAAGAACAATAGGAAGGAATTTTGACAAATTTCCAAAACGAGGCTGCTTAATCGAAGTGGTGTATTATCCCTGTGCTGCCAGTGGACTCGTACGATGCTCCTGCTCAATCGGAGAACTATACAATGTTCTAGAATGTTTAATGCTCAACTTGAGAACTATAGAATGGTATCCAAGGGTAATAAAATGTATGTAATGACATAAATATCCATGCAGAAGAAATTTGCATACAGCAGGGCGATAAAATAAAAACATCTAGGAGTTCACGCTAAAAATTCAATTGTTAACAAAATATTTTGACCGAAAGAGGTTGATTTCTGGAATATCCTTCAAACTTCGGGGGCTGCAACCCCCGCCCCTTGGCTCGTACGGTCGTGTCAGTTACTATCACTACCTGGTTAGGAAATGCACAACTTGATCACATGACAAAACGAAAATTGTATGGTCGTGAATGAGATTTGTGTTCAAACCTAGTCATCTTTGCAAATGGAAAGGGCAAGAATTGAGCCTAATCTGTTGGTTTCAGACGATATCATGCTTGCTCTCCGAAACAACAAATTGCACATTCATCCCACACATTTTGCCTGGATGCCATATGATTCATGCATTTATCATACATGTGAACTGAGAGAAATGCATTGTTTCCTTCAATTTTTGACTGAGCTGGCTATTTTCGGGAGGAAGTTTTCATGAAGGAAAATAGCTAATGGGGGCTGGCCAATGGTAGAAGGCCAAGGCCTACGCCTACGGACTGTGGTATGAAGGATGCAGAGCTGCATGTATCAACGGCCAAAGCTCGAAGGACTCAGCAAAGGGGTTAAAAAGGACAGTTGCCTCCAGGACTTGAATGACGGATAAACGCTGTGCAGCAAGAGGGAGAACAGGACTATCGAGAAGTGGGGTAGAAGGGGTAAAAGTTCCAGGGCCTGCGCCCCTGCCGTAAACGTTTGTGTCATGACAGTTCATTATTACTATATATCTCTGCAGTTTATTTTCGTAACAATTCATCTGCTTTTAAGAGAGAATTTTGAAGAACCGACGACTCTGATGACAGTATATATGTTACAATCCAAAGAGTTGTATTGAGATTGGGGTTACTTAACTAGGAAAGTATTGGAGATGTGTGGCAAATCTTTTCACTTCCACACCATGCACCCTGTCGCACAAAAAACATCCTAAAAGTATACCCTACCGCATGAACATTTTGCCAAGGTATACATTATCCATTGTTTCAAGAGAACTCTAAAAATATCCCTCCACATGATATCCTGTTGCATAATTTTCTCATCAATGGCAGTACCCTGTCGCATAATGTTTACCAGAGTCTACTCTGATCAAAGCATATGGGGCTATTTACGTCCCAATTTTCTCTACATACATGTAATAACAAGGGCAGATTTTGTTAGCAACAGTTGCTTTGGTTCACACCTCAATTCAAAGCAATTAGCGAATGCAGACAAATGAAATTTTCTCAACTGGTAATTCAAAACAAACATACACGCAAAGTGGCCCTGAAACGGGCAGGGTAAACTTTCACTTGATGCGGCGAAGGGCGGTTTTTAAGAGAAGTTACGTGCTTATTATGAAATAAGAAGGGTAAAGCTAAAGTTCAGTATGGCGGATTTTGTTTACGTGATTCAGAAGCCAAGCAGAAGGCATTACAATTCTTGAATATGTAGCACTCAAATGTTAGCAGTAACTCCTCAGCTCCTAAAGCACGTAAACAAAATCCGCCCTGGAAGAGACAGGCCGAGATCAGACAGAGAGTCTCTCTGTCCTTCTTCCCTTCCCTGTGAGATCACTTCATTTTTCTTCTTTTTTTACTTGCGCTGGGAAGAGAGAGGGACTTGTAGTCCAATTGCCTCCAAAAATAGATCCTTGTGGCAATGCAGATCTCACCTCCTACTTCACCCTTTTTACCATATTGTATTGTAGACCATCCCCCACCCCAAAATACCCTCTGCACAAAGACCTCCAGGGTCTGGTTAACAGGGTAACAGACTTGTGCAACCACCTTTTCAAGATAGGAGGTTCGAAACCAGAAGTCCTTAGTCATGGGAGATTGTTCACCTTTTAGATGGAAGTAATGTTCTGTGTACAAAATTTGGTAGGGAAACGACTTATCAAATTCATATCTGTCCTTATTTCGAAATTATGACAATTTTCAGAATTCAAGTTATCAGGACTTTCGACCGTAAAATCGCAAATCAAAATTTGGACAAGCGGCTGGAGAGATACCCCATGTACATCCTAGTTTCAAGAGTGCTTCGATTTTGAAGTTTCCCATTTCAAAAAGAGGGTACGCGTTGTGGTATTTCACGAGGGTAATTCTTGTCAGTTCCCCCAGCCTCCGAGAGTCCCCCGAGCTGATGAATAAATAGCACATTCATTCATGAAATCCCGGTACTTTATGCCACTGACCAAAAGGACTAAAACTGAATTGTCCATGGCGATCAATCTGACAATCGTATTCGGCATTCCATGAACTGCATCAGGCCCGAATTATTTTTCTAGTTATTGGTATATTCATTGGCGTGGAGGTTACCATTAGTTACCAATGATTGGTACGCAAGGACCAGTCGGGGCCTAGGGGACTAGTTTTGGTGGGGTTTTGGTAGGGTAGGGTTTTTGGTAGGTTTTTTGGTAGGGTTTTGTTAGGGTTTTTGGTAGGGTAATGGGTAGTGTTTTGGTAGGGTTTTTGGTAGGGTTCAGTTAGGATCAGTATAGCTACCGGTGTGCGATTCTAGGAACTTTCTAGGATAGCGCCCCTCTAGGGGCTGGTCGCAGGTAGGTATTGAAAACTATCCTCTTTCAGGACCTGTATGAATCAGCCTTCATGCATTCTGCCTAATCAGTCAGCATTTCTCCGATTGTTTTATTTACTTCATTGAGTTATGCAGTATGTATGAAAAAACTTTTTAAGAAAGTATATCAAAGTACTTTAGAAGCAAAAACACTCAATGTTTGGAGATGAAAGTAAACAACGCATCGTAATTCAACTTAGGAACAATTAGCTTCGGAGAATTGCCCAGGCAGGATGGTAAGGAGTGTCGGTTTGGTGTGAATTCTCGTGAGTATGTAGCATCTTCTGAAAGACTTGCATTGGTCATCAACGGCAATTTATTTCCTTGTATCTCGCGTCAAGATGTGCATAGCTTTCTCATAACACGAACTAAATGGCTACCCTTGAAAAGAAAGTCACTCTTAGGACAGAAAACAAATCTACAAACTCATTGAAAATCTTTCTGTCCTGCCACGGTCTATTGTCATGGTATAAGTTGCCGCAAATTGAGCTTCGAATACTAAGGTAAAAATTGGGATGCAAGTACAGAAAAACGTACCTCAATCTTTGATTTGAGCAACTCAGTAATTTTCCACCATGTATTTCCGACAGGGAAAGCTTTCGTATTTTGGTAGCCTTCAACAGAACAACTTCACTGCCACCCAAAACGGAAATGCCTCATTCGTCGAAACACTCTAGAACCAGAGATCAGTAAGAAAAGCACATTCCAATTCGATAACGTACCTCCATAGAAAGTGCCAGGTAGCTCATTGGCTGAGCAAGAAAGACTGTACGCGCTATTATGCTATTTGTAAGCTACATTTCAAAAGCAGATCTCGTGTTGATTATGTTCTTCCAATGCTTTTTGTTGGAATGCCATCATTTGGAAACTTTATTATTGAAATTCACATCATTCGGATGCTTTGTTTGCTTCTTTTAAATGCCTAAAAACAATAAGTGGAATTCAACAGTATTGCACTGCAAGCTTTGCCATTTCTCACCGCTTGATTCTTTTGTTTCAAAAAAAAAATATGATTCAAACAACAGTCCTTGGATCTGTCTCTCCATTTTTTCAGGTTTTTTGTGAAAGATCCGCGTCGAGGAGAGGGGAGTCAGGGGGCTCTTGGCCATAGAGGCCCACAAGTGTGGCGCCATTGGTGGACTGGGGTCGACATGTCCACCCGACTTTCCTCAGGTCAGTATTTCTTCCCAAGTAAAAACGATATAAAAAATTAGGTATGCCTTCTGGCAATCAATGTTTTCAGAAGCGATGTTAATTTTTCTGCGATGTTGTTAATGTATTAACTTTGCCTACTATTCACTGTTATTCAATATTTTCTTTAACTATTTTTTGCTTTGACCCGAGTCTGTCCATTATTTTGATGAAGCCCATAACAATTTTTGCAACATAGTCAGTCCCTTTTTTCCCTCAAAAATATTCACCTACTTTTGGGCAAAGGAATGACAAAAATCTGACTTCAAACTTCCGCAACGATGACTTAAAAAAAGCGAATGTATATCCTGATACGCTATTCTCATATTCAGATTTATTTCTTTGGAACATGTGTGTCTTTTCACATTTTCTATAAAGAGGCCACAATTGAAGAACAAGAATTATAAACCTCCAGCAGCCAATATCCGCTGTTATTTTATGGTATTCTATCTAAGTCCTGGGAAGAGGCCATGGGAAAAATATAAAGATCAAGCATTTTGAAATGACAGAAGCTGAAAGAAATCTAAGGGATCCTGACTCTTCTGAACTTGTTTTGGAAACGAAGTACTAAACCTTTGTTGATAGCCGAATCAATGCTGGGGCTCATTCTATCATGCGCATCGGTGCAGTGACAGAGCTAAATTTTGATCCATTCTAGCCCTCAAGTAATTAATGATATACGAAGAATGTTTCCTTTTTACGATAAACTCGGGTGTGTTTGATTGGTACCAATTCCGACAACGGTAGGCTTGGAAGACTCGGAATTTTTTGTTTGATTTGCTCCCCAATTCCGAAAACGGCAAGTTTGGCAGGTTTGGCAGGCCTGCTGAACCTTCTGCTCCAAAAGGCAGAAGGTTTGGCAGACGTTGGAGAGATTCTCGATTTCTTTTGCAAAACTCTGAGAACGAGGCAACTTTGCACGCGTTGCTACCGGTAAGCAGTAGCGGGTTACCGGTAAGCAGTAGCGGTAAGCAAGCACCTCTAAAGAAAACATACCTTAGGGCTAACGATGGACCCTTTATGACCAAAGAACTTGAACAAATGAAAATTGGGCTGCTTATAAGACGCAAAGAAACCTATGTGTTAAAATTCTTCGTCAGAACAGAATAAGAGGTCTTACTATGCTCAACTTGATCCAAAAGTTGTCAGGGACAATAAGAGGTTCTGGAAAACTGTAAAACCCTTGTTTTCAAATAAGATTCAAAATAGCTCCTGTATTACCCTTTTAGAAAATGGTGTTGTTGAATCAGATGAGGGCAAAGTTGCTGAAATTCTAAGTAACTACTTTGTAAATATCCGGAAACTTTGGGTATCGCCAGTGAACATGAGCAAGAGCCTTTGAATGATCACGACGACGATCCCCACTTAACGTTCGTAAAACGTTTTCAGTCACATCCCAGTGTCCTTTAGGATGAAGTCGTCCGTCAAGAGCACCATAAACTTCTCCTTCAGGAAGATCACAGTCGAAGAAATGCTAGAACAGTTGCAAAATTTAGATCCTAAGAAGGGTTCACCACGGGAAGCAATCCCTGCAAAAATATTAAAGTCCAACGCAGATTTGTTCTGTTTTCCTCTCACAGACCTTTTTAATAAACTTGTTGAGGAAAAGCAGCTTCCCAGATGATATGAAAAATGCTGATGTTTCTTCACTCTTCAAGAAGGATGATAATATGAGCAAGAAGAATTACAGACCAATAAGTCTCCTTCTTCCTATAATCGCAAAAATATTTGAGCGACTAATGCATACGCAATTATCTGAATTTACTGCACGCTTTTTTTCACCACTATTAGGAGGGTTTAGGCAAGGGTACAACACACAGCATGTCTTGTTAAACTTTTTGCAATACTGTAAGAACAGCATTGACAATAAGGGACTTGCAGGGGCAGTGTTCATGGATCTTTCAAAGGCTTTTGATTGTGCAAACCATGGTCTGTTAATAGCAAAACTGAGTGCCTATGGACTTAATATAGATGCCCTTCAGCTCATAAGAAGCTATCTAACAAATAGACAACAGAGAGTAAAGATCAATAGCTCTTTTACTGCTTGGAAAGAAGTAAAGATTGGAGTACCTCAAGGGTCGGTCCTAGGGCCTTTACTGTTTAATGTCTTCGTAAATGACATATTCTGGTTTCCACATCGCACAAAGATGTGTAACTATGCCGATGATACCACAATCTTTGCATGCCATCCAGATCTTGATACTATTATCAAACAATTAGAAAAAGACAGCTCTGTGCTAATAAAATGGTTTTCTGACAACTTTTTAAAATTAAATGATGAAAAATGCCACCTGATGATATTTGGGGATAAAAGTACTGAAGCAACAGTCTCAATTGGAAATTCAAGGATTAATGAAAGTGATTACGAAAAACTGTTAGGTGTGACATTTGATAAGAAATTAAGTTTCAAAAAACATGTTGAAGATTTGTCTAAAAAGGCCAACCAAAAGCTTCATGCGCTTGCTCGCTTGTCGAATTACATTGATCTCTTCAAATCAGAAATTTTAATGAATTCTTTCATCCGGTCACAATTCGATTATTGTCCACTTGTATGGATGTTTCATGACAGAGCAACTAATTCGAAATTAAATCGTATTCACCAAAGAGCATTGCGGTTGGTATTCAAAGATAGTGAATCAGATCTAGAAAAATTGAAGAAAAAATATGGAAATATTCATCAGCACAATCTGCAACTGCTAATGATTGAAATATTCAAAACGAGAAAAAATGTAAATCCAACATTTATGAAAAACATTTTTACAGAGAGAGATATTCAATACAGTTTACGAGGTGAAAATGATTTGCGGTTGCCAAAAGTTAAGACAACAACGTACGGAATAGAGAATATTCAGTACAGAGGTTGTTACTGAGGGAAATTAAAGATTCCAACACACTCGCTGGATTCAAACAAAAAATAAAATCATGGGATGGAAGTACTTGCATCTGCAGATTGTGCAAAGTTTTTATTAAAGATTTAGGCTTTTTGTAGGTTTATTTTGGGACATTGTAAAATAGGTTTTAAATCATTTTGTTGGCCTAAATTACCTTATTAGCTATGTATATATATATTTTTTTCTCGCCAACGTAAAATAAATTGTTAATAATCATAATACTCTTTGCTGCCAAGCACCAGACTCGTCTTCATGTCTTTTAACTGGAAACCTCGTCTTCGCCAGGATAAGTCTGAAATTTGGCAGGTTTAGAACTGCCAATCAAACACACCCTTAATAACCATTGGTAACGGATATGTAAGGCTAAAGTCGGACGGACAGCTTTTAGAACAAGCGTCTTGAGAAAGGTCTTGTACCCTTGTCAGATAGTTTTGGTGATGCTTCCAAGATTTCCAAATCCTCAAAACCGTAGGTTTGGGAGGTTTAGTAGATTTAGGGTGTGTTTGATTGGTACCAATTCTGAAATTTGTAGACCTGGAAAACCCAGAATTTGCGTTTGATTGACTACGAAATTGCGAAGACGGCAGGCTTTGTAGGTTGGAGGGCCTACTGAAACTTCTGCTTGAAAAGCAGAAGGTTTAGCAGACTTTGGAGAGATTCTCGTTTTCATTTGCGAAACTCTTTAAAACGAGGCGAGTTCGCTCATGCTGCCATGTGGTGACTGAGTCGGTTCAATACACCACTTCGATTAATAGCCTCCTTTTGGAAATTATTCAAAATTCTTCCACATGAAATTTTGGAGGCCAAATTCGGATTTAGCACCCAAACTTTTAGTCTAACCACTAGTTTTCATGTTGCTAGCAGTCGTGGTGTTAACTTTATGGCGAGATAAAATTTGGAAATTTGTAAGGGATTTGACCGTGTAAATGACTCGGGGTGTAAAGTTTCACCCCGAACGATTTTTGACGGTCATATCCCTTACAAATCTTTGAACTTTACATTGCCATAAAATCAACATCACAAATGCCAGCAGGTTAAAAACATGCTACTAGACTAATGTTTGGGTACTAAATCCGAATCTGGGCTCGAAATTTTTATAAGAACAATAGGATGGAATTATGACAAACTTCCAAAACGAGGCTGCTTAATCGAAGTGGTGTATCTATCTTGCCAAGCATCAGACTCGTCTTCATTTTCAACTGGGAACCTCATTTTCGCCAGGATGAATGTGAAACCTGCTGTTTTGAAGAATTTTGTGTTTGATTGGGAAATGTCTTTCCGTCTCTGCAAAGTCTACTGTGTTTTGAATTTAGTAGTTTTGGAATTACCAATCAAAAGCATCCTTGAAGCAGCCGATAAAAGTGTTTCTACCCTGGGTACCAGAGCCTAATGAAAATTTTTGGAGTAAAGAGTTTCATACACCGGATGAAGCCACACTTGAATTGGGGGTCTATTCTAGTGTGGCGGTTAGGCGGATTCGGCCTATTTTGGATGCGGAATGCGGTTGCTGCGAGGAAATCAGTGCTGTCTACGGTTTTTCTATTGCTACGCGGTTGCAGAAAATTCAAACGAACGGTTTACAGTTTTTCGCTTACTTCGTAGCTTCTATTAGATAACCGCTATTATCTATCAGGTCTTCGCATAGCTGTAACAATACGGTTATCGCAAATTGTAGATTCAGACAAAGTCCCTTAGGGTTCCTGCTTCCGTTAGATGAAATAGCCATCCTGGAAAAAATATATATAATACTGAAGTGGGTCCATTATATGTTTTGCGAGTATGCGGATTTGGCCTAAATTTGCAGTTAGCGGATACTTTCAAAATTTTAGTGCGGCTGACGGTTACGGATTGTTGCAGAATCGCAACGGTTACGGTTACGGCCGACAAAATTGCTCGGTTAACGGATATCAGAGTTAAAACGCGCGGTTATGCGGATAACGAACACCCTATAATGGACAAACACTGAAGGAGACTGACGGTTGCGGTTTATGAGAGAAAATGGTTCGTGGTTAACGGGTAAGAGCGCAAATTTGACGGTTTTGCGGTTTTGAGGCACCCTAGAATAGACCCCCTTGAATTCAGAAATTCTAAGAAAGAAGACATTATGTGGACCACTCCATATATACTTTTTCTATACGACTTTAACCGTTTATAATCTTTGATGAAAATGAAATATCACTAATAATTGATATACAATGAAAAGTTGCTGTTTAGTCATTTCTATAAAGGAAAACTTATGAGTGCAGTTTATCCAAATTTATGCCATAGCTACTTCTGCTGTCTGTTCAAACCGAGGGGCATTTCACTCCAAAAAATCTCGTACACCTTTGTCAAAAATCCTTTTGTTTTCAAGAAAAATCCATCCAAAATCCGTATAAATCCTTTTGTTCTGAAAAACTCGTACACTTTTCCAATGAGTGAAGTGCCCCTCGGTTCAAACATAACGTTAAATGTTTTTGCTGTTCTGCGGCAGAGTAACACATAGAAAAGCAAGGGGCATTCCACTCATTCGTAAAAGTGTACAAGATTTGTTCAGAGCAACACGAATTTTACGGATTTTTGATGGAAACCTCAAGACAAAAAAAAATTTTTACCACCAAAGGTATACGAGATTTTTTGGGAGTGAAATACCCATTGTACGAAAGAAGGTATACAAAGAAAGTCGAGAAGTACAGTACTGCTCGATTTCAGTACAGCAAAGCCGAAGTTTGTGGTTAGGACAGGCCAGGACATCTTTTTGGGTCTATCTGCCACTTCAGTTCGTTTTCAGTTGAAATACAATCTACGGCCTGTGAATCTTTCTCCTGAGAGTTAACAAACTAGGTAGATGAACCGAGGGGCAAATCACTTTTCAAAATAGCGTACGTGATTTTTGTGATTTTAGAGTCAAATGTTTTTTTTCTGTTATATTGATTTTAGTGATTTTTAATGATTTTTTCGTGTGCTTTTTCAGTAATTTTTCAGTGATTTGTGATTTTTGGTGCTTTTTAATGTGATTTTTTTTGTGATTTTGTGACTTTTGTATGCGACTTTTTTGTGACTTCAAGGAATGTGTACGAAAAAAAATCAGTGATTTGCCCCTCGAGATGAAGTAAGTTTTTCAGAGAAGGTATTTCTGCAGCATGCTCATCGATTCAAGGATATATAGCCGTTTAGGAACAACTACTGAGGAAACGAAGACTTCTACTACGAGGCTGTCGAGGTTCGAGCAAATGTTTAATCCCGATGCTGTAAAGACATTGATGATGTGGTTGAAGTGCTATTATGTTAAGTTTTCAAACATAAAATTGCCTAGCAAGACGGGAGCAAGACCATACAGAGGCATGCATTTCTTGTCTTTCCACAGTGTGAAATCATTTAAAACTGGTACCATAGTGTTTCAATTTGCTGTAAACTGAGTTCTAACTCCGCCATTTGTTTCGTCGTGGGAAAGCCAAGTAATCTTGGGGATAAGGTCCTAGTGACCTGGATGCTGATGTGCATAGGTACAAAACGAAAGTTCAGTATTTTGGTCTTTGCCTAGGGCAGTTGAACAATGGTTCTTGGCATAGGAAGTAAAGGGAAAGGAATGAAGAATAACTTTAGGAACGTACTTGCACATAGCCTCCTCTATAAAAACAAATCTGATTCGACTAAATGTCCACTCAACTGATCCCGATCTGGTGACAATATCAATGAAGGCTTTTGATTCGTCTTCTACGCGTAGCAGACAATTAATACTCTGCATTAATACACATAGCAGACAATTAATAGTTCGCATGGACTGATGGGGCTACCGTGCCTAAATAAATAAAAGTGAAATGAATGAAATGAAATAATGCTGATATTCTACGAACTCTGCGAGGACATAACCTCTTAAACGCATATGACAACATATTAGCAACATAATTATCTGTTATAAATACAATTTACATTTAATCCATAGTTCGATGAAAGAAGGTCTTTTCCTTGAGAGAATGCACAAATTAATGATATTTTCTTGACATACTAATTTCTTTGACATGAGCTGCAAGAAAAAGTATATTATTATAAACGAGTGTATGATAGCGCTTGTAGGTTACTAACTAATCACTCCTAGCTCTCTGTGCTCTTTGGCTTGATAACATCCCTTCGGCCAACAGAGACTCATAACGTTATCCTAAGAAACGTCACCCTATATAGGCCCTCACGTGCAAGAATTTGTTGTACCAATCAGCTAGCAAGATTCGACGAATTCCTTTTGTGATTCAAGTTTCAATTCGATGATGTGAAATTTATTCTGCATACGTATAATATGTTTTGATCATTAACTGTGTGCCGAAAGGTTTTTATTGCATTTCATTTCAGCGAGAAGACAGCTGAATTAGGCCTAATCACGACCATCTCCTCACTGTTTCATTAATAGTCCCTGTTGAACAAAGTTTACCGCAGGGACACATAGGACTTAAGTAATCAGTCTAGTATAGCACCCTGAAACAATTCTCGAAAACATCCAAATCGTAGAAGAAAAAGAATATTCTATGCCACATAGTTTTTGTCAACTTAAAAAAAAGGTCAGACTTCAACTTATAGTTTCAGACCTTGTGTTAGTCAATCTGACACGTGGTTGCTTATTTAAGGTAGAGAAAAGGCAAAATAAGTGCTTGCTTCGAAAAGCAGCACTTCCGTTGATCTCCAGCAATGTAAAAAAATCAACAAATTTCCAGGCAAGTATCTCTGGCTTTCTCATAAATTCTTTAAAGGGTTAGCATTGTTTTCTTTTTGTGAGAGAGCAGTTTCTACCTTTAAAAATGTGGTGAGGAATTTTGATACGATGCTAGAGTCCTTTCGTTGAAAATTTACATTATTTCAACATTGCTGAAGAACAATTGAAGTGCTGTTTTTCAGGCAACAACTTATTTTACTTTTTGTCTCTCATCAATCAGCAACCATGTGTCAGATTGACTCAAATAAAGTCTCAAACTCTGCGTTGAAGCCTAGCCTATGTAACTGTGTAAAAATTGAGATTCTTGAATCTATGGCTCCTCCACAGTAGCCACACAAATAGGGCAAATGTTTTGGTGGAAAATTCAGCTTAAGCATTCACCGTGTCAATTTTTCTGATTAGCAACCCCAAAACTACACTGACAAATAGGGCAAATGTTTTAGTGGAAAATTCAGCTTAAGCATTCACCTTGTCAAATTTTCTGATTAGCAACCCCAAATATACACTGACAAATAGGGCAAATGTTTTAGTGGAAAATTCAGCTCAAGCATTCACCTTGTCAAATTTTCTGATTAGCAACCCCAAATATACACTGACAAATAGGGCAAATGTTTTAGAGGAAAATTCAGCTTAAGCATTCACCTTGTCAAATTTTCTGATTAGCAACCCCAAATATACACTGACAAATAGGGCAAATGTTTTAGTGGAAAATTCAGCTTAAGCATTCACCTTGTCAAATTTTCTGATTAGCAACCCCAAATATACACTGACTATGCACCAAATAGCTTACCCAAAGGCCCAAAGGTATACCAGACAAGTATTTCAAATAACTGATATTGAAAAATCAGGAACCCTGACCTGACAGCATACGTGCGGTGTGTGGAGCCGTGGGGGCTCTGGAGGAGTACCGACGACAGTAGCAATTGCTGTTACTGTTGTTCTCTCGTTCGGGATTACTATTGCTCTACATCATTTCCCTATACTGGCCTAACAGTGTGAAACGTATTCGAGTATTAATGTAAAATTAATTGTTTTGTCCGTATGTTTAGCATTTTTTAGTTACAGCAAATCCCTGCGTATAAGAACCTACTTTTTTGAGAGCCAGGCTAGAATTGGTTCGTATTTCAAAGGTACTAAGACTAATTTCAAGATATAAGGGTTCTTATTTGAAGGGTGCCTCATGTATTCCCCTTGAGAGTCTTACAAAGATGTTCAGGCCTATTATTTGTTTTGGAAGCGTTCTCATGGACCTAATAAGTAATTGGGGAGGTGAATAAAACTTTAAAGGCCAACTGGGACCACAATGACTTTAACAACAGCAATCAAAGAATAACTTTGCAACTCCTGCAATGAGAACCTATGCTTCATCAGACTGAAACAGGTTCTTAATAGCAAGGTACATAATTTAGGAAAGACAGCCTCTAGGTTCTTATTTCGGTAGGTTCTCATATGCGGGGATTTATCGCATTCATTTAGTTGTTGATATTGCATGTCTCTATATTAATGGCCACAGTGTAGTCATTCTCCTTTGACTTTGCTACTTGCGATCCTGTTCCTGAAGTGTTTTATCGTTTGCATAGCAATCAGAAAGTATAGTAAGATGTAGATGTCATGTATTGTAAAATTTTAGTATATAAGAATTATACCAGACAACGTTTCCCAAGCCCCAAACCCAAAAGCTGTCTGAGCCTCCGTCACCTATTTTGAGGAATTACTGCTGGAATATGACATAGTTAATCAACTTTGCCAAGTTTTTACCGAATCCATCAGAATCAACAGCAGCAAATCCATCAGAGCCAAAGTTGCCACGACAATAAGGGTATGATTGCGATGGCTAGCTTCTAGCACTAGATGTAGCTAATCACAAACAGAGTCTTTTACCACTTGTGATGCCACTGATGGACTAAAACCTGAGCTCGATCGGCCGCCAACTGAGCTATTCTGAAGGCCGCTTTCCAGTTCGGCAAATGTGGCTGCGTGCTCTGTTGAACAACAATCCGAGCATGCGCAGCCCAAGGCACATGCTGAAATCACGTGATAGTTGGCGAGCATGAAACCAGGGAACCAGGATATCAAGCATGAAACCAGTATATCAAGTCCAAACTTTTCGTAACCAAGGGGAGCACAGCCAACCAAATCACTTCATACTTCATTTGAATATCATGTTTTCTTTGCCATTGCCACAGCAAACTGACAAACGTTGTCCTAATCAAACACACGACTCGAGTAAGCGAAAATGCTATCGCAAGAGGCCCTGCAACCGTTATTACTACAAATGCAGGAAAGTTAAGTTCTGATGGAGGCTCAGGCTTTTCTGGATAACAAATGATTCTTGGAGCAACAAACTTCTGCAGCTCTTCAAACTCCTCAGAACCTTCTAAATTGCTGAAAGAAGTACTTCTGGTTGAAATACCGCAAAAAGTCTGGATAGCAGGGATCCAGGGGGGACTCCCTTTTAGTAAGTGACGGGGGGGAGTCAGACATTGTGTGAGTTTGGGAAACGTTGTCTAGTATACCTTTGGGTAGGCTATTTGGTGCATAATCGGTATATTTTTGGGGTTGCTGATGAGAAAATATGACAAAGTGAGTGCTAGCTTAAGTTTTTCACCAAGATGTTGCACGGCAGTCACCGAAAATGCTGTAAAACGTTTAGTCTTCATGTACCATGAAACTATGAGTATATTTTTGGGGTCTAAAAATTTAGTATATTTTTGGGTTTTTCAAAAATATCCCGTATCTGACCCCCGTCTCATACCAATAGAAGTCCCCCCCTGGGAGCAGGGATCAAGTGTCTGAAACGAGATCCCAAACCAAATACAATCCGCCTCGCTTCATTAAACTCCTTTAAGTTAGACTGAGGGAGTTTTTGAATTAGAGTGACGCAAAAACAGCCCTTGGCTTTACTTCTTAACAAAGCCCCTTGGAAGAGAAGACCTCTGCATACCCAAACCAATGAGAATTCTTCATACCCAAAACTTTCTCTTTGCATGCTGGTCATTTTCTTTCTATTATTAGTATCAATGTAGCAATAGTAATAAAATGCTTTCTCTCTTCTTGTTTTGAAGTTGACGTGCTTTTGCTTGAACTGGAAACTGACTGTGTGATCACAATCGCACGATGGTACGGCGTGCGAGACCAAATTGGCTACACTGGAAACCGGCCTCGACCTCGAGTGACAGTGCACAAATGAGATGTTGAGATGGTCTACCGCGTGAGTCCAAAAAGTTTACACGTTTGGGAGTTTGGCAGAATCTGGAGCAAAAAGCATCAGACTGATGTTTGAAACGGAAATGTTAATCCATCAGTCAAGACCAACTTAGATGATAAAATTTTGCTTCGCAATATCCCTCATCTTAGAGACCCAGAAATTAGAAAAATACTGGTAAAGGACACGTTTGGGGAAAAAAATTCCACACTCTATTCTGGTCCATGATTTACCTTCTATCGAGATTCGAATTCCATTTCTCAAGCTGGCAATCCAAACTTTAATGCAACATAAATCATGGACCAGAGATGGAACGTGGAATTTTTGATTCCCATATCAACCTTTACAAGCATTTTTCTATTGTTAGGTCTTAGAAATGTGTGATATTACCAAAAAAAATTTGCTCATCTAAGTTAGCCTTTGAGTGATAAATTAACATTTCAGTTTTGAACATCTGTCACATGCATACTCTTTATTCCATTGTCCGACAAACGCGTAAACGTTTTTTGACTCACCCGGTATATTATGGCCAAAATTTTCTGCTTCCTTGTTGCCATGTTTTCTACCATAGCATTGGAAAGCTTAATAACGTTGCCTTTCCTGGGCTCTTCATTCGTCACAACAACCATTGAATAAAGTCAAACTGTTCTCGCGCCTGAGATCCTACGCAGTGATATGTCTCAATCAAACTTCCACAATCCCGTGGCAGAGAAACAGCACAGTGCAGTTATGCCCGTATTTTGACTGTACAGGCAAAGGATCAGACCACTGCACAACGAAAACGAGGAAGAGCAGAATACTTTAATAGATAACATCAAGAGAAGCAAAAAATTTTACTTACCAGTTCAACTACTTTTTGCTGCTTTCACAGCGGAGTTTAATTCACTTTCAAATCTATCGTCGCTTTTCTTTTCGTGTGTTTTGGAATCTTTGGCGTCAGTTCTTTTTGGCAAGGCCTCGGAAGTCTTCTCTTCTCGTCCAAAGCGACCACGCAGCCATTGATCTGCAGCATCTCTTCCAAAACGACCACGTAACCACTGCTCCAATTCTCTTGTCATTTTCTCATGACTTTCTTCTCTCCCAAAGCGACCCCGTAGCCATTGCTCAATTTCCCTGCCAAATCTTCCGCGAAGCCATTGTTCAGCCTCCCTTCCAAATCGGCCGCGAAGCCATTGCTCATCAACCTCCCTTCCAAATCGGCCGCGAAGCCATTGCTCATCAACCTCCTTTCCAAACCTTCCCCTTAGCCATTGCTTGTCTGCCTCTCTTCCAAACCTTCCCCTCAACCATTGCCCATTTGCCTCTCGTCCGAACCTGCCTCTCAACCATTGCTCATTCACCTCTTTCCCAAATCTACCCCTAAGCCACTGCTTATCAGCTTCTCTACCAAACCTACCCCTGAGCCACTGGTCAGCAGCCTCCTTTCCGAATCTTCCGCGTAACCATTGGTCAGCTGCTTCCTTACCAAACCTTCCACGAAGCCACTGTTCAGCCTCTTTTCCAAATCTCCCTCGTAACCATTGACTTTCTTCTGCTTCATTTTCTGATTCTTTACCGAATCTTCCACGTAGCCACTGCTCCTCTGCTTCCTTGCCAAATCTTCCGCGAAGCCACTGCTCAGCAAGTTCACGTCCAAATCGTCCCCTGAGCCATTGTAGAGCCTCCCTTCCAAATCTACCTCTAAGCCACTGTTCATCAACCTCTTTTCCAAATCTACCCCTTAACCATTGCTCAAATTCTGACTCAAGGGCTTCCTCGTTCTCGTCCGCTTCTTTTCCAAACCTGCCTCTCAGCCATTGCTCAGCCTCCCTTCCAAACCGACCTCGAAGCCATTGGCTGTCTTCCCGTTTGCCAAAGCGGCCACGAAGCCATTGGTTTAACTCTCTTGGCTCTTTTCCCGACTCTCTGCCAAATCGGCCTCGGAGCCACTGCTCTAGTGCTCTCTTAGCTTGTCCCAACTTTTCATTATCGGACTGAGCCCCCTTTGTTTCTTTTTTCTCAGTTGACTCACAAAGAGCATAAGTCATAAAAACAGTGCACAGCACTATTTGTAGGGTGAGGTTCATTTTGAGACTTGCCAGCACACCTATGACATGAAAAGGAATAAGTTACTAAAGAAATTGCTCCAATGATGAGATTTGCCAGTTTTGTTGAATAGATTGATCGTTAGATGTCGTTAATTATTCAGTTCAATTCAGTATGGGCTGGGCTCAATGGCAAGGTAGTCTAAGCACGGGTAAAATGACAGGCCTGCCAAAAATGACGGCACAGCTTAGATAAGTCTAGTGTCAACGTTTTGCATAAGAAATTCTTTTGGAACGAATGCCCAATGTTATTTCTGAGTGTCGTATTCGTTTGTACAAATACTGCTGCCTGAATACCGTCATCTGTCATTGCCGATGTGGTCAGTTAGATTCAGAAATTTACCCAGCCTGGTAAATTTCGGTAAAAACTTGGTAAATGCGAAACAGTCGGTTTCCACTTGAGCGAAATCTTCAACGAAGTCGTCAGCGATTGGGTCAGCCAATTCGCTAAGCATGGAGGAATTCGGAGGAGGAATTCGGAGGAATTCGCAGCCATTTCGCTCCAAAAATGTAGCGTGCTCTTATTAGACAACTGAAACAAAAGGTGAGCTAGCTTCTCTGTCATTGGTTCTTCGCTTGGCAAATTCGCTGGGAAATTGAACTCCTTTCAACTTTCATGTTTCGCTAGCGAATTCGCCTACACCCGGAAAGATCAAAAGAAATTCCGATCGCTGACGAATTTGCTGAAGATTTTGCTCAAGTTGAAACCGGCCTTTAATCAGTCATTCTGCTCCTGTAGAAATGGGAGATTTCCTGCAGATAACCTGCAAAGCGAATTAAAGCAACTCTGACCATTTCATCGATTTTCCTTCTTATCAGCCATAACAGTCACAAGCATATGCATGTTGTCCGCTTGGAAAGATGGATTCCCTGCATAAAATCCTCAAACTTGGGGGAAGACTTTCAGTTTTCTCAGCATGCGGCTCAAATCTTTCAAATCTTTAAAAAGGTGGGTGTAAAATTGTATCACATCTCTCTTTGAATTCATGTGCTTGAAAGAAACTTTGGGTAATTTGCTGTAAATCTACCGTGGCAATTTTTTGATATATTGATTACTTTCAAAATGGCAGCATTTTGACTTATTTTGCAAAAATTCATCGAAAATTTTGAATAAATTAAAATCATCGTAAATCTTAAATTAATCGAGAGAAATTGATACAATCTTCAAGATAACCATAGTTAATGAAGGTCTACAACATGGTTGCAAGCAGAAATCTGTTGCTCTTCTGGTTAAGGATTTAGAAATTTGATGACGTCACAGCCCCAAAATTAATAAATGCCACCATTTTGAAAGTAGTCAAGGTATCAAGAAATTGCCACGGCAAATTTATTGTGAATTACTTGAAGTTCCTTTCAAGCACTTTAATTCAAAGAAAAATGGAATAATGGAATAATGTTTGCTACACGCAAAATACGCTGAACACGAGAAATTGCAATAGTTAAATCGTGCAGCCAAAATCGCAGACGGTTCCACAAAATCTGAAAACTCAAAATATAAAGTTCTTCTCCTTCTCGCTCCTCCGCACTGACTGTAGAGTCTGCACGCAGACTAGCCATGCCATGAAGCTATTTGTTTCAGGATTTGTTTGCGGACTTTACAAATATTTTTAAACACAGTCAGCGTCATTTTTGCTGTTCTCTTGACCATTGATATTGTTCTCCATCTCAGTATCAAATATATCATTCTGTCTTCTTAAACGTGATACCAGATCCCACAAATAAAATATTGACAGCATGATGCATTAGGAGAAAACTAGCATAGAGCTCAAATCTTTCAAAAAGGTGGGTGTAAAATTCTATTATTCCATTATTCCAAAATTTGTTTCAAGCAGAATACGCTGAACACAAGTAAGAACAAAAGCTAAATCGTGCAACCAGTCCCAGACTCCCAGACGGTTCCAGAAAATCTGAGAACTCAAAACACAGAATTGGTCGCCGTTACGCAGACTCCACAGGGAGCTTTTTCCCCTTTTCGCTCCTCCGCACCGACTGTAGAGTCTGCACGCAGGCTAGGCATGGCCCATGCTTATCACTTGAAGGAGTTTGATAACCAAAAGTTTTCCATCCAATAGTTTTTGGTGACCCTTCCGCCCCATCTGCTCCATACTTCTCCCTAAGACAGCTCCCTAAGCTATGTAATTTACTGTTTTTGGATCAAGAGTAGACTCATGCCTTTTCGTCCCCATTTTCCTGAGTTCTTTGATTTGCTGATATCATTTGGTCAACAGAGACTCTCATAACATTACTGATTAGAAGTGGGCCCAAAATAGGCCCTCGTGGATTGATTCCGTATTCACCAATCAAATTGCTAGAATTTATCTTTCACACAATCAGCAGGTGCTATTTAGAAAGTTGTTGCTGTTGCACACTAAAAAGCCGTTGAGGTCTAGAGTTCTCGCAGCTTCGATGGATCTATTTTGTTTTTACTGAGGAAGATTACTGCCTGAAAGGTATGCGTTTTGCGATTTGTAGGTCAAGACAACATAATTCTTCGTACTTCAAGTCTGCTTGTCAATGTTCAGGCTCTTTAGACCAGATTATGAAGCGATGTTGTTGAGTGTACGAGAACTCCCTCTTATTTGGGTCATTTTGAAAACTAGGTCCCTCTTGACTAAATTATATCAGCAAATCAAAGAGTGCAGGGAATCAAGTGACAAAGAGGTATAAGTCTAGATCAAGAACACAATGAAGAACACTTTCAAACTGGAAAAGCTGAAAAATTAAAATGCTCAAAATTTGATAACTTTTTGTGTGATGGTTTTATGAAATAAACTAATTTTCTTGTCTTGAAATAAAGCGTCTTGAAGAAAAGTCAGAAAAAACATCTGCACCGAAGCTGCAAGCCGATTTAGGCTTAATGAAAAAAAATTAGATTGCCTTTCTCTTGTTCAGATTTTCTTCAATATTGATATCAAAAGCAGCAAGCTTAATTAAATGCTGGCAGGATGAATCGACTATCAAGGAATTTCATTAAATATTTGAAAAGTTTTATCAAAATGTTTACCTCCAATCTGCAGTCTTTTGATACTGACATTATTGAAAGTTTACAAAATTTGACACAGTTTAAGTTGTTCACGCCTTTTCCTTTTTGACAAAATCCTCCATAAAATTAGAGACGACAATCTGAACAGTTAATACTTTCTGACAAATGTCATTCTTCAAGACAGGGTAGAAAATCTTTGAATTTTTCTAGAAGGTTGCATGTTTATCGTTTTACTGAAATCTCTGTTGATGATAGTAAAGATTTCTGATGACTTCACTTTATCGACTCTTTTCATAGAAACCATGGGCATTGTGAACACAATTTGCGCGTTGGTCATGTCCACAACACCTGGCATAAATGTTCTTAGATGAATGAATGTATTTCTTTACCTTGCTTGTCTGCAATTCACTGCTTATCTTCTCTTTCCTGCTTGGGGGCCGATGCCTTGCTTTCGGCAATTTGATATGGGCTTAATTTTCGAACTTACCGTACTCTGAAAACTGTAACCCGAGAACTAGTTTCCAGATCGACGCAGCCTTCCAACGACTCAAAGTTTCGAGAGCAAATGCATCTGCTTGGTTCCCAAGCAATGAAGAGAAGACAAGTAATGAATTGAAGAAAAGCAAGGTATCAAAATAAATTAATTCATTCAGGAAACTTTCGGCCATGTATCGTGGACAAGATCAACAAATAAATCGAGTCCACAATACCCATGTAGAAACTGCTTCTAAGAAACTGGCCTCTAGATCGCTTAAAAGTTAAGAAATTCTTGTATTTGGAAAAATCATTTATAAAACTTTATCTTTAGTCAAGGAATTCATTTATTAAATCATTTATTTACTTTACTCTCAAGTACCGAATAAACGGGGGGGGTGGGAATAATCGGGGGGGGGGGTTGGAAATGGTTCGAGATAACAATAATCGGGGGGGGTTGGAATAATCGGGGGGAGGCTACTTGGAGAAATAGAAAACAGTCCTTTTCTTAGGTAAACACCTACCTGTTATATATTTATGTGAACAGTGATGTTACTGATACATATACTTTAGAACTCTGGTTCTACTAAAGGAACTTCTTGAGACTTTTTCTTGCGTTTATTCAGAAATTATGTCTAATATCATTTCATTTTTCCAAAAATTAATAAGAGGGGGGGTTGGAATAAGAGCGGGGGGGGGGTTGGAAAATTTTTCAAAAATTAATAAGCGGAGGGGGACGATTATTCGGTGCTCGAGAGTAGTGAAGGAATTCCTAACCATCTTTTTGTCATTTTTTCGTCTTCATTTGTTTTCTGTGTCATGCTACTCAGAAGTTACTTGAGTAGTGTCGAAGGTAGTGTCTAAACATTGAAAAGAGTGCAAAACAGTTCATTTAAGAGGAAAAAGGAAGAAGATATGAAGACTGTTATTGAACTCGTAAGAGACTCTAAGGGAAACTATATGCACACTTGAAATCTGCTAGCCTTAAGAAATTTTCAGTACTGGCACAAAGGTGGGATCATGGAAGGGTGTAGCCTGCACGCAGGCTAAGAAGGGTGTCAAAAACTACAACACAGCCAAACTTCTGACAAAATCGTCATAACATCTTTCCGCCCTTTTATATGTAGCCTCGTTTTTATGTCTGAGATGACTGGATCGCTATCACTCTCTTTTGACCCCCAAAACTTAAAGCTGTTCATATGTACAATGATAAAATTGAAAAATAGTGGTTTTCCAACCTTAATCTTGTGGAGTTAGATGTTTTTTGTTGCTGACTCTTAAACTTTGTAACAATTGCCTTTTTTAGCCAAGTTCAGCCAAGAAATCTACAATGTACGGTTGCACTCTCCTCGATTAGCCTAACTGAGAGAGCTCCTCCTCAAGGAATTCCCTTTCATAAAATGCTCCATTTTGTATTTGAACTGTTCAGTTTTTTAATTTGAATTTAGTTTGGATTTCTTTCTTTGCATGTATGTTATAATTTGTTTCAATATTGCATGTATGTGGAATTTTGAATGATAAAACTGAACTGAAACCAGAGAGATAGAGCCACGAATTGTGGAGCCGCCATTTTCAAGGCCAAAAACCGACCAGTCTCAAACAAGGTCAAAATTGCAAACCGTCACCCCTTTTCAACCCTCATCAATAAGCCCTCAATGACCGAAGCTTTAGTCGAGTCTTGTATTTTTAGCTTTGATCAAATTTATTGGTCTGGAGGCAAATTTCGTCACCTGCAAAGAAGATTCTTTTTCTATGTTTTGGTTTGTGACAACGCTCTGTTAAAAATTCTCATAAAACCAATTTTGTCATTCCGATGATTAAGCTGTGCAACTTTTGAATAAAACTTCCATGGTTTTGCGGGACTAAATGGTCCAATTCTCAGTTGGAAAGCATGAAATATTCAGCCTAAGATTATGGAAAATCCTACAAATTCGAGAAAATGCGTTATAAGAAAATCCTACGTTATTATTTCGTAACATACGCTATGAGTTTACAATTAAAATGTCTTGCAAGTTATCGAGAAAAATGAAAAACACCGAAACCTTACGTTGCTACTAATCCTCGATTCTTTTTTAGTGTGATTGTGTTAAAAACCAGCTCTATTCTAGAGGCACTGCAAATTTTAGTAATAGTTTTTGACTAGTAAAGTTCTACGTTATTTGGTAGATTACCTAACTTTTCAAGCATTCTACGATACCGCAAGAAACTCTAGCAAATCCACTTTTTTTCAATTACAGCAGGTTAACCATAACAAGATGTATTGCACAAAACCGTCATCTTTCATGAGCGGCAAATGTAGAAATTAAGGTCATGATAATGCCCTTGGATTTAAAATGTAAGTTTTCAATGATGGCTTTTTCAAGCTATGGGCTACTGGACTTTGTTTGACTTGTTTCCAAGTTGATGGCAAAAAAGAATTTGCTGCGGTTTCCAATTATCATGAGGCCACTTTGTATCCACCAGTTGATAACTCACACTGCAACTTGGGGATCATAGGGCAACCGAAAACCATAAACCGCCTCAAGGTTCAGCTAAAACCGCCATATTTTTCGCGCTTTGCAGGTACCGCCTTACCGCCTTGGTTCTGTGCTGCAGACTACTGCCTCGTTATCAGTTTTGTGACCCAAGAAATGGAAAGGTAATTCCATTGCCCTCCCTAATTCTGCTAGAAAGGGTGAACATTAGTAGACTGTTCACAAAATTATATAATACTGGGCATTTATTCGTAGGTTTTATTTTCAATTTTGTGATATTTTGACTTCTCGAATCATATTTCGTGAAGAAACCCGAGAACCATTGAGAAAGAGAAGAGGAACCGTAAAACCGTCATTTTTACGGCCAAAAGCTGTTAATGCATTTCTTAAAAAATATCGTCATCGTAAGACCTTGTATGGGGTCGAAGACAGTGCTAACAAGTGTCTCCATTCAATTTGTCTATACCGGCAGTGCCGTACCGCTAGCATATGACTACCGCAACTGTCGGCAAAATTTGGACTCAGCTCAAGTCTCTATCGGCAGTTGCAGCAACGCTGCTTGCATGACAGCTGGAATTTGTTGTCGTGTTCACTGCTAATGGTAGCGTTTTTGTGAGATAAGTGTCAAGGACAGATTTAGTGAGACAATAGCACCAGTTGCTTTTGTTGACACCTAAATTCAGAGAGATTTGCGATTGCAGACAAAGGACATCCTCTCAAGCAGAAATTCAAAACAAACAAAACCGCAAAGTTTCTCTGAAACCCGGGTAGCTATCTCGATTGCTGTGCAATCCAGAAATGATTTTAAAGAGCAAATATGAGCGTACATTGAAAGTAGAAGGATATATCTAAACATCTACGGCGTATTTTTGAATCAAAGCACTTACTGATCAGCTTCTGAACAACCAAAATGAAATGCCCGTGGCAGATGTTTAGATATATCCTCCTTCTTTCAATATACGCTCATGTTAGCTTTTAAAAACCATTTGTGGAATGCACAAAATGCGAGATAGCTGCCTGAGTTTCAGAGAAACTTTGCGGCTTGGTTTGTTTTGAATTTCTGCTTGAGAGAATTTCCTTTGTCTGCAATCGCAAATCTCTCCAATTTAGGTGTCAAAGAAAGCAACTGATGCTATTGTCTTACGAAATCTGGTCTTGTTGTATCTTTCGTTTTACATAATTCGCGCTTGCCTCTCCTGGGAACAAACAACCAATGTTGTCAAGCTTGATTCACTTCAGATAAAAAACGCATTTGGATTTGGAGCAAACATTACGAAACGTCATTTCAAGCTGAATTTTCACTTTCCTGAAGAATTAAAACCTCCTCATTCAATCAGGATACATATATCTTCAATGGCGTTGGAAAAATTTCGAATTGAGACAGTCAAACATACTTTTCATACTTTTTATAATGCATTTTTGGTTTAGTTTCATTATAATGTGAACATAAAGCGTTAAAGACAAATGACGGATACATAGCATCTAGTTTAAAACCAGAGCAACAGATGAGAGCCTGCCTTCATTTGTCTAATTAATTTGATAATATCTCGATTCTCTCCAGATCAACAAGTATAATGGAAAACAATAGGCTATATTTAGATTGCCCAGGCCCCTGATTTAAGTTGCCTTATATCTGCGTCATTTGTCTTTAGATAATTCTTTCTTCTGTTTCTTCTGCTGGGTCCTTGTGTATGAGTGGATTTATCAATATCAGAGTCATCCACTTACGTAACTGTGACCACGCGCAAACTGACTCGCAAATATCGAACTTAACAAAAAAATCTCACCAATGAATAAATGCATTTAAAGATACAAAACCTTTTTTGCTACTGTTCTACTGCTTTTCAGCTTGTTTCTCATTGAATATATCAAATATGACACATTCACCGTTTTCTGCATGTATGCTCAAGTAACAAGATAAAAGTTGTTAGCAAAACTGCAACATATCGTTAAAAGTAAGAAGAAAAAGACGAATTTTCTCTCACCTAAAAACAGAGCATGGGCGTTCAGCGCTGTACTATGTTGAGTGAATTAGCGAATGGTAGAATTTTTTAGATCACGCCTTGCAGTAAGCAGTCTTGGCGTAATTGTCTACAAGCCCTTTAAAGATTCATGAACGTGCGGCCAGATCTACCAAATCTTCTGCAATTGCAATCGTAAAAAACAAGCAGTTTTTTAACAGAAAACCCTGATGATCTTTTCAGTCGCAACTTTCGAACAGAGGAATTAAGATAATGCGGATAACCGTGGGATGCACCAAATGGGATTTCTTCAAGGCAAGAGTTTCCAATTATAGACAGCTTCATATGCCGCCTGACCAGTTTTTTGGTGAAAATGTGATCTTCGGCCTTGTTGAAGGGCATTTGGCAATAGCAATAGGCTATCAAAAGCAGCATTTTGCTATCAGAAACAGCAATGCATATGGGTTACGAAATCGAAGCCTTGAATCATTGAATTTGTCTCAAAAGATATCGTCAAAAACCCCTAGACTGATTATATGGCCGTAGTTGTCGCTATTGAAAGACTGCCGGACGCTCCTAACTACGACTCACAATCAAACGCCAATATTTTGAAATGATGATATCTGCCTCGTTTCGATAAGGGCCTAGGCAAAAACATTAAAACACACTAACACAGACACTCGTATTTTTCAATGAAACACATTGATTTGAACCTTCACAGTAAATCATATAATTCTTAGCGAAAGCAACAAAGTAGTACCTACGTACAATATTTGACATTTTCACCCACTGTTTTCACTGTATTCTTAATCGTACGACTTTGTTCTGTCAATCTAAGTTCCTTGCAGCTCTGCTTTGAGCTTCGACTTTCCGTTGGTTGACATCGATCAATCGAATTTGCAAGCAGCCTCGATCCAAGCAGTGTTCAAAAGCGCAAAGCAACAAAGTCAATCCAAAAAAATTGCCGTAATATTATGAGTCCCAGGATGAGCGGTCTCGGTTTGGTGTACTAGTCTCGTTTTGAATAGCGATTCCTCGGATTCATCGTACTCAGTCTAAAAGACCCCTACAGTTACATCTTACTGTGTCGAAAACAGTTGGTCGCACAAGGAAAAGGCTTCCGAGAAGAATGAATGGTAAAATTGGCAGCTCAGGGGGTAACTCAGCTAATACGCATATGGAAGGGACAGTCCAAGAAATTTTAAGGCAACCCAAAAAAACCCCTTCAGCATCATTGCAGCCCAAAAATATCAGCTCTCTTTATGAACTAAATATCCTGAAGTTAGAATTGCTTCTAGCGAATCCAGAAATATCAGTTAAACAATATTTGATGTCAAAAAACATCATGACCTAATTTCAGTTTCATTTGGACCAGAAAATATGACTCTTGGAAATACTCGAACCCAGAAATATCGTAGCTACTTACTTTCCTGAATGTCAATGCATATGCTGAGTACACCCATGTTATTTCCACAAAGCCAATCTCAACACCTGGAGTAAGACCCAGTTACATGATACCGTTTACACGATAGGGTAAGGTGGCCTTAATTTGGGTTAGGGTTAGGGTTAGGGTTACGGTGAGAATGGACATATTGAAGACCTTTTTCAGTCTTATCTACGTTGAATCTCTATCGTTCCTGGAAACTTGTTACCATTCTTTAATTTGAAGTTTCCATATATTTCTTGAATTTTTTACCATCCTCACTTTCGCTTGTAATTTCAACCTGTCGGCGGGAAATTTGGGTCTTTTCGGGAAAAGCAGTATCTATTTCATCAGGAGCATGGTATATTTAAATAAAATTAATTTAGAATACTTTTATGGATAACTGTGATTGAATTTTCAGAGTGTTCCTGCCAAAGAGTTGAAAACTTGCACAGAAAAATAGAAATAAAGTGTACCACCATCAGCATACATTGCAAAGGCTAGGCCCATTCTTGAAAACGGAAATTTAAACAAAGTCAAAAGAAGTGAATCCTTCCGTCTTGCGCTGAAACCACTAAAAACGTGAACGGAAAAAGTGTACCTTATGCTGTTTTCGATGTATGCCTCCATTTTCTTGCAATATTATTTCCATTTTTTCTTTGATTTGGGAGCCATTGCCAATTCTTGCACAACGCAATTCATAACAAAACCCCTGTAGACCCAAATTATCTCACCTTGTAAAATAATCGAAACAGAATCTACCGCATCTCAAAAATTCCTAAAAACTTTTAGCCCCTTTCCAAATGATTGAACATAAGATTGACAATGATTCGTTGATGAAAAGAAGTCGCAACTTAGCATAATCGAAAGTTTTCTACGGTGTCAGATCATGATATGAGTTTAGGCTGTGGATAATCTGGAAATTGAAGCACTAGAAATCATCAAATAATTCTTCGACACCTCTTAAAGTATTCCTAAAAGGATAGACTTTAACACCAACAGACTCAAGGCGAAACAGCAAATAAACTCCAATTAGCCCCTAGACCCAAATTACCCCCACCTTACCCTACCGTTTTCAATTTCATACTGGATTGGTGATGGCAATGCGATGTGACCGGTTACACGACATCGGATTGGTTTCATGGCACCTTTAAAGCGTTTTCATTAGAAAACTCGAAAACGGTATGAAGCTTATCGGATTGGTGCCCTGTCTTATAAAGATGAGGCCAATCCGATATGAAATGAAAACGTTCTCGTGTGAACGGGGCCTAACTAAGTTTATGTTTTCCCTAAGATTGTATAGGAGAAAGTATGAGTTTCCGGTTCCTGGGCATTTGTACTGGGCATTTGTACATGAAATTTGTGTTGATTTTATGGGCTGCTCAGGTGATGATCAGGGCAGGAATTGGTTGATAGCTTGAATTCAGATGAAATAGAATGAAGATTGAAGCGAATGAAATGATACACATTACTTTCAAAACTTGTTTGTAGAGCTCTTCCTCCGCTCTTCATTCTGACGTAGAAAAACACATTGCCATGGTACAATCGAGGGAACTAGGAATAAGCATTTAGGCCCAAGGCCCACTAATTAACGCAAGGGCCTAAAGTTAACTGGTGATTAGCGGGGTTTTTGAAAGCTTCCGTAAATCCACAAGATCAAATCGTCTTAGAGGAGAGAAGGTACAATCTTGAAGAACACCATAGCTTTGAAGGGTCTATAACAGAAGTTTGCAGCTCTTCTCGGTTGCGACTTAGGATTTTAATAGCGTCACAACCTCAAAGCAATCTACCATCTGCAAATGAAGTCGACGCGTAACACGGGTGAATGTGCGAAGAACCTATCTTGAATTCAAGAACTCTGTCGTAAATTTGAGAACATTGTCCGAAAGTCGAGAATTCGTGTTGCGATTTTATCGATCAATATTGCAACAAACGTCACAGGCATTGCATCTGAGCTAAGATTGATCAAATTAGGCGTACTAAGGATGGTGAACGTGCTCGAATAATGTCCAGTCTTCAATGCAAACAGTACACATGCGTGTGACACTCAGCATCTGGTGACATTCCTGTGAGCTTCTGGCACATTAGGAAGACTTTGATACCATCCAGCCTGATAAACACGTGGCAGATGTTCAGTTATCTAAAGGCAGCATCCTATTTTGCCCACCTGACCAGCAACAGATGACTGTCAGCATGATGTCATGTTTTGCAGGCCATGGTGAAATTCTCTTATCCTACTTAAAATGCAGTCCTTCACAAACCATATTGGGACCAACCTAAAAATCTGAGAAAACCTAGTAATCCTTTGTATCTACTACAAAAATATGTTCCCAGACAATCAGATCAGGACTCAATTTCAATCAAAATACAATAATCTTTATTTTGGATGTGAGCTTCAAGAGTTACGGGGGCTAATCATCCTTCAGTAGCCTGAAAGTTTCTTTGCTGTATTGTCAAATTCTAATCGAATAAATTGATGTGAAAAACATTCTGAAGATATTAGGGTAGACACTTAGTGAATCATGGGCTTTAAAAGGTTAAATTTGCTTGATTGTTGAGCTTTGAAGTCATTCTACATAGCCGTGGGAACGAGGGGGCACTTAGGGCACTTGTCTCCCCAAAAATTTTGCAATAAACAGAGATGTGCCTTTTATTTTCAGGGCATGCCTCTTTACGTTAGGGAAAAGGGTGCCCTTGATGCGTTTTGCCTCCATGTTTGAGATGCTTATGCTTACAACGGCCTACCAATTCAGTGGTGCCGCCAGGATTTTTTTATTGGAGGGGCAAAATAGGACAGGGTCTGGGGCAGCCCCCGAAAAATTTTCAAGAACTACGCCCTCTACCTTGGCTATAGATGCGACCAACGCCCTTTTCAAAGACTGAAATAAAGATTAGATGAGTCTGTTATACAACAAGAGTAGGGTACAACACTGTCCACAATTAGAAAATGGCGTCCAACCGGCGACCGAGCGTCCAAACTTTGGATCCCCAAATATTTCAGCGACCAATTTACCACACGCCACTCTGTCATGAAATTTGTCACACGGCTATCGTGTACTGTCAGATTCAGAAATATGAAGTAATATACATGGTTTGTGAAAAAGAGGTTATCTGACTAAGCAGAAACTTCAAAGCTCAGTAAATACTGAGGGGGTTTGGGGGCAAATCCCCCAACAAAATTTTTGTAGATAAACGCTTTATTTTGGCATAGAACACTTCTACCAATCACATTTCAGCCTGTGCTGCATTGGAATTGTTGATCATTTTGCAACAGTTATTTGAATAAGCATCTCCCGTAAAAATTTTAAACATTATATTCTTAGGCTTAGAATGCCTATCCTAAATGCAATCTTCACGAAGACCAAAAGGGAAACGTTCACAATCTTGTAACAATTTTCAATGGATCACCTCCGCAGGAAAATTTTTGCACGCACACACACTCTACTTTCTCCTAGAACGGTCCCTAACGGTCCTCACAACCCAACTTCCAAGGCCTCAAAAATGTAACTCTTGGACAATGCTATGATAGTTTGTCTAGAAAAGTTCTCTAGGAGCCAACATATGCTATGGCTTAGAAGAAGTCTCACGGTCACTTTCCAGTATTTCGTCGAAAGATTCTTACTATGCACCACTTACACAACTATGAACTACCAAACTTCTTTCTCCCCCTCCGTGAAAAAGATCTTGACTTATATCCTCCATAAGCTATGCTGATGAGATATGCAAACTTGGAGCGTACGTAGAGCGGGAACCTGGGAGCTTCGCCACGAGAAAGAAATTCGAGTGAATGCCCTACAGATCATGGGAAAATACAGTTGAGGTGGCAAGATTTTAGAATCCTGTGCTCGTACACGTTATAACTGCCAAGATCATCGGCCTTACCCCCCCCCCCAATTTTTACGCCGGAATTAGGAGAAATAGAAAAATGGTCCTGGAGAAAATTGGAGGGGCGGCCACCCCCCTTGCCCCCCCTTCCCGGCGCTTCTGCACCAATCTTTCTCTCTTCCGTATAGTCCGAAATGGGCTCTGTAGATAGAAAAAATAAACCGCTACAAGTTTTCACGTGCTAATTTCTTATTCCAAAATCGCGAACGTGAAGTTTAAGTACTAAGATCAGGATACGCCCTTAAAAGGAATCAAATAAAAAAGCCTTCGGAGCCATCTCTCCAAAATTTGCCCATCACCCAACACGGAGCCTTGGTCTACCAGAAACAAATTACACGAAGTTACATAAGAAACAAAGCCATCTGAACAATCTGAACATCTAGGCTTAATTCAAATGTAATGACATTTTAGCTGAGTGATTTTAGGACAAGTAGATTTTTTGTCGAAATTATACAACGTATCTGAAGTTCACCTGATGCAGACATTTGTTTTTAATCGTGCGTAGATTTATCAACCTTCCTATGCTCTGGTTGCGGGATACTTCCATAAGCCATGGCTTTGAATGGCAATGTAATAAACAAAAACTTTCAGTACGCGTTCCTTCTTTAAATTCTTTGCAACTTGAAAAATAACTTAGCTATTTCCTATGCATAATCAATTATCATCTCTGGAATGGAATACTTTCACTACGAAATGTCTATAAAAATTTTTACCGAGGTTTAACCCTGTCAGTAAGCATTTTCCTTGATAGCTATTATTCAAAAGCTTTATGTCCGAGAACTTTCTTTCAAAGTGCATTCAAAACATTGTCTTCTGCGATAATTTTCAGAAAAAGTATTGCTTGATAAAAGCATTCGCACATGGGGCTTCTACTCTGTACTGTTCCAGTAAGATGACACAACTGGCTAACAGATATCTTTTCTAAGCAAAGGTCAATCTGGTTGAAATTTGATTACTCCAAAGACTTCCAATGGACATGAAAAACAACGCCTCGAGAAACTGATGACATGAAATAGATTGTTGTTCTTCACCATGCGTTATATTCAGGAAATTTGTTTTTTCCGGACAGCACCACCTTAGATAAAGACAAGCGTAAAAGTTTGAGCTGAAGATGGTCAGGGCTGAACTGTTTGGTATTGCAATTTAGCATAAAGATCTACCTCGTATGCCAAACTAGTCCCTTCTTCTTCGACAACCCATTGAAAGTAATTGAGAGAATTTTGAAATTAACTCAGATGACTCAGATGACGTAGTAGCAGGGTATTCTGGAAAACCCTGTACGAGAACGGAAGAGCCAGGGCATTCATATACGAGAAGAGTCGGGAGAGCAATTTTTTCTTTACTTCTGTTACGACCAGTCGTTGATTTTCAATCTTATAGACCATTTACCTATTCCACAAAGAGAATGCATCGAAAGATATTTCTGTATAGTTTTATACGATAGGTTCACTTGAGTGACATAAGGGCTTCAATCAATAAGGGCAGATTTTGAAATACAATAGCATCAGCGAATACAGACCATAGAAATTCTCTCAACCGGTAATAAGAAAAAACATATCTGCAACAAACTGTCGCTTGATGCGGGCGAAGGGAGGATTTTAAGAGAAGTTATGTACTTAAGACGGAAGGAGAAGGGTAAATCTAAAATTTTTTCTGATGGATTTTGTTTACTTGATTCAGAAGCCGAGCAGAGGGCATTACAATTCCTTCACATTTTTACTCAAATTCAAACAGTTACTCCTCAGCTCCTGAATCAAATAAACATAAGCCGCCGGGCAGAACTATAGATTTACCCTTCTTCTTTCGTAATAAGCACATAACTTCTCTTAAGAACGTCCCTTTGGCCGCACCAAGGGACGGTTTGCCCTACTGGTTTCAGGGCAACTTTGAAGCTATGTTTGAATTACTGGTTGAGAGAATTTGTTTTTGCCTATATTTGCTAATCACTTCGAATTGAAGTGTGAACTAAAAAGCAGCTAATGCTACTGTATTACAAAATCTGCCCTGGTTGCTTCAATCACTATATTGTTCTATTCAGATTCTCGCTTTATAAGGTCTACATAGCTCAAAACCACTTGAGTTTCTCTTCCATTCACTTGAAAAGTGTTCCTTTTCCCTTCAGTTACAAGCGAAATTTATTTCAAATCTAACAGCTGACTTCATCCCCGAAGCGCTTTTTGCCGCTTCTCAAGATTTACTTACATCCGCCTATTCAAGGCTCAAGTGTCAAAAAACGCACATCTTGTCTGTATAGCGATAAAAAACTCTTCAGATGTGAATCCAGTTTGACAAAAAAGGTGCCAAAACACAATTTTGATCAAGCGATTCACGGCGATATCTCTCCAAACATTTGATGACAAATATTTCATGACTACCATGGAAACCAACTTTTTTAAACAAACAGAAAAATAATACACAATGGAGTTAACGAACCTCGTTTTGTTGTTCCCAGTTTTTGAGTTTTACTTGGAACCAGGCCAAGTTCGTGTCTTACTTGATGAGAAGATGTGATGGAAGTTGTTCTTTATGACGAGGTCTTCTCGCTGTCCTTTCGTTCGTGAGCTGTCCGCACCTCTGTCTGTTCCGACTTATATGAAGCCGTTGAGCTATGTGCAACCCTGTAGGTGTGATTTTACCGGATGAATGTACACAAGCAGATTAAGAGGCGCACCGTATGAAAAGAGATCCATAAGACAATAGATCGTGTAGCAAGAACTCTTCTGTTTCATTAATAATTCATATATCTAGTACAGAGTCAAAGATTTCGATAAAGTTATGTCAAAAACATCAATCCAAAGCAGCTGTTTTTTATTGATAGCCTTTTATGAAGTTTTCGTTCAATTAAATAAATTCAGTTCTTTTCTATACATAGATTACAATTTTGTTCAATTCGTATCCGATGTAATTTCCCATTGATTCAGCAACTCAGAGCTGTGAAAAAATGTACAAAATCAAGAATTTTTAAGATCTAGATTTCGTTTCGATAAGACAGACCTTGGTAAGCGATAGACCACGCCAGATATCTTTGCAGTGAACTTAATCAGGCTCTTATTTGATCTTGGCTATATTTAGCTGTGACTTGATATGTCCCATCCACGTTACCATTATTGTATAAATGAATGTAACTGGCGATAAAAGCTGAATTTTCATCATCAAATTTCTCAGGATTTTGTTATTGAAATCTGAAGAAGTTTCGTCGAAATCCATTCAAACATAGAATTCAGTAGACTTTTTCTGCTTGACAAAAAATATTTGCTGTATCACCTGTACCTGCGTAATTTGCAGCTGCAAAATCGTAATGGAATTGAGTCTCGAAAAATAAATTTTTATAACTTTCTTAAAACCGAAGCATCACTACATCAATAAGAAATGCTTAGAAACGTCTGTCTCTAACAAAAGCTAAGCGTTTTTAGTAAAATATCGAAAATCGCTGTCAAAACAAAGCAATTCTAAAAGAAAGTGAAGGAATGCTTTGATGTGTAGAAATCAACCCAGAAGAAAATTTCTGGCGATATTTCGTTTGAAGTAAATTTCAGTTTTCATTTGCGCTAATCTTTTCCATTTAGATAGCTGAAAATCCTCTAAGACGTTGGAGACCTATGCAAATTCGTCAGAAGCAAGCAATTGAGACATCACGAGTTCTCATTGGATTACGAAGATAATGAATAAGGTTTTTGGTAACTTTTTCATTAATGAAACAATGCTCTCCGCGATCTTACGGAAGTCTGCCAGCTTCAGGAGCAGAAGGTTTCCGAAGCCTCGGATTTCTACCATTTTCAAAAAGAGCCCACAAGAATGCGTCAATAATCTCTCGGAAGTCTACCGAAAACAGAATGACCTAAAGAATGGGCTTCTGCAAAAAGCGATCTGAAGTCTGGAAAGTCTACCGTTTTCGGTAGAATGATACCAAAAGAATGGGATTTTATCTTCTACCAACTCTACCGTTTTCAGAAGATGCCCAAAAGAAGACGCCCTTAGACTGGACTGCCAGCAGACTGGATCACCTGAATGAAAATTCATCCATGCTAAATGAAAAGTATTTCCGTTCAATGATATTGTGAATAAGGAATCCTGAACTGACAGCATACGCGCAGTGCGTTGAGCGGTGGGGACTCTGGAGGGGGATCAGTGGTGGTAGTAATTGCTGTTGTTGTTGCTCTCTCGTCCAGTATTCCTATTTTTGTCCAGCATCATCCTCTTTTGCTTACCTGACATCCAATTTCAAATGAATTCCAGTATTTACCAGTAATCCACCTTTTCAAGATAAGAGGTGTGAAAACGGAAGTCTTTTGTTGTTTGAGATTTATTGATTTTTGAGGCTAAAATCTTGTTCTGCGTGCAAAGTTTAGTGTATGAACCAATTTTCCCATTCATGTCTGTTTTCATTTGGAAATGACGGTGATGTAAAGAATAAGAATTCACAAGGGCTTTGACCGTGAAATCAAAGTTTGAACAAAAAGTTGTCCAAACTTCTGATTTCACTGTCGAAGCCCTTATATAACTTTACATTCTCAAAATCACCGTAATTTCCAAACGAAGAAAGATATGAAAGTAAAATTTCCTTCTGTATGCCAAAACTTTGTACACAGAACAAGATTTTAGCCTCAAAAATGCAACATCTCAAACAACAAAAGACTTCCCTTTTCGCACCTTTTATCTTGAAAAGGCGGATTAATCGTATTTGTAGCATTTTTTAGTTGTTTACTTAGTTATTACTAGTTTGCAAGACTTTATGTTGATAGTAGTCATTACCTGTGGTATCGTCCCTTTAGCCAGAGATGGAAAAATACTATACACCTATAAATCTGGTTTCGAGGAAATATGGAATATAAAATGATTAATTTTGTTTGAAAAGATGAGAATTTATTGTTACCTTATGCCATCACACGGGGAAATTGAATATGCAAGGCTGAGAGTCGTTCTAAGCCAATGTAGAGATCTATTTCGTCAGAGCTGTTCTCGCTAAGATTGATTTACAGGAGACCTGTCAATAATTGTAATAGTATCAACTTTCGCATTGGCAAACATTGGATCGAGGGGGCATTCTGTTCTGACTCAAACTCAGGAGTGGTTCCTCCAAAATTTTCCTGAAGATGGTAGCAGCTCATATGAAACAATTACAAATATGTCAAGTTTCCAGTAGATCAAGAAGGGGATTCTGAGCCAAAGTAAAAAGGCGTATCTTCAAAAATCTTTCCAGAGGCAAAGAACCCTCATTTCAATGTCTTCCGTTAGTAAACTTACCCTTGCTTTGCAATCGTATGATTAACTGACCTTATCAAGCAACTCATTCAAAAATCATTCGAGTTAAAACTTTAACTGGGTGTTTGAACTACTTTTCGAATTTCTTGGCGGACAGCTAGCAATGGTTTCAGACTCATGTAATGATTCGGATATTTCATGGAAAGGTCAGTCAATAACTCTCTCGACATATAAAGGCTCTCTTTTCCTAATTTTCAAGAAATTTGAAATGAGGTAGATAAGACCCCCAGGCGTGTGTGAACTACTTTTTGAATTTCTTGCCGGACAGGACAGCTAGCAATGGTTTTAGACTCATGTAATGATTCTAATATATCATGGAAAGGTCAGTCAATACCCAGGGCCGTCGAGAGCCAGCTCGGGCCTACCCTGGGTGCCGGAACCTGTACCCACACTATAGGCCCTTCAGAGACTGCAAAATCGTGCATTTGAAATCATTCAAGGATCGAAAATAAAGGACTCTTTCATTCGACCCACATTTAGCATCGATCAGATGTTTCAATTTGACCGGTCGGTTCTGATGTATAAGATGATTAACAAGATATGTCCTGAGAGTCTGCACGATAAATTTGCTGAAAGATCCTCGATAAGCAAGTATGATACAAGAAATAAAACTGATCTCCAAATCCCAAGGCTAAATCTAGACTTCAGCAGAAAAAGTTTCAATTATACTGGTCTAAAAACTTGGAATTCTATTCCAACACACATAAGAGAGTCTGGCACATTCACCCAGTTTAAGAATGGGCTAAAAAGTCATTTTCTAAGCTGAGGAAAAATATGTTTTCGCACGAATCCATGGAGAACAGTACTGGCTTTTATATCTATTATTAAGCATACTATTTTTTGTTATACTTTTTTATACTGAATGGATGTCGTGATGAAATAAGAAATAAGAAGAAGAAGAAGGCTCTGGTACCCAGGGTAGCTCGGGCCCTGGAGCACAGGGCATCAGTATAAATATTCGTAGTTATTATTTAGTATTTCTCGATATTGTTATTCTTAATATTTTCACTATTTCTCGATACTGTTGTCTTTCTTACTTCTGAAGAGCCGCGAATTCCTCCTCCGCTTTTCTCTCCCTCACTTCCTTCGCATTTTCTGCTCTCCTTCGCATTGGTCAAAGTATTCGCGGCTCTTCAGAAGCAAGAAAGACAACAGTATCGAGAAATAGTGAAAATATTAAAAATAACAATATCGAGAAATACTAAATAATAACTACGAATATTTAAACTGATGCCCCTGTGCCTGGAGTGATCTATGAGGACGGGACTTACGGGGTTTGAGGGCGCAACCCCGAAGAAATTTTTTTGCGACCACGCCCTTAAGTTTACCGGAAAATGAGGGAAATGCCCTTTTTATTACAAATTATTCTAAAAAATTGCCTGAAATTGTATTGAATCAATGACATCGTTTTATGCTAGTAATGCCTTGTTTACACCAGTTCGTGCTAGAGGGAACGAGCGACTCAAAGGCCGAAAAGACTGAATGTGAACGGAAGCTCAACGACCCTACGACACCAACGACTGCTTCGCTGGGATAGAACCAGTTTCGATGAATTAGAAATATCAATACGACGGTTTGGTTTCTGACATGATAACTGTCATCAAAGTCGATGGTTCTTGTAAATACCCCTTAAGGCAAATAAATTGCTATAAAAAATGCACTGCAGTGATAACAAAATTCTATGGCACCAGATATTTAAGGGCCCCTTCGGGGCCCGGGCAAGGGGCCTTTTGCCCCCTCTACCCCCTTCTCGACGGTCCTGTCAATACCTCTCTTGATATATAAAGGCTCTCTTTTCCTAATTTTCAAGAAACTTGAAATGAGGTATTTGAGACCCACAAGGGGGCACTCAGCACATACGCATACGGGGGGGGCGAGCTTGCGTGGTCTGTGCATTAAGACCGAGGGCATAATATTTTCCTGTACAACACCAAAGTCGGTTAGTATGAGTTTCATTACCTGACAGCTTCTAACCTTGACTCGCGTGTAATCAAACACATTTTGTTGCAGTCATGTCGCTTGAGTTTACTGTAAATCTCGCAGGCCTAGGCCTAAAGCGTTGCTGTGGCGACAAAAACGCGTCCTTGTATTTGAATCTTTTTAAGGAGGAGGGTAGCCCTGCGGCAGAAGCCGTTTTTCAAGGGGCCCTCCGATAAAAACTTAATTACAGTATACCGATAAAAATAATAAGTCATTAATATATAAAAACCATAATTTAAAAGCCTATTTACAATTAAACAATATATACAATGGAGAGTAAAAGTTAACCCATTATTGATTTCTTAAAACCATTCAGGGAGGATGCCGTTTTAGACTCAGCAGGAAGGCTATTCCATAGTTTAGCTCCCCGGAAAGAGAAGCATTTTTGCCCATTTGCTGAATTTTTCTTTGGCAACCTTAAATCAGTCTCGGTGTTCCGGAGGTTGCGGGAGGAGCAAGCAGAGTTTTTGGTGAACAGGTTACACAGGTATTGTGGAGCCAGATCATTGAGCGACTTGAAGACCATTGTTTTAGACTTACTAATGAGTTCTTCAATGGTCTTCCAGCCCAACTCCACAATAAGTGGTCTGCTTGGGGGTGTCAAAACTGCTATTTGTAATGATTCTAGCAGCACGATTTTGGAGCTTCTGCAGCTGGCTGATGTCTGTATATCCAGCACAACCCCAGACAGAACAACAGTATCGAAAGTGGGGCTCAAAAATACCAGTGTAAAGAGTTTTCAAACTAGCCGTAGGCAGAAAGGATTTAGCGTGTCTCAAAAAGCCAATCGCCCGGGAGACCTTCATAGAAACTGCCTTAATTTGCTCTTTCCAGTCTAAAGAGCAATCGATTTGCAGTCCAAGGTACTTTGTCGTTTGAACTACTTCTAGTTCATTGTCGCGTAGTTTTAGTTTCAAGGCTTCACTTCGACTTTTGAGAGAGTTGTGTTTCTGCTTGGTGGATATATCGTATTATACAAGGCTACGGGAAGCCCCCGGGAAGGTGCGATTAGCCAATAGGAGTGGTGGGATTCTGTATTGCCTCGTTTTTGAAACTTCAGTCAAGTAATAAATGAACATAAAATATTCCGAAACAATGCAAATAGAAGTCAAGATTGCCTCTAGCGAACCCAGAAATATCAGTTAAACGATGTTTGGTATCAAAAATATCATCAACATAGTTTCAGTTTTCTCTGGACCCAAAAATATCGGACTTACCTCCCTGTTATGTGCATGTGCTGAGTGTCCCCCCTGGGACAAGACCTTGGGATCCAGCTTTGGAGAAAGGTCAAGGACTTTTTGCAACTCTGCCTGTATTGACATTTGGTTTGCTGGGATCTCATAACTTGTTGAATGCTTTTCCGTAACTAAGCCAGGTAAGGCTGATAACCTGATCATCATTACTGTAATAAGTTCTGCTCATGTCAACTTAATTAAATTGTACGACAAAAAATGTGGTAAACACAAATTATCAAACAAACAGGTCAATGGAAAGATTGAATGAATGAATAAACTTATGAATTAATTATCAAATGATAAAATATGAAACAAAAAGGAAAAGAAAGGCTAAAGATACATTCTTATGTTTGATTGATAAATGAATGACATGAAGAAAATTTTTGAAATTGATTAATTAAAAATTTAATGAAATAATCTAGCTGTGTTAAGGTTTATGAAGTAACTAATAAAGACTGTACACTCTGTAGGATTAAGGTAACTCTGCTTTCCGCTCCAACGAGCAGAGAGTTGCCGTTTTGCAAAACCACTCTTCAAAACACAGTCAATTTATCCGATACGATTCGGTCTATCGAAAAGCGGTAAAAGGACGCTCTTCTATATAGTCTTGGCAATCGAGCGATATATAGCAACTACTTAATCTCCCTGATAACAATGACTAATCATAAGCTCTTTTCTCTTGACTATATAAATGTAATAAAGAATTTCAAAAATATAGAATGCTCATATGACGTTTCGCTTTCGCTTCATCAGAAATCTGAAGCGAAATCTGATTTCTGATGAAGCGAAAGCAAAACGTCATATGAGTATTCTATATTTAATCTCCCTGATATATAGATCGTAGTGTTTCCGCTAAGCCTGGCCTTGCAAATTACTTTTCACGATTTTTGTTGATTCAAAAAGTGGACTTACCTCCAAAACTACTCACAAAAATTTGGTTTTTTCTCGCTATATCTTTAGCAAGGTTGTTGATTAGCGGCTTTACAAAGTCTGATTGAAAAAGCTAAGCTAGATTTTGCAATCAAATGTTATACTGCCGCTTACCTTTTGACAACGAAGGGTAGACACCTTGGTCTAACAAAATCAACTCTCTTAGTTGGATCTCGCTCTAAAAATTTCAGGCATGGTATTTGGTATTGCAAAAATTTAGCAAAATATCTAGCAGTTTTCTTCTTACGTTTTCATTATGTGTTTTTGTTATGTGTTGTCGCTTTCGGTTTTCGTTTTAAAAACACCTCAAAGTCAGTGGGTCACAAAACGCGCGTTTGACCCACGAAGTGTCAAGATGAGTTGAATGGAATCCACTCTGATAACAAAAGCGAATCAACGATAGAATGGATCAGAAACTGTCTGATTGGACCTCATTTTCAAAGCAACATCTCTGTGAACGATAAAGAATAGATCCGGTCCAAGAAAAATTCAACCGCGTTAATTCTCTATAAGAATTAGAGAAAAGCTGCTACAGTAGTCTCAGTCTTCGCTAAGAATGATTTAGTAAGGGTAAAAGATGAATAAAAAACGTTCAAATTGATTCAAAGTAGAGTGAAAAGGTTGGAGGTGTCCTGATTAATTGGAAAGCTCATGTGCAATAATTTAAGGGTATAATTCTTGGGTCATTACTATTTCGCAAATAAATTTCTTAATTGCTAACGGGGTTACTAGGTATGCTTATTGGTCCCCCCTTGGTTTTGCTTCAAAGAAAAATATGTTTCGTGATGAAAGAAATATCTTGCACAGTTAAACAAAGGAAGAATTATTTGAAAAACACGGATATTCAACGCTGATCGAGGTCAGTCTCATTTATACGTCCAAAAAATAGGACCCTTCATTTCTCAATCTTCAAACTTTTGCAGTGAATTTTAATCCTTGGATCAATGCCTACTGAACTTTAATCTCTGTTTTCAACGACTTCTTGTTATCACATGAAAGGTTGGTTCGACTCTCTATGATCTCAAAAAATTATGCAAGAATCTGAAAATTTGGGTTACCCTTCCCGTCCTTTATCTGTCTGTTTGGGCGAAAAAACCGTGGGTGACTTTACAAATAGTGCTCGTAAGAGGTAAATTAGCGAATGTGGTTAACATCCACTTCAAATCATATGATTGTCCCCATGAAAAAGCTTTCTTTTTTTCTTGCAAAAGAAGAAGCTCGTACCATGCATGCATGAATTTTAATAGCAGGTAAATCATGAATCGTAATCCCGGTGGGTGCAAAGCAATTGTAAAAGGTACACCGCGCTCATCCATACTATTTCATAGAATACCCTTTTCTTTTACTTTCTAGTCGGCGAAAGACCCCTTATCACAGAAAATATTTGAAGGTAACCACTTTAAAAGGAGTATCACTGAACCCTAAAGAAGAATCTGTACAATAGAAATAATGGTTGTGAAAGAAGTCTGCGACCTTTTCACTTGTATTGCAATTCATATTACTGATATGTTTTATTGGAAAACAGTAGCACCCATAAAACTTAGGGTATCAAATTATTTTCATGCCAGTTGAAATTCACTAATTTTCAGGGTCTCGATTCCAACAGCATTTAGCTGTTTTTCCAAGATATTTTCTACAGTAAAATACCCCTTATTTTGAGATTCTAGGTCTTAGGATTTGTTTTAAATATGCCCCTTTCTCAGGGAAACCATGGATGAGCGTGGTGTCATATTTTCATTAACATTGCACCCACCGGAATCGTAATACAGTAAATTCCCGCATGTAAGAACCCTACTTTTTTACAGCCAGGCTGAAGTAGGTTCTTATTTCAAAGGTACTGAGACTAATTTCAAGGTATAAAGGTTCTTATTTGAACGGTGCTTCACGTAGGCCCTTTCAGAGTCTCTCAAAGATGATCAGTCCTATTATTTGTTTCGGAGCATCAATATGTACCTAATAGCTAATAGACCTTTTAGCTTTTCTAGAAGAGAGACTGGATCGAGCGATATTTTTATACACTTTATACGCGAGGTTCGACTGTAATTGTGCACATTCGAAAATTCTTATAAATGTAATGAAATATCGTTCGATCCAGACTCGTTTTCAGGTCTTTTGGGAGGAGAATTGAACTTTGAAAGTCAAGTGGGACCAAAATGAACTTAATAGCGGCAATCAAAAATAAATTTTGCTATCCCTGAAATAAGAATCCATGTTTCACCAAACTGAAACAGATTCTCAATTGGAGGGTGCATAATTCAGGCAAAACAGCCTCCAGGTTCTTATTTCGGTAGGTTCTTATACGCGGGGATTTACTGTAAAATACGGCATCGTTACTCCCATACATATCCCTTACCAGCATTTTCATAATTTCCAGGTCTAAATCATGAGAGATTCTACCAAATAATACCTTGACATCTAAGCATGAGCGATAGGACACCCAGTGTGTAGCAGTTTGAAATTCATATCAGAAGCGAGCCACCTTAACTAAGTGTTTTCTTTTTGTTTTGAACTTATTTCCATTTGGTAATCAACCACCTCTAACTGTTTCGTAATTCTGAAATTTTCGGTAGTGAGCCATATTAAGTGCAAATCCACCTTAATTGGAGAGCTCCAAATGTGAGATCTCTACACTTAAGGTGGACTTGCACTTAAGGTGGCTCACTATCAAAAGTTTCCGAAGTACAAAACAGTGAGAGGTGGTTGTATACCAAACAAAAATAAGTTCAAAACATAAAGAAAACACTAAATTAAGGTGGCTCGCTTTTAATGTGAATTTCCAACAGCTACAAACTGGGTGTCCTATCGTTCATGGTTGCACAGAGGATGTAAAATCTATTTATCTGAGCGGCAAATGGCTTTGTCTTATCATAGCCATCATTCTGTTGTTTATGACATTTTTTATCTACATTTTCTGTTTGATCAATTGGACATATAAAAATCTTTTGTTGGCAATCGGTCAACGCATTGTACTGGGAGGGCGAGTGAAAAAAATGGATGCCATTTGTCAACATTTCCTCTTGTTTAGGCACAGGGAAACCAGCATTCTTCTTCTTGTTAATTGCTTTTTTCTTTTGTAACCGCAGTGCCAAAGAAGCTACGCAACGTCCAAAAGATAAAGAGCAATAAAAAGAAAGGATAACATCGGTTTCCCTGTGGTTTAGTATTGCCCGTTGTTGATGCTGTCTTCCAAAAATTGATGCAAGACAAAAATGAATTGTAATGAAATATATAGTGTCACAGACATTTTGCAGCAAAAAGTTGGATAACTCCTGATGCTCTTTCTGAATGGCATGCATTTTAATGAGAATTCTCATGTTGTTGTACAGAAATGAAGCCTGTTGGCTCTGCCGTTTGCAATCATGTACAAATTCTACTGCTAATCGATTTGTGCATGTCTAAGTGATGAGTGTTGTTGCCTCGACCTCACTGAAATTTGTAAGAAATAGCGGGTTTGTAGGCGAAAAGTTTGCAGTGTTAGAAATCTGCTGTGAAACAGCACCACAAGCATAATAACAAATTTTCCTGTCATATATCAAGAATAGTAAGAACCAACTGCCGCAATTGAAAGATCGAGAGTTGTGGTCAAGTTACAACTTTCTGGTGATTTCGATTGGGCAAAGTGGATAGGCTGGTGGCAAAATGGGCAGCATTGATTTCTGGAAAACAGGAGACTCTGAACCCGTCTGAAACGATGAAGCAACATTTATTATGTCAATGTGAGCAGTGATAGTGAGCTGGAAATTGAAATTTTTCAACCTTAATTTTTTCAACCCAAAGTAGATTTATTGGGTAGAACAAGCTGTTTTAAAATATCTAACAGCCCTCGCGCACTGCAACGTATGAACGTTGATTGATACTGATACACCAATTCATGAACAATAAAGCGTTAGAGAGAAAGTTCCTTTCTCCTCTCGAACTTTACTCTCGCTGAAAACGTTAATTTTAGATGGACCTGATTAGGATAAAAATGCAACAAGGAATAGGTCAATGAGTGCAAGCGTTTTGGGCATTGAAAACAAACTGAACAAACATATTTAAAACGTTGATAATATGCGCATCCTAACCGGCTCTGTGTTGTACAGGAAGATATAATGCCCTCAGTCTTAATGCACAGACCTCGCTTGGTCTGTACTTTGAAAACCTCGGCCTTTATATTTTCCTGCACAACAGCAGAATTGGTTAGTATAAGTATTATTACCTGATAGCTTCAAATTTTGACTCATACCATTCAGCCAAACACATTTTTGACTGTTATTTTGTTTTAGTTTCACGTAAATCTCGCAGGCCTGAAGCAGTTGCTGTGGCGACAAAATTGCGTCCTTGTTGCGTGTCATACAAGGCTACGAGAAATCCACGGGAAAAGTGCATATAATCAATAGGAATCGCGGGATTCTGTATTGTCTTGTTTTGAAACTTCAGTCATACAACAATAGGCCTTTCTCGATAAGGTAGCATTACAAAATCCGAAGATCGATGGCTATCCTGCAACTGCTGATTCTTGCAGATTTGTTTACACCATACGATAACACCCATCTCCCCCCGTCTCCAGAATAATTCAGCTACTTCTTACATGATTGCTCATCTTGAATTAAGAAGTTCAATTGCCCATGAAAGCAGTTTTGTGACGATAATTGAAATCATTTGACCCAATTTTCCAGCACATTCTACAAAACAAGAGATAAATAGACCTTTTAGCTATTCGGCAAAAGTGCCTGGATCGAGCGTTATTTTTATACAATTTAAAACGCGAGGTTCAATCGAGTGGCGCTAGAGCTTCCATCACTATTGCGCACATTTGAAAATTCTACAAAATGTTGCAAAGTATCGTTCGATTGAGATTCTCTCTCAGAATAGCTAAAAGGTTTATTGAGGAGGCTTTGTACTTTGTGACAACTTTGTTTGACGGTCTATGATAACGTGATTACCAAAGCTTACTTATAAGTGATTTCGTTAAATAGCTTGGCACCCCCTATTTTCGTGAGAAGTGCACCCCTCATCGTGACCCTAACACCCTTTTTTAACTGTTTCGATTAGAATGTGGGGCAAACCTGCAAGTTATGGCGTTATTTAGTAGAAAAGCCAAGCGAAGAGACAAGCGAAGCTGGTTTTGATTCTGGACATTACAACTTCTTGATTCAACTCGAAATATGATACGGTTTCACCGTAATAAAGATCTAACTTTGGATCGGATGTATCTGATTGGCCTATTTGAAAACGCAGCTCGGCATGAGACTCTCGTTTCGTACTTTATTCACAGTTCGATCAATACACATTATCTCATAAAAACTTAAAGAGCCATTGTCACCCAGGATCCTTGGCAGGCACGCTGCAGTGGCTTATATTCTTTTCACGCTGGCAAGATAACCGCGCTTTAAAAAGCCAAGTTATGGTATGCTGCATTCTAATTGGTTAATCCAACAAGTCTGATGCATTTGATTGGCTCAAAATTAACTTGGCGTAGACGAAGCGCTTTAACTGTGTCAGTGTGAATAGGTTAAAAAGCAAACAGAGCAGAGACTGCGTAAAATGACGCCATCCCAGCAATCTGAGATAAGGAATTGTTTGGATAAATAAGGTTTTTAAATGATAAATCAAGAGTTAAGGGCCTATTTCAAGAAAGAACAAACTTTCAAGGAAGAAGAAATTTTCAAATGTTGCCTAATTTTGGTATCTGTTACAAGGAGCTAGGGGAGCTCAAAGTTACGATTTTCTGCGCATGCGTGCGCATTTTCTGCTAAGTCTATGAAGCAGAACATGAATCCCCATTGCAGCAGCTGAACCAAGGGTGCATTGATTGATTATTCATTTACCGTGCTTTGATCCTTGTATCTCGTTTTCATGTGTAGTTTTCTGCTGTGTTTCGTCTTCAACTGTACTACAACTGACGTGTGCAGCTGAATGTGAGTTTAGGCCCATGCTCTCTCAATAAAACTCCCTTGCATTCCTGTGTCTTAATGCGCTTTTGCAGAAAAAAGTTTTCACACCACAAAGCCTGAAAAGGGAAGAGTTTCTATTTATATGGCTTTGCAGTTTGAAACCTATCTTTTGCGAAGGCGTACTGAGACACAGAAATACAAGGGAGTTAACTTCGAACAACTTGAGAGTAGTTGGACCCAGCCACGCTCAGTTATACACATCTCAGTTGAAGACGAAACAGAACATAAAACGAGACAACAAGACAAGATACACGGATCAAGACAAGCTAAATAGATAATCAGTCAAAACATCCGTATCCTAACAACCATGGCTGAACTACTATAAAAGCAAACCAAAGACAAATTGACCTTTCTGCCAGATCAACTACTGCAGGAGGGGGCTTTGGGGTTTCACGGGTTGCGGGCTTGGTTAATCTTAGCCCTTTGGTTTCGGATTCTACGTTTGTCTGTCGGTCTGTCTGTCTGTCTTGTTGTCGGTCTGTCTTTGGAATTTAAGTGATAACTTCGTTAATTTAAACAGAAAAATTATCAATTCAGCAGCAAACTAACAAAATAATGATCTGTTGAATATAGATCTTTGAGATCTTTGAATATGAAAGTCGATTATTTTTCGTTTCTTTGTCAAGTGTATCTATCAAACGGCAACAGATTTTCTTGATTTTAATTAACAGGTGAGCAAATGAATGACTGGATGGATGAATGTGCGAATGAATGGATGAATGTAGGACAGAATAGATGAATGAATGTAGAAAAGAAGGAAAAAATATCTAAAAATGAAACAATAGTGGTGAATGAATAAACGAATGAATGTATGAATGAATGAATGAATGAATGAATAAGTGACTATGAATGAGAAAAACTGACGCATCTATAGCTTTAGAAAAAGTGAAGAGATCATTAATCCCCTTCTGTATCTAACATTTCAAATTTGAAATATTTGCAATGAAAGGCACAAATTTATCGCTACTTATATAGGTTTTTTTGTTTTAGCTACTTTTACTTTTTAGTGGGCCCTACTGTAAAAATTAACAAACACATTGTTAATTATTGATTGTTAATTATTGCAGATTACCCACTTTAAATACATCGTATTGTTATTATTATTATCGCATTTTGCATACGTTAATTGTATTTTAGAGGGCGCATCTGACATGGGTGCGTTGAACCAATTGCGGCTTGGAGCAAAATTTTGACATGGCGCAGATAAAACTTCTGATTATGTAACCGGATCAGGATTTATTCTTACTGGCACAAATGGCAATATCGTAAAATAGGTACTTGATATGTTCATGGGAGTTGTGGACACAATTTGGGTGTTGATCGTCTGCACAATACCTGGCCTAAATTATCTTTGATGATTAAATGTATTTCGTTACCTTGCTTTTAACGACTCATAAGGCCACGTCGATCTGGGAACTAGTTCTCAGATCACGGCTTTCGAATCGCAGTGCAGTTCAAAACGCTTAGGCTATGCAGAACCGCTGATAGCATGATGATGTGCTCCCAGACAAGAACGAGAAGATAATCAGTGAATTGAAGACAAGCAAGGTAACGAAATACAGTTAATCATTAAAGATAAAGGTATTGTGGACACGATCAACACCCAAATTGTGTCCACAACTCCCATGGATACAAGATTCTGTTTGAGAAATAAAAGTTAATTGCCAATGGCAATAAAGTTTTGGGCCGGATCTGAACGTAGAATTCTCGTTTCCATTCAAACTATTTCCCAGCATTTTTCTAATTTCTGGGTCTAAAAGGTGAGCCTTTTTTACAAGTAAGCTAAATACACGAGTTTTTTTTATAAGACACTAAGAATCGGGGCCAGTACTAAAAGTTTCTTAAAAACATCAAATTTCAGTACTCAGAGTTTCTTACAAGCTTCCTAAAGGCTCCATAACGGTCTTCATACTTACTAACTGTATCATTGAGAACTTTTGAAAACAATGTCTTTTCCGACCTTTACGATGTTTGGGCATCATTCAAGTACCTTCCGAGTAAAAAGATACAGGAAACAAGTGAAAACAGATTTAAAACATGTGAAAGATTCCATTATCAAAATAAACTGTTTCTTAAGCCACATTTTCCCAGTATTGGAGTTTCTTAATCTTCTTTGGTGATTTGAGAGTTGAGTTTCTAATAAGCAGTTTCTTATAAAAAAATATGTGTAGCCTTTGACTGATAGATCATAGCACCTTGGCATTGCATGTCGGCCCATGAGCGAAAGGACACACAGAAGATGGCCGCGTGACCTCTGTCTGACGATTTGCTCCTCCCCACGCATCTTTTCAAAATATGCGCCTACTCGCGTATTTGTTAAAAGTTGCGTGCGGATAATCGCAAGGGTTAGGAAATGACGGAGAAGAACACGAGTAAGTATTAATTCCATTATTACAAACTGATTGCGAACTGAATTAATTACGTCTGTCAAATCAAATCACTACGAGATTAGCTTAGGCCCGATCAGACAATCTGTGTGTCCTTTCGTTCATGGTCGACCACGTCCTTTTAATTCAACAGTCAAACAAACGTTTTAACTTTCTGACTCAAGCTGGTAGTCGAAATGGGGCTCAAATGTACACGTATTTCTTTTTATAGGAAACTAAGAGTTTGGGCCAGAAGTGAAAGTTTCTTAGAATTATTAGAGTTGTGAGTACTTAGAGTTTCTTACGAGTTTCTTAAAGGTTCTATAGCAACCTTCATGTTTACTTCCTCTGCCCTCGTGTTCAAAACAAGGTTTCTTAAGGACTTTCAAATGTTTAGACATCACTCAAGTACCCTCTGAGTGACATGATACAGGGAGCAAGCGAAAATAAGGTAAAAATGTGTTTAGGATTTTCTTTATAAAAATAAATAGTTTCTTAAGTTATTTCTTCCCAGTAGTGGACTTTCTTAAATTTTTGGTGATCTAAAAGTTGAGTTTCTTATGAATGGTTTCTTATAAAAAATAGTGTACTACAGTTCAGAACCACAGGACTCTACTCTTCCCACATTGTTGTTGTTAGCTAATATGAAATTTGCTTCACATTCTTGGGACATTTGATACAAAAAGTTGAGCTTTCTCGTGACAAATTTTAGTCAGGGCGTTTATAACTGCGTCATGCTAAGTCGCAGGTGCGTTTAGGCATAAATTGGAGTTTTTAAAGAGCATAACGAGATTGCACAAAAACTCTTTGATGTAAAATCCAATCCTTTAATACCGTTCAGACAAAATCTATGCAAGAAGTAAAATTCTATTGCGAAATTTCTCAAATTCGTTGTGTGGATTTAAAATGTCAAAGAAACGCTAGGCTAAGTTGTTGGTTCTCCCTGTCTTGAGGAAAATTCGCGGTTGTTTCTTTGTATGAAACTAACAATTTCTGTCCGGATACAGAAAAAACAAATAGCATATCAATAATTAAACATGATAAATAATACATGAAAGCTGTAAATAGTGATGCATAGAAAAGTGCAAAGATATTCTGTTCAACTATTTTTCATCTGATTTAGCATGCACCTGCACTGGCTGTTAATTCTTGCAACTTCTATCGTCAAACATTCCGCAACTTTTAAGAACACATACAGTTGCTCCATGCAAAAAGTTAAGTTGGTAGAAGGAGCATACAACGCTTTCGTGGTGTGCAGTTGAGTGGATAAGGCTCAGTGCTTCGAATTTCTTGGGGTCTGTCCGCGGAGGCTCGAATCACCACAAGTCGCATAGCCAACTCAACTGTCCATTCTTCCAAGGTCGACAAATGAGTACTCAGAGACACCTCTGAGGGCATCAATGAGAAGGACACCAAACTTTACTCAAGATAAATGAAAATTTAATTTTGTAGGAATTCTACCCCTACACAACGGCCCGCATCCAATTGTCAGGGTCCATGACACCGTGCCGCTGCGCAGCCAGTTATGGAGTCTGGTAACGACCCATGGCGACTGGCTCAAGTGATCGAGGTAGCATGGCCGCCAAGATGGTTTAAGACAGGATTGTTCGCTGCATTCGCTGAGTTTTTATGTTGTTTTGCAAGCGGATTACTTGTTTTTTTCTATGGATATTCTTCGTATCAACACCCAAGACATACCAGGCTAACACCAGTCTTAATGCAGCAGGCCCACATCAGCTAAATGGCTGCCCATAAACCCAGCCTGCTCTAACAGTTAAAGACTGCTTGCTTCCTTGCTTGCTTGGCAAAAGACTTTGGAGAACTTGAGGGACCGTCTTAAAATAAATTAGCAGCGTCAGCGGTGTTTCGTGGCCAATTTGCGAAATGTACTTAATCGGAAATTCACAATACTCTGCCGTTTTGCGTGAAAATCTTCAACATAACACTGCCACCTGAAAAGAAACCTGCTCTTATTTGGTAGGTCCCTTAGTCATTCACTGGACACACTTTACCACACTTTTCATCCCTACAAGGCCATTTCGTTAAACCAAAATTAATAAAATTTATTAAATCGTATAAAGCTGCTCCATAAAAGTGAGTTTACACAGCGTGTTGGTAGAAGAAACATATACAATGCCGCTCGAAATGTTCTTGCAACGCTTCCAAAAAAACTTTTATAAATGCTACTAAGACACTAACTTTTAGACACTGACCACTTTCTTGGTTGCATCTTATTGTTCTGAATGGAGTCCTTTGCAAAAAAGATTTTCGTTGAAATTGCCAATCATATTAGTTGTTAGCAATAATCAAAGGAGTACTTAGGAAGTCAAACTTCTTTGTACTTTCAAAGCGGGGCTCAGTATACCTTGGGTACCTGACTAGTAGTATTCCGTGCGTAGAAGATACGCGGAGTGGAATATTTCAGCTTTTCTTGTTTTATTTTTCGAATTTCTGGTTAAACCGGTTTTGATCTGACTGAAAAAGAGGCTATGATCACGAGGTTGACAAAATGGTAAATAGTAGACTCATAGTATTACGCTGAAAAAGTTGGCCCTATTTAGACCCAAACTGCGCAGTTCCTAACGTACCAATCAGATTGCGAGATTTGTGAATTACTATTGTTAAGGTGTAAATGAGACAGAATTTTCGATTCGATTAAAGAATTGAAAACACTCCCACGGGATGGAGATTTGAAGCCGTGATTCTTTCACAATTCCATTGGTGATTGAAGAAAATAGGGCCAAGTTTTTCACTGTTTCATGATGAGTCCCTCTTGAGCAAGGTTTACCGCAGGGATACAAGGGACTCATCGTCATCAGTCTAGGTAAATAGCAGAATAGCGATAAACAACCTTAAGTTACTAATGGTTCTAACATGAAGTAAGATTTCAACCTCGTGAACGCTCGAATTTTATTCAAGATTTTGGCAGCTGCACATAGCATGGAACAAAAAAAAATCGATCTTTTGTCGCAAAGAAACAATCAGAAGCATATCCGAGAAGTTTGGTTGTGATCCTATGACCATCGCCTGAGTCTTTACAACAACGTCTAATGACAGTTTGTTACCCTGTAGCCATTTCTTTAGACGCTCGAGATCCCTATTTGTAATGGTATTAAGTTCTCCGATATTTTTAGAAGTACAGTAGTGTCCAGCATATAAGAAACACTGATTTAAGAAACACCAGACCTTGATTTTCAACATAACATCCCCTCTTATAAGAAACTGTTGCAGGTCTGAAAAAGGCTTGTTTCTCATTCAAAAATTATGTACATGTTAGAAATTTGAAAAACATAACAAATTCAGCTTTGCATTTGAATCAGTCTGTACCTATTCAAATGAAAACAAGAGATTTCTATGGAACTGAAGCAAAAATAACCTTCCTCAAATAGATGTAACCTCTCTTAGTAGTGAAGATTTACAAATACAAAAGAAAATATTATGTTTCGTTTTACATCATAAAGCTTGTGCCCAATTAGTTCATTGATAGTACATGATTTTCCCAATAAGAAACTTATGAAACTTTACCCTGATTTGAAGTTTATATCTCATTTTATAAGAAACATATCAGACCTCAAATTGAAAACATTGTTTCTTATATGCAGGACACTACTGTATAGGAAACGAAATGTTTTCCTAAATTCAGCGTTTCCTACAGCTCATGTTTAAAAGTCGTCAAAAATTTGACTTTCTTTATCCCAAACAACAGATCTTATGTTGCTCTTCGTTCAATGGCAAGCTGTTCCTTGCAAAGATTTCCTCTAAGTAAAGCTGCAACTTAATCGCGAGGGCAGATTCTTTGGGTAGCAGGTGCACAAAATTAACGTTTTTACTGTGATTGTTATAATTGCAATTGGCTTGAAACGATAACCTTTAGTCACGTTTGTTAATCTTTATAAACATAGTGATTTTAACCGTAGGATGGCGCTTCGCACGTTAGAAGAGCGTAAAATTATGGTCGCACGTCAACAGACATCCTACCCACAGGACAAATCAGTTTCTATATACCTAACAGGATAAATCGTGTTTTCGATCATTTCGTGAGCAAATTACAAACAAAATTTCTTCCCGTAGTATTTACAATGTTAAGCTAATTTGTCACGAGAAAATTGGATAACTTCTCAATTGAATTTAAGCTTGATACTGTTTAACCATTGTTTTCAATTCAAGATGAGCCTTTGAGCTTAAAAATTTGTTTTCCGTATGAGCGACACTCGATGAGAGAATTCGCCAGAGTAAGGCACTTCGTACTAGACTGACGACGTGATTCCTTGTCTTCGCTCACTGTTTACAATCTGGTGTTTCTATTTTCATTCATACAAGGACTCACAACCAAACGGATTCTAAACAGGGACTAAAATCTTACGAAAAATCTGAAGAGACATCGAACGTCTTCTATCCCTTGAACGTGGAAAGAAAATTCGAACGTCTCTTCGCAAGTCACTTCGAACGTCGCTTCGCTTCGCAAGGTCGAACTTTGAACTAATCAGCCAATCAAATGCTAAGAATAGGCACGTGGGTTGACCATGTTAGGAAAGTAGCGATCTGATCAGTCGCGCCGTGAACGCGGCGGACTTGGCCTAAATTAGTCCCTGTTTTGAAGCAGTTTGGCCATGAGTCTCAGTTTGAAGCAAAAAACATCATCCAACTCAATGAGAAAGATTAAGACTCATGTAATCATTCTAATTTCGTACTGGCTTTTCGGTTCGGCAGCAAACTTTCCAAGACGATTATAGTAACCTTGGGTTTTGAACAGTAATTTAGAGTCGAATAGTTGAGTGAATCTTGATTGTGTATAGTAGAGGATTGCGCTAAAGATGGCGGCGAGGAATTTATTACCGAGATGCACTGTGTTCTTTAATCGAATTCCTATAGAATCCTAAAGATTTGTAATTCAAACGCAATGCATCTCGGTAAAAAATTCCTCACCGCCATTTTAAGCGCAATCCTCTATTCTGTCCATAGACTCATTTCAAAATTCTCTTGTTTCGCTCCTCCTGGAGACTTATCGCTCAACTGAAGCGAGAACAACAACAACAACAACAACAACAACAACAAGCGAAAGTTAGAGGGACTTACTTGAGTCTATTCCGTCCGTTCGGTAAAATTTCGCTGACTGGAAATCAGTCTTCACGTTAAAGATGGCGGCGCATGGACTTTTTAAGAAGGTGCAAACTGTGTCGCGAATAATCATCATGAAATTGAAAGAACATTCTGGAATATTCTAAGAAGTACTCGTTTTGAACATGAACGAGAGCACCAACTTAAATTTATTGTTCCTTTGTTATGATTTACATACCATATATGGATAGAAAACAGATTATATAATTAAACAGAAGATTATGCGAGGAAACAGAAACAACGGAACGGACTGCCATCAGTATAAAGAGCAGGTTAGATTGACTTGGACACTTGATGAGACTTAAAAGAAAATGCCACTAAACACGACTCACTGCAACCGGTGCAAAGAAAGAGAGGCAGAGCAAGCTCAACTTGGATAAAGATAATTAGGGCCTACTTTGAAAGTGGTCACACTCAGAAAATCGTATTTTTGCTAATAACAGATTTTCTGTGAGTTGCAAAGTAATTTAACTGTTTTCAGTATTTTCAGGCGGCAGAAAGTAACTCATTTTATTGTTATTTTCACGAAAAAATCGTAAAGTCAATTTCTGCTGCGTAGACTCATTTTGGAAACAAAACGTGCCATTTTTGAACTTGTTTTGACAAAGCTGAATGGCAACGAAATTTTGAGCTGATATGGAGCTGAGAACCAATTCTAACATGGAATTATGCTGAATTTTACTTGAAGTAGCCCTAATCGGCATATGAGTCTCTAGAATGAAGTAGGCGCTGCGAAAAGGATAGGAAAATTTTGTCCGTCCGACAGTGCCCGTATGACAGACGGACTGCATGCACTTAATGTATGCTCATGCGATGTAAATAATTATTTTAAGGAAAGAGATGGATCGAAATGCAATCCTGAAGAGTTGAGCTATACATAGATATCTAAACTTCACAGGAAAATACTGTTTAGCAGCAAAGACATGCAACTGAAAAACAACCACAAAAAATTCGCTTTCTATTTAGTCCGTCCGACAGACGACCAAAGCTGGATTTTCACAGAACAGGGAAGGCAGAATGCAGGTCCATAAGCTTTATTTTATAGACCACCAGATGTCTTAAACAGGATTAGAATGCAGGTCCATAAGCTTTATTTTATAGACTACCAGATGTCTTAAACAGGATCACAGCTCAGGTAGCCATGCGCACTAAGGCCCCGTTTACACGATACAGTTTTCATTTCATATGGGATTGGGTAAGGCAATATGATATGAAAATTTCTCCTGTTTACACGATGCCGTTTTCATTTAATATAGGATTGGTTTCATGCCACTTTCAGAGCGTTTTCATTTGAAGCATATCGGATTGGTGCGTTATCGTGTAAACAGGAGGCCAATCCGATATCAAACCAATCCGATATGAAATGAAAACGGTATCGCGTAAACAGGAGGCCAATCCGATATCAAACCAATCCGATATGAAATGAAAACGGTATCGTGTAAACAGAAGGCCAATCCGATATCAAACCAATCCGATATGAAATGAAAACGGTATCGTGTAAACAGGAGGCAAATCCGATATCAAACCAATCCGATATGAAATGAAAACGGTATCGTGTAAACGGGGCCTAAGATTTAGGCAGATTTTGAATTAAAACATAGGCCCAATAGAAAAAGATCTCGCATTGGTAGACATCAAACTAAATTTAAACAAAGACCATGATTTAAAACAATAAGACACCAGGTAAAACAATTCCAACACTTAGAGTGACAATGCTGAGGACGTGTGTGTGGCGAAATTTAGTGAAGGACGTAATGACGGTTAACCGTTAAAATATGTATGGATAATGATGATATGGATAGAATATTCTGAAGAAGAAATTCCCAGTAATATTTCTAGGAGCTATCAACCTCCGTCAACTTGCAAATATATTTTAGAATTTACGGGAATGTGAATGGAACATTCTAGAATGTTCTAGGGCAGAAATTTCCAGTAATGTTTCTAGGGACTATTAATATGCGTGAGCTTGTAGATAGATTTAAAATTTGATTTAGATGTAGAGAATAAAAAAGAGATTATAGTAATCGTGTCGATCTGTCGCAACAGGGCCAAGACGAAACCTATCTTCACCTAAATGCCTGATAACCATCATTTTCCCGTGAAAATTAAAATTTAAAATGAGTTAGTTTCACTTCGGAAGCAAGGTTCTGAAGAACAAAATGGGAGAAAGGATTTCAAGTTATGAAATTTGAAAAAAAACTTCATGTTCTCTCAAGGGAAAAAATCGCAAAAGAAACAAGGAATCTATTCAAGCTGATGTGATGTTCTGAAACAAAGCAACATTGCGTTGCCGTTGTTGCAGTTGTGTGTCGTGCTTTCGTCAACTCCCTAGTGGAGGCGGGGAACCACGGCCACTTTTGATGCAGGGAAGACGTTTGATACATTGAAGACGTCATTGGTTTATTGATTTTCCAGACTCCCTCCATACTTTCTGTTCGTCATCCAAAATTAAAAGGATTTTGTACGGTCGGATTATGGAATTCGAAATTATTACATGGGGAGATTAATGGAGAATCCTGTTGAGCTATTTCGCGAGTTCAGATTAATTTCAGTCATGTTTGATTAAAATTGATTGAAATGTGGTTTACTTATTACGAAGATCTTAATATTTCAGCCAGCTAGAAATTTTCTGGTTTATCAATGTGACAGAACAAGTTAGAAGATTAATGAAAACACCCACATAATCGTGATTGTAGAGTTTTTGAAGGTATCAAGCCAAACTTTATCTCGATTCAGGCTCAAAATTATTAGACAGTTGAACATTGCTTCACAGACAAGATGGGTGAAAATTTTCTAGTTACGAGCATGCTCTGTCTTGGAAGCAAGGGTGTCAGGACACGGTTGTTTTCATTGATTATTCATTTACCTGGCTTTGAACTTCATGTCTTGTTTTGTCTTGTCTTCTGCTCTGATTTGTCTTCAAATTTATGTGTGCAACTGAACGTAGGTTTAGGCTCAAAACGGCCCCAAATTGTTCGAATATTACTCCCTTGCATTTCTGTGTCTTAGAGCGCCTTCGCACAAGAAGAGTTTCAAACCAAAAAACATAATGGGTTTTACCATTTGAAACCTTTCTTGTGCGAAGGCGCACTAAAACAGTGTTATCTCTCCCTTTGGGAAGTCGACAGTGTATCCCTCCTGGGAGCCTAACAACATTATTCCGGTCGATTTCATCGTCCCAGGAGCTAAAACGTGTCAAGTCATTGCTGCAAGGCTGCGTTCACGTTGCACAACCATTTATAAGCGCGTAAACGTTCGTGCAGATTTCCGCCATTCTAATCCCTAATAGTGTTCAGATTGCAAAATATTTGCATGCGGAAAGAATGCATTAATATCGTGCAGGAAAGACCCGAAAGACAAAGACTCGAAGTTTGAGTCCTTTGTCTTTTGGGTGTTTCTGCACGACCCTAACGACCAAGTGTGAACCATGCTTTAGATAGAAATATCTGGGAATAGACCATTTCGACAATTGAAAAAGGAGACTGGGGAGAGCGGTTTGTTCTGCTCAAAGAAGCATTGCTGTTTGCAGCACTGACATAAAGGCAGAAAAGGAAATCAGTTGCGAATAGAGGTAAATTAAGCGTTTGTCTGTATTTTGCATGGACAGCTATTTGATTAAATCCTAAGACAGCTTCATTGCTGCGTTTTATGCAGTAGCGATTGCCATGTTTACATATTATTCACTTCAACGGGCTCACTCCGCGGCAGCCATTTACCAGAACTGCATCCGCCATTTACCAGAACAAACCGCTCTCCCCAGTCTCCGACTTTAGTTGTCGAAATGGTCTATTTGGCTGCGATTTTAGATCTGTTTGAAGGTTTCTTGAAGTAGCTCTCTTGAGAAAATCGATCATATTGTCATAACGGGGAAGCCAAAAGTCAGTCGGGTGAATTTGACTATGCATCTGAACTTTTGAACAATGGATTTGAACTTATAATTTAGCTTTAACTGTATATAGATTGTATTGATGAAATTAGGGTATCTATTTTCTTATTTAGTATTGAGTTGTAAGCTGAAGGGATTTTGTGAATAAAGAATTTAAAATGAAAATGAAAAATGAAAATGTCCACCATAACGCAATGTATTACCAATATCTGTATCTTGATATCGAAGGAGCAGTGGGAGGTCAAAGCGGGACTGTTTGTTCTTGACTCAACCGATACTTCAGAACTCCCTCTTCCTTAAACCGTTCATCAATAGACCCCTTTCACAATGACGTCAATTCTTTTGAAATTCTTCCAGGAACATCACTTGCCTCAATTAAAGGTGGATTGAAATCTCAAAAGCGTGAATTGCTCTCAGCAACGCATGAAATTTTTTTGTACGTGTAGTTGCAACATAATGATAAGATGTAGATTTCTCGCTGCACAGGGAATCACATATTTTGCCTCGAAATGAGGGTTATTGTGGAAGGGGTCTATTCTTCAGCTGGATTTCCATCAGGTGCAAAGTCTGTAACTCTTATGATTTAGAAATTTGATGACGTAACACGCTCAAGCGTAATAAAGGTCGTCATTTTGAAATTGATAAAGATCTCAAAAAATTTCCACGGCAGATTTACAGAAAAAAGCCTGCTAAATTCATTTCAAATCATTCAATTCAAGAACAAAAGTAACAAAAGAATTTTACACCTAAGGTTCGGTAAATCGAGATTTTCCGCTATAGTCACTTCACAACAATTTACAAGAATTCGTGGCTGCAAGCGATGTGAGTACAAAAACGCTCATTTTGTGACATTGCTTTATCCGTCGCATGACACAAGCCGGATCGCATTATGTCACCTTCACCGCGACTTCAGTGAGATAGATGTTGTTTTTCAGTATTGCTACCGAGCATCCGAAAGCGGCTTTTGGGACACTAAGAAATAAGCCCATTGCGTATTGATCTGAGTAAGGAGATTCCTTGATCGATGTTTGCGGCCCTTTTCAGTCAATTTGCAACCACGAAGTTTTTATCAAGTTAGATTTACCGATCCATCTGGTGCTGGTAAAACTGCGAGAAAAATTACAAACATACGTTGATCTTTCGGCTTTTAACAGGAATTTGAATTATTCAAATCTGTGCAGTACTCATAGTGTCGTGAATTTTTCAAAGTGGGAACTTTTTTCAAGCTTACCTGCGCCGCTATATTTCTACCAAGCATCCAAAAGCGCTTTTTAGGACACTGAGAAGAAAAGTTTATCCAAGCAATGTCCTGGTCCTTCCCTTTGATGTGACAACACCTCGTGATTCTTTTGCCTGGAACTACAGAGAGCTGGATACTCTCAACACTCTACGTATCACCTTTGGCTAGCTGGGGACTCCAACTATCGGGGAACAACCAACCCCCAGACTGGTAGTCGAGCGTGCTACCACGGAGCTATCCGTACCTTAACCCTTTAGCGACGAGCACAAATAAAATGAAAAAGGTTAAAAAATACCTGGGGGCTTGGGCAATTTTACCGAACAGGGAATGCCCCCTAAACAGTGCTATGCATTCCCGATCGATTTGTTTTTGTGGCCTAACGAAAATGGAGACAAAAGTGCTGCAAGAAAATCACTTACTTCCCATACTAAAATATCTACTTCTGAAGAAATTAAATATTTCAACTTTCTACTTACCCTGAAATCTTTTCCCAACCAAAAATGGGCAATTGGCTCTTTGAAAACCTTGAAAACCTTCGCCATGTTACGCTCAGGAAGCCGAATGAAGGTTTCAAGAACAACGCTAGGCAGTGCTTCATGTAAATCATACCAAACAAAGATTCTTCAAGTAAGCTAAACATTCGGGACAAAGCTAAACCTGGCGGGACGTAGAAGTTTTGCAAAAAGAAAAGACATCATTACCTTGTGTTCACAGCAGAAAAGTGTTTCGTCTTCAAAGATCTTCAAGAGAGCTAGCGATGTTTGTTTTCTATCATAGCTATCAACATGGTTATTTTATACAGGTCAAAAGTATTTGAAACAGGTGCAGGTTTCGTAAAAAGAGATCTGCTATGTCCTCAGTACCATAATCTTGTATACATTTCGTGGTTTCAGCTACAATTTTGTCACTAATCACCTCTGATTTCATTGACGCTCGAAAACTTCAAACAAAGTTTAGTAGTGTCTGAAAACCAATAAAATGGAAATCGTGTTAGAATGCATGATAGCCAAGCTTTGAACTCTTTCGATGAAGCCTCCCATGTGAGCAAAAATAAACTTGCACTTTTCAAAAATCATAAAATATTTCTGATACGATCTTCGAGAAAACAATAGCTTACGGAGGGGTACAATACAGTTGCAAGCAGAGATTTGGCGCTCTTCTGATTTCGGATTTTGAAATTTGATGACGTCACAGCCTCAGATATAATGAACGCTAAAATCTTGAAACTAATTATGAAATCAGAGAAAAAGTTTCAAGGGAAGATTTACAGCAAAGTGCGCTAAGTTCCTGGGGCTACGGAAATCTCATCAAACATTTTAAATAAGTATGAAAATGTAATCTGCACGACTCGATGATCCCTTCCTTTCCCTGCCAGGTTGTGCGGAACGCTGCGGAACGTTAATAAATAGGATTTAGGACCGTTTCATAATTGTACTTATAATATTGAAATAGGTAGCCAGATTGTTTGTTAAATCCAAAAATATTTGGTAATTCACTCGAATAAATATTTGAAGATTAAAAATAAAAGCGTGGTCCGACGGTATTCAAAGACACTGATCTCTTTACGGTCACTCAAATTTAGCTAATTCTTGGTTTATCAAGATCTTCATTAAACTTTTATCAGCAACCCTATGACCTGACTATTTCTGTAAGAATTCTAACCGTATAGCGAACTTATGCCATATGCCTAAGGTGCGGTGAAAACAATGGGGTTGCTATAAGAATAAACCCAAATGGAGTCTGCAAATAATTTCCCCTCCTTCGTGGGGGTTCTTGGCTAAACCTTTGGTAGGGGTCTGCCGCGAGTATACTCATAGTAGTAATGTTGTTGGCTAGACTAATTTCCACAAAAATGATACCCGTGGCTAGATTGATATTGAAAAAATGATATCATTATTAGTTAGCTCCATTTCCAAGACATTCCAGTCACCATAACCTCGAAATTTTGGTCTGAACTTGGAAATTTCAAAATGTTGATTTGGTGCAGTGGCGTAGTGGGAGGTGCGTGGGGGGCCCTTAGTGAAGAAGGGGGACTGGCCCCCCTTGTACCTATGTCTTATTAAACGGACTGCAAAGATAGGTTAACGTATTTCAGACTTTCGTTTTAGACCTTGATTTTTAAATTACTTTCAGGAGCAACATGTCTTTTTCAGCCAATGAGATTCCACTCCGTCAAATTGATCCTCGTTCTTCTGCAAACGTTGCAAAATAATATGAAACTACATAGCAAATACCTACATCACAAATATGAGACAGTAAACGAGTGAAAGTGAAGTAAACATTGCTACTGATTTACTTTGTGAGAATAATAGCGTCTTAAGTTATTCTCAGTATTGCAATGTCTTGATCTTTGGCTATCTGAGAGTTGAGTTTCTTTTAAGCAGAATCATATGAGGATAGGCGGTATGGATCGAAATCGAGACTCAGTGACATCCAGTAAGAGGCATGTCTAAAATGGAAGCCTCTAAAATTCGCGCCAAAAATCGAAGATTGTTCACTTGCTTCTATTCTCCTTAAACCCCCGTCAAACGTGCAGAACATTTCACCGAACATGTTCAACATTGATGTTCTGAGAAAGTTCGATTCGTTTGACCACCTTGTTCGGTGGTGAAAATCTTGTTCGAAAATGTTCGACGTTGTTTGACAGAGTTCAAAAACTTCACCGAACTTGTCCATTTTTCTCAATGTTCAGTGAAATGTTGTATGCGTTTGACCACCCTCGATCGAACATTGAAAAATTTTGGCTCTTTTCCCAACTTCAATGTTCGGTGAAATGTTCGGGACGTTTGACCGGGGCTCTACGCTTCAAATTGACAATTGGATCTGGATCCGCTTTGGATCTGATCTCGCGTAAACGCACACAGTTATGGATCCGAACTCGTGTAAATATCCCTTCGCAAAGTGGATCAGATCCAAATGGATCCGGTCCAATTTAGATCCGATCTCATATAAATATCCCTTCGCAAAGTGGATCAGACCCAAATGGATCCGGTCCAATTCAGATCCGATCTCGTGTAAATATCTCTTCGAACAGTGGATCAGATCCAAATGGATCCGCTCCAATTCAGATCCGATCCCATGTAAATATCCCTTCGAAAAGTGGATCAGATCCAAATGGATCCGGTCCAATTTAGATCCGATCTCGTGTAAATGCTCTTCGAAAAGTGGATCAGATCCAAATGGATCCGGTCCAATTTAGATCCGATCTCGTGTAAATGCTCTTCGAAAAGTGGATCAGATCCAAATGGATCCGGTCCAATTTGGATCCGATCTCGTGTAAACGGGCCTAAGACTACTGTGCTAGGGTGGTTTCCACTCCGCAATGAACTATCATCGCTTTCTTCACTGCCAACTTTTCAAAATGCGATGAAAGTTCCACTTGCGCTGGGAGAAACTGACGATGAAGAAAACGATGAAAATTCATCACATTGCTGGTAATCATTGAATATTTATTAGGGCCTGTTCATATGGAGAAAGTTTCCCCTGGCATTTTCCCGCTTCACAGGGAAAATTCTTCAGCCGAGATCTCTCCTAGCCGAGGAAATCTTTTCCCATATGAACACATTTTCCCGGCTAGGAGGGGAAATCTCTTTTGTTTATGGTTAATCCTTTGGCGCCAGAGACAAAGCGCTATTGTTCTTTATCCCGGCTTGCCGCGGAAACTTTTCTCATATGAAAGGTGAAAGAATATTACCTCAGCTGAACGATTTTCCAGGTGAAACGGGAAAATGCCGGGGAAACTTTCTCCATATGAACAGGCCCTTAGAAGGTATTTAGAATTAATCCCCAGAGTTTTATGACTAGCAATATTATCGATATAAAATACTATATGTGCTAAAAAGTAATTTACAATACCTACAATATAAGACATCAGACGTACTAAGAACTATACAAATTATTGTTATATTGATTAAAAACAATCATATTTCATTTCAGCTCATCTTTTTGAAAGTATATTTTCAAAGTCAATGAAAATCTCTATCATGATGGGAATTGTGAGTAAAATCACATGTGGTTAGACCACGGCCGCCGAGAGCTTGATGCCATGGGATAAACCGACGAAATGAGGCCCCCTTCGAACGAAGCGAGCAGAAAATTTTTCGATCACGCCCTTTAGCTTGGCTTCAAATGCGTTTCAGAGCATTCCTTGCCGTCAAAACATCAAAAATCATCATTTACGAGGACCCTTAGATTGCCCCTTCTGCCCCCCTCTCGACGGCGTTGATTCAGCGCACCTCCTGCTCCCCTCTAGGCAATTCGTTATTGAGAAATGATGCAAAGAAAGAAATTGAGCTGTAATGTGCAGAAAGTTTTCTTGCAGAAGTCTCTGATAGTTCATTGAGAAGCCCTAGGGTTCTCAAATAACTTTTGAATATATTTAGGGGCTACGTAGAAAGTTGTTGTTTAGCGCATTCGGCAGCATAACTTCACGGAGAAATTCGAAATCCCTTCGCCTCCCTCTGCTCTCTTTTATATGACAGCCCCGTTGGTTCTCTTCCAAATTCTTAACAAATAAGACACATCAGTCCTACCTCATTTTTTCAGTTCTTCAATTCTCTTTTTCTTGTCTCTTCCTTTTTCATTTGGTCCCGAAGCTGCACTACCAACAGCAGATCTTACAAGAGAAAGGATGTCTTCTCTTTCAGTCAAATAGTCCTGCAAAGAATTGATTTATTGATAACAGGAAATATATGAAAAAGTTGAATGATAGTGTCAAATGTATACGATCATGCAATGTCCCCTTTACTTACCCGGCAAGATATTTGAGCAACAAGATAGACTGATCCCCAGGGCGATGAAAGATTAATTGACGCGTTCGGTCGGCTGTGCTTTAAAAAAGTACGCGACTGACATTCAAAACTCTGATATCAGTCTATCGGTCAAAGGCTAAGTTAGACATGAAAAATTCGTTTGGTAAAATACCTCATCTTTTGTACCCAAAAAATGGAAAAATGCTGTTAAGGGGAGGGGGGGAGGGAATTTCATCTTCAGTTTGGGTTTATCATTTACTTGAGGTAGAAGTTTAAATTCAATACAGATGTAAGTTTCAGAAATTAAATTTAACTGTCAATGGCAAGTTAATCATGGCTCGGAATCGAACGTGGAGATCTCCTTCCCAAACAAATCCCTTACCAACATTTGCCAACTTTTCGGGTCGAAAGGGTGAATGCTTTGACCAAACAAAAATTTCACATCTGGTAAATGATCTGACATCCCACCCAACATTTCATCCAACATCATGTTGGGTCACCCAACATTCTCACTCTCGATGCTGGGTGAAATTTGACAGAGATAAAAATTGTAGGGTGAAGACGCCCAATAACTCCTTTGTTCTGAGATGTTAGGTCAATTGTTGGATCGCTGGATCACATTATCTAACAATGTTGGCCGAGCGCAGCCGCAGATGACTTTGCAAAGAGGACGCCTTGGATCAGATGTTGGATTGTGTGACCACTAATGTTGGGGCGCCTGCCGACGTTACGTTGAATGTTGGATGAAATGTTGGATGAAGTGTTGGATCTTTTGACTGGAGCTTAAGTTGGCCTTTGACTGTTACATTAGCACTTCAGTTTTGAACATCGGCGGCATACTTTTAATTCCAAAGCTCGCCAATGTATTAACCTTTTGATTCACTAGGTATGACGTCAGTTACATTGCAAAATTGAAAAATGCCTTTCCCCTACATCGTTAGAACAAAAATGGTTTAGTGCAAATGTCCTCTAGAATATGGAAGCATAGATGTGATGCATTGACATGTGATACAATTACACTGACTGCACAGCAAGTAAGAGTCAAGGCATAGGGCTGGAAACAACCAAGGCAGACAACGGGGGTGACTTCGCAGCTTGCTTGAAAAAGTTCAATTTGTCATGTGATGTTTAAGTCTGCAGTCTTACAAGTCTGTTAAAAAGTTCCATGATAGCAAACCAATGGGTGAGCCACGAACAGGGGGAAGTTTTCTTTTTGTTTGAAGGATATGCTTGCTTCCAGCTACTTGCAATAAGGTATTTTTAAAAGTTAAACTCATTTTCACGAAAGCTCTTTCACAATCAAGTGCAAGAAATCTTTTTCTTCTGTCAGCTTACCTTTATTACATCCAGTTTTTCATGATGAGACATTGCTTCTATCTCCTTCGGCCTCCTGCTACATCTATCAGCTATGTTGTCAATAGCAATCATTATCTGTCCCAAAGTTTCTGTCTGCATAAAAAACAAATTTAGTTAATTAGCAGAAAAATGGTTTGCAAGTGATAAGCAGCCATGACTATGGCTTCCTAGAAATTTTCTGACAAAAATTCACCTCAATGACCTTTTTACTATTTTGTCATCAGGAGGCTTCATGCTATCTGTCATACGAGAACCCAATAGGAGCTGGAACCAGAAATAACAAGTAGTCAGTGAGTGTGGCGTTCTGGGAAATAAAACAAACTGAACTAGACCTATTACGTTGAGTCCTACTAATCGCTACCATCCACTCACCCCCAGCGACTAGGACTCAACATGATAAGTCTCAAACTGAACCAACATAAGCAACAAAGTTGACAATAGGCTTTTCTCGCTCTGTTGGGAGTACAAGATCAAAAGATTGATGCCTATCTTGCAACTGCTCCCCGCGTCTCATGGATTATTCAGCAACTGTTTTGTGATGTTCATTTGGGATTGATAAATTCAGCCAGTACAATCAACATTCCACAAAACAAGAGACAGAATTGCCTGTAACAGATTATAGATTAAAGTGGCTTTGTTACAACTGCCTTCGACATTTCATGATTGTGTGATCACAATAAATTGGAGGGCAAGCACGACGACAAAAAAAATCATATTTGTATTCTCAGCAAGTCAATTTTCAATTTTCAATTTCTCTGTTTTCCATTTTTAAAGATTTGACATTATACGGCAAGTCCATGTGATCAAGAATAAAGTTATGACAAATCCATGTTTTGAGTAAGCGGCTAAGCCATAATTAGCTATAATTAGCTAAAACGTACGTTTCGGACCAATTCCAAGGTCCATCGTCAGCGTGTGAAATAGGGCGTAAACAGCCATTAAATAGGGCAGTAACAATGGGTACCAAAAAAGGCAAAAAACATGCAAAAACGTGGGTAAGGGAAAAAAACATGTCAATAAAGAGGGTGAATCAAACCAGGGGGAAACATGGAAACAGCAAAAGCGAGTAAACAGCTAAATTAGAATAGCGCTAAGGGAATAGAGGACAATTGTGAATTAAGCATGGGCCTGTCCCGTAGGATTAGAAGGCTCTCATGGATAAGTAGGTCAAAAGAATTGTCAGTCCTACTGATGATTTCAAAGTTCTCAAGGGACGCATCATGGCCAGACTTAGAAATATGGTCCCCGATGGCAGAAGGACTGCTTTTTATCTTTTGGCCTGCTTTATTAATTCCCAAATGCTCTCTGCAGCGAACAACAAGATTACGGGTTGTTTTCCCGTAGTACGAGGCATGGCAGCCAGGACACCTATAACGGTAAACAACAGAGGAACAAATGAGAGATGGGAGCTTGTCCTTAAACCTAAACAGGGAAGATATACGTTTAGGGGAAGTAAAAATGACTTCCAACTTAAGTTTAGGATAGCATTGTTTGACCAACTTAATGAGTCTGGTTTTAACCTGTAAGCTATAGTGGCCTAAGTAAGGAAGGCAAAAGATAAGGGAAGTTTTGTCGTCCGCCTTCTTTGGGGGCCTCTTGCCGAACTTGTCATCCAAGAAAGACTTAATCACACGGTCGATGATGGACCCAGGAAAGCAGATCCTTTGCGATCATATGGAAGCCATACCTTCAAGTCACGAGAACTGCAACTCCTTGCGACTCAATACAACTCTCTTTGGCTTTTTGCGATTATATGGAATCCAAGCTTTCTGCACCAAATAGCGTACCCAGATGTATGACAGTCAACGTTTCCCAAACCCAAAAAATGTCCGACTCCCCCGTCACCTACTAGTAGGGAGTCGTCCAGGGATTTTAACTTGGTTTACCTTGATAGTTGGACTGGGGTATGTGAAGAGTGGTATGGAAACAAGCAATTCCATTTGTAAGAACTGACTTAGTTGTTGTACATCTGCGGCAACCAATTCAAAATACCTTCTAAAGCAATGCTTAAAAATGGAGAATCAGAGAGTGTGTTTTCATCAAGACCTTCTTTTCTACTGACTGAAAAATTTCAGTGAATGTAAAATCAATAGTTTTTACTAATTAAAAAATCTGCATCTTTGTATCCTAAAACCGTACTTCATCTTCATTTCATCATGTTTAAACACAAAAACCTATCAGCTAAAAAACTGTACAAATATCTACTTACATATAAAATCCTACAAATTTACTGGTCATCCTGAGGATCGTACTTCGGGAAGGATGCTAATTTTGCAGGAATTCCTTCAGTTTCCTTTAAAGGTAATCGTGGAACACATTCTGATTTCTAATGGGATTTCATTCCACGTCTTTGCATCAGAATAGGAAAAACTGCTTTGGGAGAATTATAGGTTCTGCCTTGGAGTGTCAAGGTCTGAGCGATTTCATGTTGGATAGTTAGATATTTGAGATCTGGTAACAAATCTTCCTATTAAGTTGTCCGGGCAGAGACCATTCATTATTTTATAGATCATCAACGACCTTTTCAAATATTATTAACATTGAGACTGAAAGCCAATTGCAACTCCACCTACCATTAATCTAAAGCTTTCTATCAGTGTTCGTGCTCTAGTTTGCAGTTTTAAAATTCTATGTGCATGTAAAACGTGCAGAGTTCCTCGAAAGGAGACAACAAATATTCAATGAATGAACAATTTTTATGTAGGTGACCTCTTTTCCCAAAAACAGTCACCAAATTTCTTTTATGAATAAAATTTCGAGCCAAACAGTGTTACCAGGATCCTGCGGGGAGGTCTCCAAGCCGCGGTGGGATTTATATCTTTACTGCTAAAATTCCTTTTGGAATCTTTACCTCAGAATTTTACCGGCCTGTTACGAATCAAAGAAACGGTGCCTCACATCACAAAAGATTAGTAATGGCCAATTTACTAAATGATTTGTAATCTTCTAGTGGTCAGCGCTACTAGTCTATTTTGGTGTATTGCGAAATCACTGAAACACCTGCAATGTTACGGATAAATAGTCCTCTGTTTTACATTACCACGAATACCTAACGTACGTTGCAAAGTTTTGAGATTAGGCTCTTTTAGCAGCAAGACGCGGACATCTTTGAAAACGTGGCTCCTTTTCTATGATTTTGCAGCATTCAAATTTTCCAGCCTTTTCCCGCCTAGAAAGCTGCTCACAGACACACAACAAATTCCCTAACAACATTTTGCATTCTCGTATTTCCATCATTGGAGAATAAGATGCTCATTTTGTATTTTGCTTCCCTTCTCGACGTCCTAATTTTTGGAGTGCGGCCTTCGAAAGTATACTTTTCAGTTTGTCAGTTTCAGGATAGTCTCTCGAGACTCGCAAAAGTTTCGAAGTTGATTTCTCTTTGTAATTTACATCCTCGAACAACGAATTATGCTGGCGTCTTCTTGACTCGCGTCTTCTTGCTAAAACAGCCTATTAAAATATATTTTCGTAGCGTGTTCACGTTGCGTGTGTCTAATAATAGCAGATAGAATTGAATGTTCTGGAGGGTGTCCCAAAAAAATTGTGCCCCGTTTGTGTGGCTGCTGTGGAGGAGCAGTACATTTAAGCATCTCGGTTTTACACACTTGCATTGGTCAGGCTTCAACTTAGAGTTTGAGACCTTGTATGAGTCAATCTGACATGTGGTTGCTGATTTATGGCAAAGAAAAGGCAAAATAAGTTGTTGCTTCAAAAACAGTACTTCTATTGTTCTCCAGCAATGTCAAAATAAAGTAAGTTTCCAAAGAAAGGGTTCTGGTATCGCATTAAAATTTTCAATAAATTGCTTAGAACGTAGAAAGTACTCCTTATCAAAAGACAACAGTGTTAACCCTTCAAGGAAGTTAGCAAAAATTGTCATAAAACACTAGAACTCTTTCTTTGCAAACTTACTTTCATTTTAAATTGCTGGAGAAAACAGAAGTCCTGTTTTTGAAGCAACCACTTATTTTGCCTTGCATCTGCCATAAATCAGCAACCACGTGTCGGGTTGACTCAAACAGGGTCGCAAACTCTAAGTTGAAGCGTTAACTTTGCAACTGATTAAAAACTGAGATAACTGAATATCAAAATTTTAACAGTAAATCAAAAACTAATGGTATTCACCTGGAGCAAAGAACAGATAAGTTTATCAAACTGAAGCAGGTTCTTAATTAGAAGTGCAAAGCTCTGGAAATACAGCCTGCAGGTTCTCATTCTTGTAGGTTCTCTTATGCGGGGATGTATTGTGGTGAGGTGCAACTGCCGAAGAATTTCGTAACAGGCCAGACGTTGAACTAATGCTCGTGCAGCAAAATGTGATTGAACGTATTTTCTTACAAGAAACTAAGAAATCTGGGCCAGTACTGAAAGTTTCTTAAAATCATCAGATTTTGAGTACGCAGCAGTTCTTACGATTTTCTTAAACGTTCCATAACAATTTTCATGTTCACTAACTGCGCCCTCGTAAACTTTTCAAAGCAATGTTATTTGAAAACTTCCCGATGGTCAGACGTCACTGAAGTACATTCTGAGTACGCAATATGAGACAGGAAACAAGTAAAACAAAGGAAAATATGATAAGGATTTCCTCTGTTGAAAATAAATAGTTTCTTGAGTTACATTTTCCCGGAACTTGAGTTTCTTAATTTTTGGCGATCTGAAAATTGAGTTTCTTATAAACAGTTTCTCATAAAAAAGTACGTGAAATCGATTTCTATATCCACAAATGACAATTTGGGATTTTTTCTTTGCCCCACAATGTCAAGTAATTAGACGATTTGACTGACGTTTCTGATCGTCTTCAGTGTTTTCGAGACAGAAAATCTTAAGGCTCTCGTTTACAGTTCCAAAAACAGATGAATGAAAAATTACATAGAAAAAATCTTTCAAGCAAATTTGGGCTTTAGCTAAACATTTTGTCACAAATATTCGTCATGAATTCAATTTGTAAGATTTACAACGGCTTTTAAAAATGGACAGGTTATTTTGGGGCATATGTTAATTTGCCAGACTAGTCAATAAAAGATCAGTCAATAAAACTTTACCTGTTGCCGAAAGTTTAGTCTCTCACTGTTATAGATTTGTTCTAGTTTCATATTCTTTGCTCGTCTCCCTTCAAGTTGTTTCTGTGTTGATGCCAGTTCACTGTTGAAAACCTACAAGACCATGTATAGAAGTTTCAGTTTCAGATATCAAAAATTCGACTACAGGGTGTCTCAAAAAATCGTTCGACATTTGATTAATGGCTGAAAAATAAAGATCTGCTGAATGGGTACTTGGTTAAGTAACCCATCTCCAGAGACTTTTAATTAAATTTGGACACCATAATATTGCAAATCCGCTAAAAATTCGTGGAGTTGTAAGCCATTGAAGCTCAAGTTTGTGCGAAAATCCCATGGTCCATCGTTTCTGTTTCTTCTCAATTGTGCCAAGGCAAACCAAATGGGATTTGAACAGGTTTTCGATAACCTAAATTTCAACCATATGTCTGCTTTGAGGAAAAAGATTCAGTCTGTCGTCGATTTTTTTTAAACTACCGTTTTTGGGTAAACGCAGTGTTAAGCAAATTGTGACGATAATTATAAGGATTAGATTACTTTAGAAATTTTATTTGGTTTGCTCTGATATCAATGAGAGGTATGACATTGGGTGACCTTCTCTTACCTCAACCTTCGAGTTTTTTGCACAGTAAGTAATCCGGAGGTCTCTAGTTTCAGCAGTCGCATATTTTTTTTCTTTGAGAGCTCCCGACGCAGTGAATTTTCAACCGATTTGCAAGATTCTGGTTTCTGAAATTACTTGAAAATCTTAGAGACAGGGTTACCTTTCCATGAGCCAGTTCACCTTATCGTTATTTTTCAATATTTGATCAAACGTAGAGCACTTTTTTTGAGACATCCTGTACATACAATGTGAAAAAGAAGCAAGATTGACTAAGTATTATATGAAGCTAATTTACTAATGGAGGACAAAGCATTACGATAACAAAGAATTTTAATAAAGGAATTGCTTAAGAAGGAGCGCTCTCAGTAGCTATACTAATCGAGGAGAGAGCACTACTTTCAAACTTTCAAAATGACTGACATAATTGGCTAATGCTTTCAAATTTTCTTAAAAATTTGACTTGACTGTTGGTGAAGAAAAAGGCTTTTTAACTGCTGACGGAAGTTGAATGGGAACTATATCACAAAATTTCCATTTATGGTATATAAAAAAGAAATCTGTTACCCAAAATAAGGTGATTAACCAAAATCAGTGATTTAAACGTTGTTTGGTAGCAAAATAGGTATGCTGAATCACTAATACTGTTTGCTATTTCATCATGATCACAAAAGTGCAAAAATTAGGATCTAGGCGAAATTGAATCCGTGGTAATTCATGAAAACAGGGAATCGATTTCGATCATCTGCAGCGCAACGACACAACAATCATGCTTTACAGCTCGAATTTAATCCATCCCACACAGTAGCCTGCATGCATCCCCTTTTCTGCGAACCAGCGAATGAAAGCCTGTTCTTAGTCACGTGCAGGTTCCGCAAAAACATGGAAATATTTTCATTGGTCAATAACATATCTATTGTCTTGTGAAGCCAATTGGCTCTCCGACGACGCGATTTGCAATAAGGATGAAGTAAAAACCACACAAAGTACTTCATAAGACAATAGATTAGTTATTGGCCTATGAAAATAGTTCCGTGTTTTTGCGGATCCTGCACGTGACTAAGAATAGGCAGACATTCATTCGCTGGTTCACAGACCCTACTGGCGTCAGAAAATGAATTCAATTCAACGGGAAATTTCAACTCGACGGAAACAGTAGGGGATGCACGCAGGCTATCCACACAGTCGAGTTGTGATATTAGAATTCCCTTACGTCAGAAATTGAAGTTTGTTTTCATTACAGAGCATTTAGCATGCAGTGGGAACTTCGATCTGACATGCTTACGCACGCAGTGTTCGCTTTGGCAATAGGGTACATGAAATTTTGAGACATTTATTGAAATTCTTGATTTATTAACAACAATCGATGACGCAATTTAACTTAAATTTGATTCTACCAACCAGAAGATTCTGCATATGACTTTCATTCAATTCTTGCATCTTTCTCTGGCCTTGTTCTACCTATAAATCAACAAAAGAAAACGTCAGTTGCAAATAAGAAGTCAAGATTGTGGATTACGCGGCAAGAGAGCACCAAACTATTCTTTTCTTTATATAATTCAATCAAATGTTACAATATATACTACAGTCTACACTACTTACAAGAAATTACTTTTCAATGCTACTGGGACAAATATCCCGGGGAGCAAACGGCTGTGTCTGCCCCAAGGGAATTAACATAGATAAAAGAAAGAAAAACTACTTAAACTTAAACAACGCTACTACAAACAACACATACGGATAATAAGAACGAAATTGATAGCCAATCTTCCTTAACACGATCATCTCTGATTCTAAATTTGCCAAGAGACGGTACGGAAATAAATTAGGGAGTGCAAAAATAACTGACTAAATTATGGACCAACATGGCTATTTACTGAGCTACTTATTTTCTTAAGGCAATAATTCTATCGCTTGAGGCTTCCGCAAACTTTAACCCTTGTTTTTAAAGGACAAGTCCGGGGTTGTTATAATTGTTGATTATCCAAGAGATTACACTGTTGTGAATCGTGTGTCGTACTTTTTTGAATTTGTTCTCTTTTAATCTGCGACACTACACATTTCAATCTGCTAAGAAGTGCGAAATTACGTCATTTCATATGATGTCACTTCACGTTGACCTGAACGAAGCTGCCAAAGGTGTTGATATTATACCAGTCACATCGCTAGCCTCCTTATCGCGCCTTCGCACAATCGTACAAAATACAAACTGACGACGGTGTTTGGCCTAACTTACGAAGGTTCATTAACCAATTTATGAAAGCTGGAGGCATCAAAACTTGGAATGAACTCACGACTGATGTTCAGCAGTTGGTAAGGTTGCTGTTTGACAATAATTCTATAAAGCCCGGACTTGTCCTTTAAGATTTTATTGACCAATTTTCTGTGTGCAGCTACACGTATATGGTATCTGCTTACTGTAAATCCTAGAGTAATGTCCCATCCACACTGCAAGTTAAACCAGCTTAGATTAAACCAGATTTTTGAATAAGGCCGTCTGATTGGTCAACTAAAAAAATGCAGTCATTTGATTGGTTGAAATTTAAACTGGTTTAGATAAAGCTGGTTTAACTGTGTCAGTCTGAATCCAGTATAAGCTGTTGAGGGCCGATTTGTAAGTGAATTTTTAGATGGGCCTTATTAGAGGGCGGCTTATTTGAAGGGGGACATAGAAAATGATAAGGTAGATGTCTAACAGCAGATGAGGATTCTATTCAGGAAAAACGAAGATAAGATGGAGATAAAAACATATCAATTTGAACTGAAATTCACATGAAATGATCTCTTCAGCATAACGACGATAAACATGGCAAAAAAGTACATATTGGTGTAAAATTAATCCTTTTATGAAGTTCGAATAATCGCCCATGGGGCTTACTAGAGGGGGAATAATTTGTTACATTGGTTATAGGTGGAGACTCATTTGAAGGGGTGGGACTTAATCAAGGACTTACGGTAGATAAAGGTTGAGCTTCACTTAAAGGTATTGGTATCAAAAATGAACGTCAAGAGGAAAGTCATGATGAACGGACCTGCTCTGGCACGCATCATGTGACCAAAGTAATTGAGATAAAGTATCACTTTAACAAACAAAGAGGACCCATTGCAACACAATGCATTCCGTGTGATCAGTTTCGTTTTAAATGAACGTTAGCCAAGCAGATTTACCATCAAAACTATGTGTCAACAAGGTACAAATATACTATCTAACATGACTCAATGCCTTAACGTTGTTTGAATTGTTTAAAACAACAATTCAAACAACTTGTTAAACCCCTTACATTTTCCTTGAACACAGACACTCTCTGTTTCCAAAAAATTATTTGTTGTTTGAATTGTTTAAAATGACAGTTCAAACAACTTGTTAAACCCCTTACATTTTCCTTGAACAAAGACTCACTCTGTTTCCAAAAAATTACTTGTTGTTTGAATTGTTTAAAACGACAGTTCAAAGAACTTGTTAAATCTTACACTTTTCTTGAACACAGAAACACTCTGTTTCCAAAGAATTATTTGCTGTTTGAATTGTTTAAAACGACAGTTCAAACAACTTGTTAAATCTTACATTTTTCTTGAACACAGAAACACTCTGTTTCCAAAAAATTATTTGTTGTTTGAATTGTTTAAAACGACAGTTCAAACAACTTGTTAAATCTTACATTTTTCTTGAACACAGAAACACTCTGTTTCCAAAAAATTATTTGTTGTTTGAATTGTTTAAAACGACAGTTCAAACAACTTGTTAAATCTTACATTTTTCTTGAACACAGAAACACTCTGTTTCCAAAAAATTATTTGTTGTTTGAATTGTTTAAAACGACAGTTCAAACAATTTGTCAAACCTTACATTTTTCTTGAACACAGAAACACTCTGTTTCCAAAAAATTATTTGTTGTTTTGAATTGTTTAAAACGACAGTTCAAACGACTTGTTAAACCATACATTTTTCTTGAACACAGAAACACTCTGTTTCGAAGAAATCATCGAGCATTCTCACCTCATCACTACATCTGGTCAGTCTCTCCACGAGGGTATTATTTGTCGAGCTGAGTGTTCGAAACCTCATCATCAAAGAAGTCAGCATATTGTCTGTCGACTCTAAGTATCCTGTTAGAAGTAAAAAGTATAGATTTTTCATTTACTAAGGGCGCATCCTTTTGGGCATCTTCTGAAAACGGTAGAGTTGGTAGAAGATAAAATCCCATTCTTTTGGTATCATTCTACCGAAAAAGGTAGACTTCGTAGGCTTCAGATCGCTTTTATAAAAGACAAAATTCTTTTGGTCATTCTGTTTTCGGTAGACTTCCGAGAGATTATTGACGTATTCTTTTGGGCTCTTCTGAAAATGGTAGGATCCGAGGATTCGGAAACGTTCTGCTCCTGCAGCTCCTAGACTTGTGAAAGATGGCAGAGAGCATTGTTTCGTGAATGATGAAATTTCAAAAACATACGAAATAACAATGACACTTTGTAGCTTCTTTTCTCTTGGACTCTTCATAACAAAAGTACATAGTATGTCAATGGCTTCAACTCACTCGGCTGAACAACAGCATTCGAGCTCTCGAGCTCTCTTTCTTCAGAATGTTGATTCTTTTGGGATTTTTCGCTGCGAAGTCTGCAAATTCCACCGTTTTCAAAATGCGTATTCTTTTGGCATTTTTCTTTGCGAAGTCTGCCCACTCTCCGTTTTCAGAATTCGCATTCTTTTGGTATCTGACATTTTTCTCTGCGAAGTCTACCGTTTTCAGAAAACTTCGCAGACGAGGACGTCCTAAATTCACTAGCTTGCTTACAATACAAAAATGGAAGTTTACCAACGAGGAACAAAGCTGTGAAATTACTACTAGTGCTCATGACGCCAGAGGACGATATAAGCAAACAATCAAAAGTTGTAGGCTGGAATAGTAGTTGGCAGGTTTGCTTAGTGGTTAGCGCTTTCGCCCTCTGCGAGGATAGCTGCGAATTCAAGCCCTTGAATGACCGTCTGAGGGTAATACCGCTCCTAATTTTGCGCTATTCTAAGTGTTTTTGGTACTTGCTATTCTTGAAAGCTCAAAGCTTTGATAGAGAAACAGGCTCTGATTTAAAAAATGTTGGTACATATATACTCCTACTTACCTTCTGGTAAACTGTCCAGAACTTGGTTTAAGTATTTTTCAAATATATAATAAGATTTCAATCTTTCTTTTAGTTTCTGATGCCTGAAAATCAAACAGATTTTTCTTATCATCAATTTGAAACTAGTTTTGAAGATGGAACGATTACTGAATGAAATTCAACTTTAAGTCTCGCATTGGAACGTGCTAAAAGACTTCAATGAATACTGCACTGAACCTTCAGATAAACAAAACCATGCACCATCACCTTCGTATATCAGACTCCAATGCAGCCAGAAAGTACTAGCTGGAATAGAAGCTGGCCATGGGCCATGAAAAGGGATCTTTTTCTGTGTCTGTATATATTCTTTTCAAAAATGCAAAATCTCAAACAAGAAAAGGCTTCCAATTTCATGCCCCTTATCTTGAAAAGGTGGATTAGACATACCGTCAAAAATTAAAGACAAATAACGGATATATAGCTTCTAGTTTAAAAATAGAACAAAAGATGGGCGCCTGCCATCATTTGTCCAATTGTTTTGATAATCTCTCGAGATCATCAAACATAATGGAATACAATAGACTATATTTAGATTGCCCAGGGCCCTGATTTAAGTCAACTTATATCTCCGTCATTTGTCTTTAAGGTCTCAACAATGAGACAACAACTTTATACCGGGAAGATTAGGCTGTCTGGGCAGAAAGAGATTGATCTGTATATATAATTTCTTTAACTGCTCCACTACCTTCAAAATATCAAAATGATGACAAATCTTTTCTTACCTGAGGAGATATTGAGACAATTCATTCTGTAACCTGAAGAGTTCTTTGCTCTTGTTCTCTTTTATTTTAACTTCTTGTTGATATTTCATTATAGCTCTCTTCCTCTTTGCTTCATTCTCTTTCACAAATTTGTCAAATTTTAATATTCTTTCTTTAATCTGAAAGAAAAAAATTTCAATGAAATAAATGAGGATAAAATCAGAAGCACATATTAATAACTGTTTATTGGATGGATTTTCCTTCAGAGTCAAGAAAAGAATTATAGAAAACAGCAAAGAATGCAGCATAGAAAATTCATCATAGTACAAATAGCAGATACAAAGCACAGGTTTTGAAAATGCTAACAAGGTTTTCCTGCATCTGCACCAGGCTGTGTCATTTATCTGTTCTTTGCATGAATCAAACTGATTAGCTTGTGACAAAATGCGTATTCGATGTAATACCGTTGTTGGTAACTGCTTACTTGATTTTCTTGCAGGTTTAACAGTTTTCTCTTCAGTTATAGACAGATTTATCTTAATGTATTATTGCTACTCTTTTACAAGAGTTGACAGTGTTTTCATACAGGATGCATGTTTATTGTGCATCCATGGTTTATTCAGATGAGTCTGCTATTTAACGCCATTTCAGAATTTTGTACCACAAATCATTTGTAAACTCTTTAGTATTTGACATAGCTCAAGGATTCTTATGGAGAAATGTGGAAGATTCTTGCAATTTCTTAGAAGTGTTGAAATTCTTTGAATGTTAAGATGCGAAAAGCCTGTATGTATACAATTAAATATGATGATAGCATAACAAGTTATAGTTAATGATATCTTGAATAAGGGAATAAAATGTTTGAAGCTCAGAAGACAATGTGTATTTACATTCAAATTGGATCTATCACAAAGTTTTCCAAACTGCAGTGCATTGACATACAGTCAACAATCTCTTTTGATAACTCATTCCATGATTCTGTGATTCTTTGCCAAAAGAAAGTCTACGTTATGTTCAGGCAATGCCTTTGTTTACACAGCTTGAGCTCATGTAGCCTAGGCATAGGATCCATTATTCAACAGAAGGCAGGGTCTGCCAAACAATGAGTAACAGCTTGCTACAGTGAGTTACAGAATTCAAGAACTTAATTTATGCAACCTTTGTTGAGATGCTTTTCACACATTATTTGAATCACGGATTAGGATAATTAAAGATAATTACTCAAGTGGCCATAGCAAGCTTTCACTCTTTGTTTCACAGACCTTTTCTTCTTTTGAATAATAGGTCTAATCCCATGCTAGAGCTCATGCCCTCTTGCTCTAATAGCACATAACATATAACATGGAAAAATTTGCAAAGTTATAGTGTGACAAAGAAACTCACAATCTTTTGCTTGAGTTTGAGATCTTCTTTCATGTAATGACACTCTTCCATCCTCTTTTCAAATTCTTTTCTCTTTTGATCCAGCTCATACTGCACTTTGTCTATCTCTACTTCTCTTTTCAGTAGCAATGTTTTTTGTAATGTGTTCTTGCCAGTTTCCAAGAAGTTTCCCTTCCCCTGTGATTGAAAATTGAATAGTAACTGAGACATGAAAGTCAAAAGACCTGAGATTTTGCTAAAATACTGTACATCTGGATGAATTAACTGACTGGAAAATCTGGTTAGAGACAAGCAAGATTGGTATGTTTGATGATACAATAAAAGATTAACTATTATGAATGATGTATTGTACAGAACTTTTCCATCATTTTTAGGTTTTCCTTGTGAAATTTCACATTTACAGTCTGCAATGTGCATGTAATGACATCATCATATGTAAAGATCAGGGAGAAATCTTTGTGCGTGATGACATCACTATGCCCAAGTGGCGTTGCTGAATATTTATGTTTTCAAGGAAAAGGCGAAAACTGGTGCAAAAGTATGATAAATATGCATATATCATTCATAATAATTTCCTATTCTATCATCAATCATTGTACCCCAGGTTTTGTCCTTTAAAGTAGGTCCTAAAGGGATGCCCATCCTCCCCTTTGGGAGAAACAACTCATATGCATAATGCTTAGTGCATGAAAAAATGGCTGTAAACATATATGGATGAACGATAACGATAGGTAAGGTGAAGTTGCGGTTTTTAGCGCCAGGCGCTGGGATCGCAGAAGTAGCTAAGCGCTAATCGAGTCTCTGACCATCATCTGCCCTACCACGTCTCGAACCCACTCTGCCTGACTGTTCTGGCTTCAAAGTCAGAGGATTACATCACTGCGCCACAACACCTTCACATTTACGATAGATAATATGCAACAAAGTTTTACACTTCCTGTGCTTAAATTTAACAGTAATAGTACACATTTTTTATATAAGAAACTTGGATCAGGCCATAGTACTAAAAGTTTCTTAATTTTACATGAAATTTTGTCCATTTTAGTACTAAAAGTTTCTTAAATTGGTTTCTTATTTTTTGAATGCAGAATTATCAATGCGGCCACTAACACTGCAGCAGATATATATGTTTCTTGACATTTAAAACATCATAAAGGAATAAGTAGTGTTCTGTTATGTTGAAAACAGAAATGGTTTGATAATAGTGCTCAAAAATAAAAGTTCAACGATATATTTGCTATAATATCCATGTTTTTAACTTTGAAAAGTTTCTTAGTACTTCTCAGATATAGTACTACAGTTTCTTAAAATTTTGATCATCTTAGTATGTATTAGTTTCTTATAAACCAGTTTCTTGTATAAAAAACCCGTGTATCTTACTTCTCTGATGACTGGCACCTTCTTTGCCTCTTCTTCAGCAGGGATCTCTTCATCTTCTTCCCTGCAGAAAAAAGCAACTAATAAGTTTGGGACTACAGTTCAAAGGATAGCATAGAGCACAATAGTTTTGGTGCTAAGTGTGATACAAAATACAGGGTTTCCCAGAAATTATGTAGTACCATTGTATAGCAGCTGTAGTGCTGTAGTGGAATTGATGAAATCCATATGCCACAGATTTACACCAAGCACTTCTCTTTGTTACGGCAGGAGAACAAAGCAATTATTTTTAGAGTACAATGAAGGACAGATTTTGAGTTTTGGGTGTCAAATTTTATGCCAATCATTGGTGAGAAGAAAGGAATACACTGGAATAAAAAAGAGCAAGAAGCTGTCCGCTACAGATCTGTGACATAACATACGCCGATTCCAGACTTGCTGTAGTGGAGCTGTGCGTAATATTGTTTGTTCTTGATACAGCTGCACAGAATAAGCTTCAACATTGAGTTTGAGATCTTGCTTAGTTGCTGGTTTATGTCAAAAGAAAGTTGAAGTGTGACTGTTTCTTTGTTCTCCAACAGTGTCAAATCAAAGTCAAGGAAATCTATAAAGAAAGGGTTCTAGCATTGTGTTTGCAGTTTTTACATTTGAAAGTTGCTCAAAGATTTTTATCAGTGTACAATACACAAGACAATCAACCCTTATTAAACGTAGAAAAAATTCCACAGTTATCATTGGTGACATCTTTAAGGTGTCACTGACATAAGATTCTTGTTGACAGACTTTGTCTGTTAAGGCTGAGGATTCTTATGGCACGCGAAAATCACCACAATTAGATAAACAAGGTTTTTCTCAGATAAACCTAGTAGTTTTTCTCCAGATAAACCTAGTTTTTCTCAGATAAACCTGGTTTTTCTCCAGAAAATGCTAGTTTTTGAAAAACCAAGTTTTTCTGGATCGACTTTCTATTGAAAAGCTCAGTTTTTTGAAAAACCAAGTTTACCAGAAAAACCTGGTTTATCTGGTGAGCCTGGCTTTCGTTCAGAAAAATCTAGTTTTTCTGAAAGCCATTGTTCCTAGAAAAACCTAGTTTTTCACAGATAAACTAGGATTATCTGCTAGATAGCCACATGTTTCAGATAAACCGGGTTTTTCTCCAGAAAAACCAGGTTTATCAGGAGAGATTTGAGATTATCTATTTGCCGCACAGGCTAAATAATTCCATTTTGCTGCTGTGCTTCCCACAGAAGATTTGCTGTATCATTATTTCGTACTGATTTCATTTCTAACGTTGGGCAAAGTCAGCAGAAAAGAAAGAGCATCAATCGCTACAGTGGATTCGGTCTTACAGCAGCGGATTGGTGATAGTTTACGTGCAGTGCGAATATCTTTGCTTGCACCTTCGCTTGACTTGACTTGGCTGACTTCGCTGAATTGACTGCCACCCAAACAAACATACAAGAATTTCGTATCAACCTAATATCCCCAATAGGGTCTTTGGCAACTGTTTAAAGAGTCCCTGCAATACCGATCACTTGATTATTATACCGCTAATGTGTGAATCACGGCCTCAGTCATCTTAACATCAATTAGGCTTCCAGAAATGTCCTATGCAACCCAAAAAGATGAGATGATGTTTTACTTTTCGTTAGAGAATGACCTGCAAAGGGTGGTATCACTCTTTCAAAAAGCGTAAAACATTTGCCAAAGCAACAGGATTTTCAAGGTGCTTTCATGGATTTTTCTCGAAAACAACATGCTCTTTGCCAATGGTGTACTGGCTTTTTATAAGAAAGTGATATGCCCATCAATGATCTGCAGGGCATGCATCGTAAGAATCTCAAGATCACCTACATCAAGGGGCATATCACTCTGTAAAAATCTCATACTCCTTTGGCAAAAATCCTTTTATTCTCAATAAAAATCTGTAAAAATCCCTAAGAATCCCATTGTCTGAGGAATCTCATACTTCTTTTGGGAAGAGTGACACACCCCTCAACCTACATTTGGAAAGACTTACTCTCAAACTGTTTGGAGGTGTCAGATAAAACCCAAAGGTGATGAACTCAACCCCACAAATTTTCACTTCAGCACTGCATGAATCTTTTTAGTGGAAAAATAACATTGGTTCTCAGCAGGTAAACATCGTTTTTCCGACGACCCCGTATTCAGTCAGAAAAACCTGGTTTATCTGATGTCTTCGTTCTTTCTGGAGAAAAACCTAGTTTACCTACAGTAATTGTGGTGATTTTCGCGTGCCATAGATTCTTACTGTCTGGCGCACAGAGCACTTAGTTCCTATTGTTTCCATTGTTTTATTGGCGCACTGTCCAGCATACAAAAATTTAACTTTCCTTACAGGATCTCACCTGATCTGGTGTTGAGAAGGCCATTTTGGGGGCAAAAATCAAGAAAAGGACACTATCTAAATGAGAGAGCTAAAGCTCATAAGCATGCTGCTTTCATTGCGTTTGTATGTACATCTCGAGCTTTACCCCGCCCAGACCCCCTCCTTCATTAGCCCCTGTTTATTTATTTGTCTTGTTGTGAAACGGGGCCTAGGTAACCAAAAAACTTAGGCCCAAACACCAGGTACACCCACTTTTGGAGCACTTTTTGGATGGTAAAGAATTCAGTCAATCAGTCTCATGATAAAGAAATTAGAATGCTAGCTCCACTTCCTCACCTAATCTGTGTCACAAACACTCGCTTTTGCTCTGGCTCTAGATCCAAAGTGTATGAACTAAGAGCGGCCATTCTCTTGTTTTCTAGGCAGGAACAGCACTACAGAATGGCGCTCAAGTCACGTTGATAGGGATTCAAATTTGCCATTTACATGTCATCGTTTACAAGCAGGTTTCGAACCAGAGGGGTCTGGCGCTCGTTTTCAATATCATTGCGGCTGCTCAAACAAAAGTCACTCACTCAAAACTCACTCGCTCAAAACAATCACTCAAAACAAACTGCAGCTATCTCTTCAAGAAAATTAAGAAGCTCTACCAAAAGCAATCAGAGCTCAATTTCTTCAAAGTTTAAGAAACTTTTAAATTTTTGGATATGAGCTGCAAAATATTTTTAAGCAAACATGTGTTGTTGTTCATGATGCTAATGTCTCTCCAGGTACAATCAAAAAGTTAGATAAGTTCACGGTCCTCAATCAATTCTGCAGTTCCCCCTTCCACAGAAACTATTTACTTAAAGGCCTGTTTCCAAACCCCATCAAATCGTAAGACGCTTTTTGACTCAGATTCCAGGGGGGGGGGTAACTTGAGTTTCAAAGATACGGGGTTGCGCCATTCAAATGATGAAAGCACTACCCATAAATCCGGAGAAATTTCTCAAAAGTATACCCATAAATCCGGAGAAATTTCTCAAAAGTATACCCATAAATCCGGAGTAATTTCTCTAAAGTATACTCATAAATCGGGAGAATTTCTGAAAATCATACCTATAAATCGGGGAATGCCAAAACAGCTAACCAATATATGAATTCCGATAGAGAACTATACCAATAAATCCGGAAGACGAAAAAAAATTGGTAAAAACCAAACCAATAAATCCGGAAATTATATCATGAAAAAGATACCCTAAAGAATGGCACAACCCAGCACCATGAAAAGGTTAAGTTCCCCCTCCCCCCCAAATTGCGCTAATGGTATCATCTCAGTAGATAGTTTTTGGCTTTGATATGCCTGTTGGTGATTAAATGAACGAGTTTGAAAACTTGATGTGCCACCGTCAAGTCAGTACAAGATGTGACTTCATTATCACCAGAAATGTCGCAGTTTTACTGACAATGAAGGTGATAATAAAAATGGAATGATGATATCATCGCAGTAGATCATTTTTGCCTTTGAAATGGCTCGTGGTGATGAAATGAGCGAGAATTAAAACTTGGCTTGCCATCATTAAGTAAGTAGAAGATGTGACTTCATTATCCCTGAAATGTCGCAGTTTTACTGACAATGAAGGTGATAATGAAAATTGACTGCTGATAACATATCAGTAGCTCGTTTTTGCATTTGAAATGGTTTGAGCTGATTAAATGAACGAGGTTTATAACTTGGTTTCCCACCCTTAAGTAAGTAGAAGATGTGAAATCATTATTACCTGAAATGTCACCATTTTACTGACAATGAAGGTGATATTGAAAATTGACTGATGATATTAACGCAATAGATTGTTTTTGCATTTGAAATGGTTTGAGGTGATGAAATGAACGAAATTTAAAACTTGGTTTGGCATCATTATGTCAGTAGAAGATATGACTTCATTATCACCAGAAATGTCGCAGTTTTACTGACAATGACGGTGCTAATGAAAATTGGATGATGATATCATCTCAGTAGTTCGTTTTTGCCATTGAAATGGTTCGTGGTGAAGAAATGAACGAGATTTAAAACTTGGTTTGGCACATTATGTCAGTAGAAGATGTGAATTCATTATCACCTGCAATGTCGCCATTTTACTGACAATGAAGGTGATAATGAAAATGGAATGATGATATCATCGCAGTAGATCATTTTTGCGTTTGAAATGGCTCATGGTGAAGAAATGAACGAGATTTAAAACTTGGTTTGGTTTATTATGTCTGTAGAAGATGTGAATTCATTATCACCTGAAATGTCGCCATTTTACTGACAATGAAGGTGATATTGAAAATGGACTGATGATATCATCTCAGTAGATCGTTTTTGACTTTGAAATGGTTCGTGGTGAAGTAATGAACGAGATTTAAAACTTGGTTTGGCATCATCATGTCAGTAGAAGATGTGAATTCATTATCACCTGAAATGTCGCCATTTTACTGACAATGAAGGTGATATTGAAAGTTGACTGATGACATCATCTCAGCAGATCGTTTTTACCTTTGAAATGGTTCGTGGTGAGGAAATGAACGAGATTTAGAACTTGGTTTGCCACCCTTAAGTAAGTAGAAGATGTGAGTTCATTATCACCTGAAATGTCGCCATTTTACTGACAATGAAGGTGATATTGAAAATGGACTGATGATATCATCTCAGTAGATCGTTTTTGACTCTGAAATGGTTCGTGGTGAGGAAATGAACGAGATTTAGAACTTGGTTTGCCACCCTTAAGTAAGTAGAAGATGTGAATTCATTATCACCTGAAATGTCGCCATTTTACTGACAATGAAGGTGATATTGAAAATGGACTGATGATATCATCGCAGTAGATCGTTATTGACTTTGAAATGGTTCGTGGTGAAGTAATGAACGAGATTGAAAATTTGGTGTGCCACCATCAAGTCAGTAGAAGATGTGAATTCATTTTCACCAGAAATGTCGCCATTTTACTGACAATGAAGGTGATATTGAAAATTGACTGATGATATCATCTCAGTAGATCGTTATTGACTTTGAAATGGTTCGTGGTGAAGTAAAGAACGAAATTTAAAACTTGGTTTGCCACCCTTAAGTAAGTAGAAGATGTGAGTTCATTATCACCTGAAATGTCGCCATTTTACTGACAATGAAGGTGATATTGAAAATGGACTGATGATATCATCTCAGTAGATCGTTTTTGCCTTTGAAATGGTTCGTGGTGTGGAAATGAAAGAGATTTAGAACTTGGTTTGCCACCCTTAAGTAAGTAGAAGATGTGAGTTCATTATCACCTGAAATGTCGCCATTTTACTGACAATGAAGGTGATATTGAAAATGGACTGATGATATCATCTCAGTAGATCGTTTTTGACTTTGAAATGGTTCGTGGTGAAGTAATGAACGAGATTTAAAACTTGTTTTGCCACAATTAAGTAAGTAGAAGATGTGACTTCATTATCACCAGAAATGTCGCAGTTTTATTGACAATGACGGTGATAATGAAAATTGGATGATGATATCATCTCAGTAGTTCGTTTTTGCCTTTGAAATGGTTCGTGGTGAAGTAATGAACGAGATTTAAAACTTGGTTTGCCACCATCAAGTCAGTAGAAGATGTGAGTTCATTATCACCTGAAATGTCGCCATTTTACTGACAATGAAGGTGATATTGAAAATGGACTGATGATATCATCTCAGTAGTTCGTTTTTGCCTTTGAAATTGTTCGTGGTGAAGTAATGAACGAGATTTAAAACTTGGTTTGCCACCATCAAGTCAGTAGAAGATGTGAGTTCATTATCACCTGAAATGTCGCCATTTTACTGACAATGAAGATGATATTGAAAATGGACTGATGATATCATCTCAGTAGATCGTATTTGCATTGGAAATGGTTTGAGCTGATGAAATGAACGAGATTTAAAACTTGGTATGCCACCATTAAGTAAGTAGAAGATGTGACTTCATTATCACCAGAAATGTCGCAGATTTACTGACAATGAAGGTGATAATGAAAGTGGACTGATGATATCATCGCAGTAGATCATTTTTGCATTTGAAATGGCTCGTGGTGATGAAATGAACGAGATTTAAAACTTGGTTTGCCATTATTGAGGCAGTAGAAGATGTGACTTCATTATCACCAGAAATGTCGCAGTTTTACTGACAATGACGGTGATAATGAAAATTGACTGCTGATAACATATCAGTAGCTCGTTTTTGCATTTGAAATGGTTTGAGTTGATGAAAGGAACGAAATTTAAGACTTTGTTTGCCACCATTAAGTAAGTAGAAGATGTGACATCATTGTCACCAGAAATGTCGCAGATTTACTAACAATGAAGGTGATAATGAAAATGGACTGATGATATCATCGCAGTAGATCATTTTTGCGTTTGAAATGGCTCGTGGTGATGAAATGAACGAGATTAAAAAGTTTGTTTGCCACCATTAAGTAAGTAGAAGATGTGACTTCATTATCACCAGAAATGTCGCAGTTTTACTGACAATGACGGTGATAATGAAAATTGGATGATGATATCATCTCAGTAGTTAGTTTTTGCCTTTGAAATGGTTCGTGGTGAAGTAATGAACGAGATTTAAAACTTGGTTTGCCACCATCAAGTCAGTAGAAGATGTGACTTCATTATCCCTGAAATGTCGCAGTTTTACTGACAATGAAGGTGATAATGAAAATTGACTGATGATATCATCGCAGTAGATCATTTTTGCTTTGAAATGGCTCGTGGTTGTTAAATGAACGAGATTTAAAACTTGGTTTGCCACAATTAAGTAAGTAGAAGATGTGACTTCATTATCAACAGAAATGTCGCAGTTTTACTGACAATGACGGTGCTAAAGAAAATTGAATGATAATATCATCTCAGTAGAACGTTTTTGCCTTTGAAATGGTTCGTGGTGAAGAAATGAACGAGATTTAAAACTTGGTGTGGCATCATTATGTCAGTAGAAGATGTGAATTCATTATCACCTGAAATGTCGCCATTTTACTGACAATAAAGGTGATATTGAAAGTTGACTGATGACATCATCTCAGCAGATCGTTTTTTTCTTCGATATGCCTGGTCGTTATGCAATGAAAGAGATTGAAATCTTTGTCTGCCACCACAAAGTCAGCTGAAGATGTGACTTCATTATCCCTGAAATTTCGCAGTTTTACTGACAATGAAAATGATAACAAAAATTCACTCATGATATCATCTCAGTAGATCGTTTTTGCCTTTAAAATGGTTAGAAGTGATGAAATGAACGAGATTTAATACTTGGTTTGGCATCATTATGTCAGTAGAAGATAAGACTTCATTATCGCCAGAAATGTCGCAGATTTACTGACACTGACGGTGATAATGAAAATTGAATGATGATATCATCTCAGTAGATCATTTTTGCCTTTGAAATGGCTCGCGGTGATGAAATGAACGAGATTTAGAACTTGGTTTGCCACCCTTAAGTAAGTAGAAGATGTGACTTCATTATCACCAGAAATGTCGCAGTTTTACTGACAATGACGGTGCTAAAGAAAATTGAATGATGATATCATCTCATTAGCTCGTTTTTGCATTTGAAATGGTTTGAGCTGATGAAATGACAAGATTTAAAACTTGGTTTGCCACCATTAAGTAAGTAGAAGATGTGACTTCATTATCACCAGAAATATCGCCGTTTTACTGACGATGACGGTGCTAAAGAAAATTGAATGATGATATCATCTCAGTAGATCATTTTCGCGTTTGAAATGGCTCGTGGTGATGAAATGAACAAGATTTAAGACTTGGTTTGGCATCATTATGTCAGTAGAAGATGTGAATTCATTATCACCAGAAATGTCGCGGATTTACTGACAATGAAGGTGATAATGAAAATGGAATGATGATATCATCGCAGTAGATCATATTTGCGTTTGAAATGGCTCGTGGTGAAGAAATGAACGAGATTTAAAACTTGGTTTGGCATCATTATGTCTGTAGAAGATGTGAATTCATTATCACCTGAAATGTCGCCATTTTACTGACAATGAAGGTGATATTGAAAGTTGACTGATGACATCATCTCAGCAGATCGTTTTTTTCTTCAATATGCCTGGTGGTGATGTAATGAAAGAGATTGAAATCTTTGTCTGCCACCACAAAGTCAGCTGAAGATGTGACTTCATTATCCCTAAAATTTCGCAGTTTTACTGACAATGAAAATGATAACAAAAATTCACTCATGATATCATCTCAGTAGATCGTTTTTGCCTTTAAAATGGTTAGAAGTGATGAAATGAACGAGATTTAATACTTGGTTTGGCATCATTATGTCAGTAGAAGATAAGACTTCATTATCGCAAGAAATGTCGCAGATTTACTGACACTGACGGTCATAATGAAAATTGAATGATGATATCATCTCAGTAGATCATTTTTGCCTTTGAAATGGCTCGTGGTGATGAAATGAACGAGATTTAGAACTTGGTTTGCCACCCTTAAGTAAGTAGAAGATGTGACTTCATTATCACCAGAAATGTCGCAGATTTAGTGACAATGAAGGTGATAATGAAAGTGGACTGATGATATCATCGCAGTAGATCATTTTTGCCTTTAAAATGGTTAGAAGTGATGAAATGAACGAAATTTAATACTTGGTTTGGCATCATTATGTCAGTAGAAGATAAGACTTCATTATCGCCAGAAATGTCGCAGATTTACTGACACTGACGGTCATAATGAAAATTGAATGATGATATCATCTCAGTAGATCATTTTTGCCTTTGAAATGGCTCGTGGTGATGAAATGAACGAGATTTAGAACTTGGTTTGCCACCCTTAAGTAAGTAGAAGATGTGACTTCATTATCACCAGAAATGTCGCAGATTTACTGACAATGAAGGTGATAATGAAAGTGGACTGATGATATCATCGCAGTAGATCATTTTTGCATTTGAAATGGGTCGTGGTGATGAAATGAACGAGATTTAAAACTTGGTTTGCCATTATTGAGGCAGTAGAAGATGTGACTTCATTATCACCAGAAATGTCGCAGTTTTACTGACAATGACGGTGATAATGAAAATTGACTGATGATATCATCTCAGTAGATCGTTTTTGCATTTGAAATAGTTTGGGGTGATGAAATGAACGAGATTGAAAATTTCGTGTGCCACCATCAAGTCGGTAGAAGATGTGAATTCATTATCACCTGAAATGTCGCCATTTTAATGACAATGAAGGTGATATTGAAAATGGACTGATGATATCATCGCAGTAGATCGTTTTTGCATTGAAATGGCTCGTGGTGATGAAATGAACGAGATTTAAAACTTGGTTTGCCATTATTGAGGCAGTAAAAGATGTGACTTCATTATCCCTGAAATGTCGCAGTTTTACTGACAATGAAGGTGATAATGAAAATTGACTGATGATATCATCGCAGTAGATCATTTTTGCCTTTGAAATGGTTCGTCGTTAAGAAATGAACGAGATTTAAAACTTGGTTTGCCACCATTGAGGCAGTAGAAGATGTGACTTCATTATCACCAGAAATGTCGCAGTTTTACTGACACTGACGGTCATAATGAAAATTGACTGATGATATCATCTCAGTAGATCGTTTTTGCATTGAAATGGCTCGTGGTGATGAAATGAACAAGATTTAAAACTTGGTTTGCCATTATTGAGGCAGTAAAAGATGTGACTTCATTTTCACCAGAAATGTCGCAGTTTTACTGACAATGACGGTGATAATGAAAATGGACTGATGATATCATCGCAGTAGATCATTTTTGCGTTTGAAATGGCTCGTGGTGATGAAATGAACGAGATTAAAAAGTTAGTTTGCCACCATTAAGTAAGTAGAAGATGTGACTTCATTATCACCAGAAATGTCACAGTTTTACTGACAATGACGGTGATAATGAAAATTGACTGATGATATCATCTCAGTAGATCGTTTTTGCATTTGAAATAGTTTTGGGTGATGAAATGAACGAGATTGAAAATTTCGTGTGCCACCATCAAGTCGGTAGAAGATGTGAATTCATTATCACCTGAAATGTCGCCATTTTAATGACAATGAAGGTGATATTGAAAATGGACTGATGATATCATCGCAGTAGATCGTTTTTGCATTTGAAATGGCTCGTGGTGATGAAATGAACGAGATTTAAAACTTGGTTTGCCATTATTGAGGCAGTAGAAGATGTGACTTCATTATCACCAGAAATGTCGCAGTTTTACTGACAATGACGGTGCTAATAAAAATTGAATGATGATATCATCTCAGTAGATCGTTATTGCCTTTGAAATGGTTCGTGGTGAAGAAATGAACGAGATTTAAAACTTGGTTTGGCATCATCATGTCAGTAGAAAATGCGAATTCATTATCACCTGAAATGTCACCATTTTACTGACAATGAAGGTGATATTGAAAATGGACTGATGATATCATCTCAGTAGATCGTTTTTGCATTGAAATGGCTCGTGGTGATGAAATGAACAAGATTTAAAACTTGGTTTGCCATTATTGAGGCAGTAAAAGATGTGACTTCATTTTCACCAGAAATGTCGCAGTTTTACTGACAATGACGGTGATAATGAAAATGGACTGATGATATCATCGCAGTAGATCATTTTTGCGTTTGAAATGGCTCGTGGTGATGAAATGAACGAGATTAAAAAGTTAGTTTGCCACCATTAAGTAAGTAGAAGATGTGACTTCATTATCACCAGAAATGTCACAGTTTTACTGACAATGACGGTGATAATGAAAATTGGATGATGATATCATCTCAGTAGTTCGTTTTTGCCTTTGAAATGGTTCGTGGTGAAGTAATGAACGAGATTTGAAACTTGGTTTGCCACCATCAAGTCAGTAGAAGATGTGACTTCATTATCCCTGAAATGTCGCAGTTTTACTGACAATGAAGGTGATAATGAAAATTGACTGATGATATCATCGCAGTAGATCATTTTTGCCTTTGAAATGGTTCGTCGTTAAGAAATGAACGAGATTTAAAACTTGGTTTGCCACCATTGAGGCAGTAGAAGATGTGACTTCATTATCACCATAAATGTCGCAGTTTTACTGACAATGAAGGTGATAATGAAAATTGACTGCTGATAACATATAAGTAGCTCGTTTTTGCATTTGAAATGGTTTGAGCTGATGAAATGAACGAGATTTATAACTTGGTTTATGACCATTAAGTAAGTAGAAGATGTGACTTCATTATCACCAGAAATGTCGAAGTTTTACTGACAATGACGGTGCTAAAGAAAATTGAATGATGATATCATCTCAGTAGATCATTTTTGCCTTTGAAATGGCTCGTGGTGATGAAATGAACGAGGTTTATAACTTGGTTTGCCACCCTTAAGTAAGTAGAAGATGTGAAATCATTATCACCTGAAATGTCACCATTTTACTGACAATGAAGGTGATATTGAAAATTGACTGATGATATCATCGCAATAGATCGTTTTTGCATTTGAAATGGTTTGAGGTGATCAAATGAACGAGGTTTATAACTTGGTTTGCCACCCTTAAGTAAGTAGAAGATGTGACATCATTATCACCAGAAATGTCGCAGTTTTACTGACAATGACGGTGCTAAAGAAAATTGAATGATGTTATCATCTCAGTAGAACGTTTTTGCCTTTGAAATGGTTCATGGTGAAGAAATGAACGAGACTGAAAACTTGGTTTGGCATCAGTATGTCAGTAGAAGATGTGAAATCCTTATCACCTGAAATGTCGCTATTTTACTGACAATGAAGGTGATATTGAAAATTGACTGATGAAATCATCTCAGAAGATCGTTTTTTCCTCGATATGCCTTGTGGTGATATAATGAACGAGATTGAAGACGTTGTCTGCCACCATCAAGTCAGCTAGAGATGTGACTTCATTATCACCAGAAATGTCGCCGTTTTACTGACAATGACGGTGCTAAAGAAAATTGAATGATGATATCATCTCAGTAGATCGTTTTTGCCTTTGAAATGGTTCGTGGTGAAGAAATGAACGAGATTTAAAACTTGGTTTGGCATCAATATGTCAGTAGAAGATGTGACTTTATTTTCCCTGAAATGCCACAGTGTTACTGACAATGAGATGATAATGAAAATTGACTCATGATATCATCTTAGTAGATCATTTTGCCTTTAAAATGGCTCGTGGTGATGAAATGAACGAGGTTTATAACTTGGTTTGCCACCCTTAAGTAAGTAGAAGATGTGAAATCATTATCACCTGAAATGTCACCATTTTACTGACAATGAAGGTGATATTAAAGATTGACTGATGATATCATCGCAATAGATTGTTTTTGCATTTGAAATGGTTTGAGGTGATGAAATGAACGAGATTTAAAACTTGGTTTGGCATCATTATGTCAGTAGAAGATTTGACTTCATTATCACCAGAGATGTCGCCGTTTTACTGACAATGAAGGTGATAATGAAAATGTAATGATGATATCATCGCAATAGATCATTTTTGCGTTTGAAATGGCTCTTGGTGAAGAAATGAATAAGATTTAAAACATGGTTTGGCATCATTATGTCTGTAGAAGATGTGAATTCATTATCACCTGAAATGTCGCAGTTTTACTGACAATGACGGTGCTAATAAAAATTGAATGATGATATCATCTCAGTAGATCGTTTTTGCCTTTTAAATGGTTCGTGGTGATGAAATGAACTAGATTTAAAACTTGGTTTGCCATTATTGAGGCAGTAGAAGGTGTGACTTCATTATCACCAGAAATGTCGCAGTTTTACTGACTATGAAGGTGGTAATGAAAATTGACTGCTGATAACATATCAGTAGCTCGTTTTTGCATTTGAAATGGTTTGAGGTGATGAAATGAGCGAGATTTAAAACTTTGTTTGCCACCATTAAGTAAGTAGAAGATGTGACTTCATTATCACCAGAAATATCGCAGTTTTACTGACAATGACGGTGCTAAAGAAAATTGAATGATGATATCATCTCATTAGCTCGTTTTTGCATTTGAAATGGTTTGAGCTGATGAAATGACAAGATTTAAAACTTGGTTTGCCACCATTAAGTAAGTAGAAGCTGTGACTTCATTATCACCAGAAATATCGCAGTTTTACTGACAATGACGGTGCTAAGGAAAATTGAATGATGATATCATCTCAGTAGATCATTTTTGCGTTTGAAATGGCTCGTGGTGATGAAATGAACGAGATTTAAGACTTGGTTTGCCACCTTTAAGTATGAAGAAGATATGACTTCATTATCACCAGAAATGTCGCAGTTTTACTGACAATGACGGTGCTAATGAAAATTGATTGATGATATCATCCCAGTAGAACGTTTTTGCCTTTGAAATGGTTTGTGGTGAAGAAATGAACGAGATTTAAAACTTGGTTTGGCATCATTATGTCAGTAAAAGATGTGAATTCATTATCACCTGAAATGTCGCAGTTTTACTGACAATGACGGTGCTAATGAAAATTGAATGATGATATCATCTCAGTAGATCGTTTTTGCCTTTGAAATGGTTCGTGGTGAAGAAATGAACGAGATTTAAAACTTGGTTTGGCATCATCATGTCAGTAGAAGATGTGAATTCATTATCACCTGAAATGTTGCCATTTTACTGACAATGAAGGTGATATTGAAAGTTGACTGATGACATCATCTCAGCAGATCGTTTTTTTCTTCGATATGCCTGGTGGTGATGTAATGAAAGAGATTGAAATCTTTGTCTGCCACCACAAAGTCAGTTGAAGATGTGACTTCATTATCCCTAAAATTTCGCAGTTTTACTGACAATGAAAATGATAACAAAAATTCACTCATGATATCATCTCAGTAGATCGTTTTTGCCTTTAAAATGGTTAGAAGTGATGAAATGAACGAGATTTAATACTTGGTTTGGCATCATTATGTCAGTAGAAGATAAGACTTCATTATCGCTAGAAATGTCGCAGATTTACTGACACTGACGGTCATAATGAAAATTGAATGATGATATCATCTCAGTAGATCATTTTTGCCTTTGAAATGGCTCGTGGTGATGAAATGAACGAGATTTAGAACTTGGTTTGCCACCCTTAAGTAAGTAGAAGATGTGACTTCATTATCACCAGAAATGTCGCAGATTTAGTGACAATGAAGGTGATAATGAAAGTGGACTGATGATATCATCGCAGTAGATCATTTTTGCCTTTAAAATGGTTCGAAGTGATGAAATGAACGAAATTTAATACTTGGTTTGGCATCATTATGTCAGTAGAAGATAAGACTTCATTATCGCCAGAAATGTCGCAGATTTACTGACACTGACTGTCATAATGAAAATTGAATGATGATATCATCTCAGTAGATCATTTTTGCCTTTGAAATGGCTCGTGGTGATGAAATGAACGAGATTTAGAACTTAATTTGCCACCCTTAAGTAAGTAGAAGATGTGACTTCATTATCACCAGAAATGTCGCAGATTTACTGACAATGAAGGTGATAATGAAAGTGGACTGATGATATCATCGCAGTAGATCATTTTTGCATTTGAAATGGGTCGTGGTGATGAAATGAACGAGATTTAAAACTTGGTTTGCCGCAATTAAGTAAGTAGAAGATCTGACTTCATTATCACCTGAAATGTCGCAGTTTTACTGACATTGACGGTGATAATGAAAATTGGATGATGATATCATCTCAGTAGTTTGTTTTTGCCTTTGAAATGGTTCGTGGTGAAGTAATGAACGAGATTTCACACTTTGTTTGCCACCATTAAGTCAGTAGAAGATGTGACTTCATTATCACTAGAAATGTCGCCATTTTACTGACAATGACGGTAATATTAAAATTTGACTGCTGGTATCAACTGAGTAAATCATTTGCTATTGAAATGGCTCGTTGTGATGAAATGAACGAGATTTAAAACTTGGTTTGCCACCATTAAGTAAATAGAAGATGTGACTTCATTATCACCAGAAATGTGGCAGTCTTACTGACAATAACGTTGATACTGAAAATTGTCTGATGATATCATCTTTGTAGATAGTTTTTGCCTTTTAAATGGTTCGTCGTGAAGACGGGGATGAGATTTAAAACTTGTTTTGCCACCATTAAGTAAATAGAAGATGTGACTTCATTATCACCAGAAATGTGGCAGTCTTACTGACAATAACGTTGATACTGAAAATTGTCTGATGATATCATCTTTGTAGATAGTTTTTGCCTTTTAAATGGTTCGTTGTGAAGACGGGGACGAGATTTAAAACTTGGTTTGCCACCATTGAGGCAGTAGAAGATGTGACTTCATTATCACCAGAAATGTCGCAGTTTTACTGACAATGAAGGTGATAATGAAAATTGACTCCTGATAACATATAAGTAGCTCGTTTTTGCATTTGAAATGGTTTGAGCTGATGAAATGAACGAGATTTAAAACTTGGTTTACGAGCATTAAGTAAGTAGAAGATGTGACTTCATTATCACCAGAAATGTCGCAGTTTTACTGACAATGACGGTGCTAAAGAAAATTGAATGATGATATCATCTCAGTAGATCATTTTTGCCTTTGAAATGGCTCGTGGTGATGAAATGAACGAGGTTTATAACTTGGTTTGCCACCCTTAAGTAAGTAGAAAATATGAAATCATTATCACCTGAAATGTCACCATTTTACTGACAATGAAGGTGATATTGAAAATTGACTGATGATATCATCGCAATAGATCGTTTTTGCATTTGAAATTGTTTGAGGTGATCAAATGAACGAGGTTTATTACTTGGCTTGCCACCCTTAAGTAAGTAGAAGATGTGAAATCTTTATCACCTGAAATGTCACCATTTTACTGACAATGAAGGTGATATTGAAAATTGACTGATGATATCATCGCAATAGATCGTTTTTGCATTTGAAATGGTTTGAGGTGATGAAATGAACGAGATTTAAAACTTGGTTTGCCACCATTAAGTAAGTAGAAGATATGACTTCATTATCACCAGAAATGTCGCAGATTTACTGACAATGAAGGTGATAATGAAAATGGAATGATGATATCATCGCAGTAGCTCATTTTTGCATTTGAAATAGCTTGAGGTGATGAAATGAACCAGATTGAAAATTTGGTGCGCCACGGTCAAGTCAGTAGAAGATGTGAATTCATTAGCACCTGAAATGTCGCCATTTTACTGACAATGAAGGTGATATTGAAAATTGACTGATGATATCATCTCAGTAGATTGTTTTTGCATTTGAAATGGTTTGAGCAGATGAAATGACAAGATTTAAAACTTGATTTGGCATCATTAAGTAAGTAGAAGATGTGACTTCATTATCGCGAGAAATATCGCAGCTTTACTGACAATGAAGGTGATATTGAAAATTGATTGATGATATCATCGCAATAGATCGTTTTTGCCTTTGAAATGGCTCGTGGTGATGAAATGAACGAGATTTCACACTTTGTTTGCCACCATTAAGTAAGTAGAAGATGTGACTTCATTATCACCAGAAGTGTCGCAGATTTACTGACAATGAAGGTGATAATGAAAGTGGACTGATGATATCATCGCAGTAGATCATTTTTGCATTTGAAATGGCTCGTGGTGATGAAATGAACGAGATTTAAAACTTGGTTTGCCACCATTGAGGCAGTAGAAGATGTGAATTCATTATCACCTGAGATGTCGCCATTTTACTGACAATGAAGGTGATAATGAAAATTGACTGATGATATCATCGCAGTAGATCATTTTTGCCTTTGAAATGGCTCGTGGTGGTTAAAAGAACGAGCTTTAAAACTTGGTTTGCCACCATTAAGTAAGTAGAAAACGTGACTTCATTATCACCAGAAATGTCGCAGTTTTACTGACAATGACGGTGATAATGAAACTTGACTGCTGATATCATCGCAGTAGATCATTTTTGCCTTTGAAATGGCTCGTGGTGGTTAAATGAACGAGCTTTAAAACTTGGTTTGCCACCATTGAGTAAGTAGAAAATGTGACTTCATTATCACCAGAAATGTCGCAGTTTTACTGACAATGACGGTGCTAAAGAAAATTGAATGATGATATCATCTCAGTAGATCATTTTTGCCTTTGAAATAGTTTGAGGTGATGAAATGAACGAGATAGAAAATTTGGTGTGCCACCATCAAGTCAGTAGAAGATGTGAATTCATTATCACCTGAAATGTCGCCATTTTACTGACAATGAAGGTGATATTGATAATTGACTAATGATATCAGCGTAGTAGATCATTTTTGCCTTTGAAATGGCTCGTGGTGATGAAATGAACGGAAATTAAAATCTTGGTTTGGCATCATTAAGTAAGTAGAAGATGTGACTTCATTATCACCAGAAATGTGGCAGTTTTACTGACAATGACGGTGATAATGAAAATTTTCTGATGATATCATCTCAGTAGATCGTTTTTGCCTTTTAAATGGTTCGTGGTGATGAAATGAACTAGATTTAAAACTTGGTTTGCCGCCATTGAGGCAGTAGAAGGTGTGACTTCATTATCACCAGAAATGTCGCAGTTTTACTGACAATGAAGGTGATAATGAAAATTGACTGCTGATAACATATCAGTAGCTCGTTTTTGCATTTGAAATTGTTTGAGGTGATGAAATGAACGAGATTTAAAACTTGGTTTGCCACCATTAAGTAAGTAGAAGATGTGACTTCATTATCACCAGAAATATCGCAGTTTTACTGACAATGACGGTGCTAAAGAAAATTGAATGATGATATCATCTCATCAGCTCGTTTTTGCATTTGAAATGGTTTGAGCTGATGAAATGACAAGATTTAAAACTTGGTTTGCCACCATTAAGTAAGTAGAAGATGTGACTTCATTATCACCAGAAATATCGCAGTTTTACTGACGATGACGGTGCTAAAGAAAATTGAATGATGATATCATCTCAGTAGATCATTTTTGCGTTTGAAATGGCTGGTGGTGATGAAATGAACGAGATTTAAGAATTGGTTTGGCATCATTATGTCAGTAGAAGATGTGAATTCATTATCACCAGAAATGTCGCGGATTTACTGACAATGAAGGTGATAATGAAAATGGAATGATGATATCATCGCAGTAGATCGTATTTGCGTTTGAAATGGCTCGTGGTGAAGAAATGAACGAGATTTTAAACTTGGTTTGGCATCATTATGTCTGTAGAAGATGTGAATTCATTATCACCTGAAATGTCGCAGTTTTACTGACAATTACGGTGCTAATGAAAATTGAATGATGATATCATCTCAGTAGATCGTTTTTGCCTTTGAAATGGTTCGTGGTGAAGAAATGAACGAGATTTAAAACTTGGTTTGGCACCATCAAGTCAGTAGAAGATGTGAGTTCATTATCACCTGCAATGTCACCATTTTACTGACAATGAAGGTGATATTGAAAATGGACTGATGATATCATCTCAGTAGATCGTTTTTGCCTTTGAAATGGTTCGTGGTGTGGAAATGAACGAAATTTAAAACTTGGTTTGGCATCATCATGTCAGTAGAAGATGTGACTTCATTATCACCAGAAGTGTCGCAGATTTACTGACAATGAAGGTGATAATGAAAATTGACTCATGATATCATCTCAGTAGATCATTTTTGCCTTTGAAATGGCTCGTGGTTATGAAATGAACGAGGTTTATAACTTGCCACCCTTAAGTAAGTAGAAGATGTGACTTCATTATCACCAGAAATGTCGCAGTTTTACTGACAATGACGGTGACAATGAAAATTGACTGATGATATCATCTCAGTAGATCGTTTTTGCATTTGAAATAGTTTGGGGTGATGAAATGAACGAGATTGAAAATTTCGTGTGCCACCATCAAGTCAGTAGAAGATGTGAATTCATTATCACCTGAAATGTCGCCATTTTACTGACAATGAAGGTGATATTGAAAATTGAATGATGATATCATCTCAGTAGATCGTTTTTGCATTTGAAATGGCTCGTGGTGATGAAATGAACGAGATTTAAATCTTGGTTTGCCACCATTATGTAAGTAGAAGATGTGACTTCATTATCACCTGAAATGTCTCGGTTTTACTGACAATGACGGTGATAATGAAATTTGGATGATGATATCATCTCAGGAGTTCGTTTTTGCCTTTGAAATGGTTCGTGGTGAAGTAATGAACAAGATTTAAATCTTGGTTTGCCACCATCAAGTCAGTAGAAGATGTGAGTTCATTATCACCTGAAATGTCGCCATTTTACTGACAATGAAGGTGATATTGAAAATGGGCTGATGATATCATCTCAGTAGATCGTTTTTGCATTTGAAATGGCTCGTGGTGATGAAATGAACGAGAATTAAATCTTGGTTTGCCACCATTAAGTAAGTAGAAGATGTGACTTCATTATCACCTGAAATGTCTCGGTTTTACTGACAATGACGGTGATAATGAAAATTGGATGATGATATCATCTCAGTAGTTCGTTTTTGCCTTTGAAATGGTTCGTGGTGAAGTAATGAACGAGATTTAAATCTTGGTTTGACACCATCAAGTCAGTAGAAGATGTGAGTTCATTATCACCTGAAATGTCGCCATTTTACTGACAATGAAGGTGATATTGAAAATGGACTGATGATATCCTCTCAGTAGATCGTTTTTGCATTTGAAATGGTTCGTGGTGATGAAATGAATGAGATTTAAATCTTGGTTTGCCACCATTAAGTAAGTAGAAGATGTGACTTCATTATCACCTGAAATGTCTCGGTTTTACTGACAATGACGGTGATAATGAAAATTGGATGATGATATCATCTCAGGAGTTCGTTTTTGCCTTTGAAATGGTTCGTGGTGAAGTAATGAACAAGATTTAAATCTTGGTTTGCCACCATCAAGTCAGTAGAAGATGTGAGTTCATTATCACCTGAAATGTCGCCATTTTACTGACAATGAAGGTGATATTGAAAATGGGCTGATGATATCATCTCAGTAGATCGTTTTTGCATTTGAAATGGCTCGTGGTGATGAAATGAACGAGATTTAAATCTTGGTTTGCCACCATTAAGTAAGTAGAAGATGTGACTTCATTATCACCTGAAATGTCTCGGTTTTACTTACAATGACGGTGATAATGAAAATTGGATGATGATATCATCTCAGTAGTTCGTTTTTGCCTTTGAAATGGTTCGTGGTGAAGTAATGAACGAGATTTAAATCTTGGTTTGCCACCATCAAGTCAGTAGAAGATGTGAGTTCATTATCACCTGAAATGTCGCCATTTTACTGACAATGAAGGTGATATTGAAAATGGACTGATGATATCATCTCAGTAGATCGTTTTTGCATTTGAAATGGTTCGTGGTGATGAAATGAATGAGATTTAAATCTTGGTTTGCCACCATTAAGTAAGTAGAAGATGTGACTTCATTATCACCTGAAATGTCTCGGTTTTACTGACAATGACGGTGATAATGAAAATTGGATGATGATATCATCTCAGTAGTTCGTTTTTGCCTTTGAAATGGTTCGTGGTGAAGTAATGAACGAGATTTAAATCTTGGTTTGCCACCATCAAGTCAGTAGAAGATGTGAATTCATTATCACCAGAAATGTCGCCATTTTACTGACAATGAAGGTGATATTGAAAATGGACTGATGATATCATCTCAGTAGATCGTTTTTGCCTTTGAAATGGTTCGTGGTGAGGAAATGAACGAGATTTAAAACTTGGTTTGGCATCATCATGTCAGTAGAAGGTGTGACTTTATTATCCCAGCAATGTCGCAGTATTACTGACAATGAGATGATAATGAAAATTGACTCATGATATCATCTCAGTAGATCATTTTTGCCTTTGAAATGGCTCGTGGTAATGAAATGAACGAGGTTTATAACTTGATTTGCCACCCTTAAGTAAGTAGAAGATGTGAAATCATTATCACATGAAATGTCACCATTTTACTGACAATGAAGGTGATATTGAAAATTGATTGATGATATCATCGCAATAGATCGTTTTTGCCTTTGAAATGGCTCGTGGTGATGAAATGAACGAGATTTCACACTTTGTTTGCCACCATTAAGTAAGTAGAAGATGTGACTTCATTATCACCAGAAGTGTCGCAGATTTACTGACAATGAAGGTGATAATGAAAGTGGACTGATGATATCATCGCAGTAGATCATTTTTGCATTTGAAATGGCTCGTGGTGATGAAATGAACGAGATTTAAAACTTGGTTTGCCATTATTGAGGCAGTAGAAGATGTGACTTCATTATCACCAGAAATGTCGCAGTTTTACTGACAATGACGGTGATAATGAAAATTGACTGATGATATCATCTCAGTAGATCGTTTTTGCATTTGAAATAGTTTGGGGGTGATGAAATGAACGAGATTGAAAATTTCGTGTGCCACCATCAAGTCAGTAGAAGATGTGAATTCATTATCACCTGAAATGTCGCCATTTTACTGACAATGAAGCTGATATTGAAAATTGAATGATGATATCATCTCAGTAGATCGTTTTTGCATTTGAAATGGCTCGTGGTGATGAAATGAACGAGATTTAAAACTTGGTTTGCCATTAATGAGGCAGTAGAAGATGTGACTTCATTATCACCAGAAATGTCGCAGTTTTACTGACAATGACGGTGATAATGAAAATGGACTGATGATATCATTGCAGTAGTTCGTTTTTGCCTTTGAAATGGTTCGTGGTGAAGTAATGAACGAGATTTGAAACTTGGTTTGCCACCATCAAGTCAGTAGAAGATGTGTCTTCATTATCCCTGAAATGTCGCAGTTTTACTGACAATGAAGATGATAATGAAAATTGACTGATGATATCATCGCAGTAGATCATTTTTGCCTTTGAAATGGTTCGTCGTTAAGAAATGAACGAGATTTAAAACTTGGTTTGCCACCATTGAGGCAGTAGAAGATGTGACTTCATTATCACCAGAAATGTCGCAGTTTTACTGACAATGAAGGTGATAATGAAAATTGACTGCTGATAACATATAGGTAGCTCGTTTTTGCATTTGAAATGGTTTGAGCTGATGAAATGAACGAGATTTAAAACTTGGTTTACGACCATTAAGTAAGTAGAAGATGTGACTTCATTATCACCAGAAATGTCGCAGTTTTACTGACAATGACGGTGCTAAAGAAAATTGAATGATGATATCATCTCATTAGATCATTTTTGCCTTTGAAATGGCTCGTGGTGATGAAATGAACGAGGTTTATAACTTGGTTTGCCACCCTTAAGTAAGTAGAAGATGTGAAATCATTATCACCTGAAATGTCACCATTTTACTGACAATGAAGGTGAAATTGAAAATTGACTGATGATATCATCGCAATAGATCGTTTTTGCATTTGAAATGGTTTGAGGTGATCAAATGAACGAGGTTTATAACTTGGTTTGCCACCCTTAAGTAAGTAGAAGATGTGAAATCTTTATCACCTGAAATGTCACCATTTTACTGACAATGAAGGTGATATTGAAAATTGACTGATGATATCATCGCAATAGATCGTTTTTGCATTTGAAATGGTTTGAGGTGATGAAATGAACGAGATTTAAAACTTGGTTTGCCACCATTAAGTAAGTAGAAGATATGACTTCATTATCACCAGAAATGTCGCAGATTTACTGACAATGAAGGTGATAATGAAAATGGAATGATGATATCATCGCAGTAGATCATTTTTGCCTTTGAAATGGCTCGTGGTGATGAAATGAACGAGATTTAAAACTTGGTTTGCCACCATTGAGGCAAAAGAAGATGTGACTTCATTATCACGAGAAATGTGGCAGTTTTACTGACACTGACGGTGATAATGAAAATTAACTGATGATATCATCTCAGTAGATCATTTTTGCATTTGAAATAGCTTGAGGTGATGAAATGAACCAGATTGAAAATTTGGTGCGCCACGGTCAAGTCAGTAGAAGATGTGAATTCATTAGCACCTGAAATGTCGCCATTTTACTGACAATGAAGGTGATATTGAAAATGGACTGATGATATCATCGCAGTAGGTCATTTTTGCATTTGAAATGGCTCGTGGTGATGAAATGAACGAGATTTAAAACTTGGTTCGCCACCATTAATTAAGTAGAAGATGTGAATTCATTATCACCAGAAATGTCGCCATTTTACTGACAATGAAGGTGATATTGAAAATGGACTGATGATATCATCGCAGTAGATAATTTTTGCATTTGAAATGGCTCGTGGTGATAAAATGAACGAGATTTGAAACTTGGTTTGCCATTATTGAGGCAGTAGAAGATGTGACTTCATTATCACCAGAAATGTCGCAGTTTTACTGACAATGACGGTGATAATGAAAATTGACTGATGATATCATCTCAGTAGATCGTTTTTGCATTTGAAACAGTTTGGGGTGATGAAATGAACGAGATTGAAAATTTGGTGTGCCACCATCAAGTCAGTAGAAGATGTGAATTCATTTTCACCAGAAATGTCGCCATTTTACTGACAATGAAGGTGATATTGAAAATTGACTGATGATATCATCTCAGTAGATCGTTTTTGCATTTGAAATGGCTCGTGGTGATGAAATGAACGAGATTTAAAACTTGGTTTGCCATTATTGAGGCAGTAGAAGATGTGACTTCATTATCACCAGTAATGTCGCAGTTTTACTGACAATGACGGTGATAATGAAAATTGACTGCTGATAACATATCAGTAGCTCGTTTTTGCATTTGAAATGGTTTGAGTTGATGAAAGGAACGAAATTTAAGACTTGGTTTGCCACCATTAAGTAAGTAGAAGATGTGACATCATTATCACCAGAAATGTCGCAGTTTTACTGACAATGACGGTGCTAAAGAAAATTGAATGATGATATCATCTCAGTAGAACGTTTTTGCCTTTGAAATGGTTCATGGTGAAGAAATGAACGAGACTGAAAACTTGGTTTGGCATCAGTATGTCAGTAGAAGATGTGAATTCCTTATCACCTGAAATGTCGCTATTTTACTGACAATGAAGGTGATATTGAAAATTGACTGATGAAATCATCTCAGAAGATCGTTTTTTCCTCGATATGCCTTGTGGTGATATAATGAACGAGATTGAAGACGTTGTCTGCCACCATCAAGTCAGCTAGAGATGTGACTTCATTATCACCAGAAATGTCGCCGTTTTACTGACAATGACGGTGCTAAAGAAAATTGAATGATGATATTATCTCAGTAGATCGTTTTTGCCTTTGAAATGGTTCGTGGTGATGAAATGAACGAGATTTAAAACTTGGTTTGGCATCAATATGTCAGTAGAAGATGTGACTTTATTATCCCTGAAATGCCACAGTGTTACTGACAATGAGATGATAATGAAAATTGACTCATGATATCATCTCAGTAGATCATTTTTGCCTTTAAAATGGCTCGTGGTGATGAAATGAACGAGGTTTATAACTTGGTTTGCCACCCTTAAGTAAGTAGAAGATGTGAAATCATTATCACCTGAAATTTCACCATTTTACTGACAATGAAGGTGATATTAAAGATTGACTGATGATATCATCGCAATAGATTGTTTTTGCATTTGAAATGGTTTGAGGTGATGAAATGAACGAGATTTAAAACTTGGTTTGGCATCATTATGTCAGTAGAAGATTTGACTTCATTATCACCAGAGATGTCGCCGTTTTACTGACAATGAAGGTGATAATGAAAATGTAATGATGATATCATCGCAATAGATCATTTTTGCGTTTGAAATGGCTCTTGGTGAAGAAATGAACAAGATTTAAAACTTGGTTTGGCATCATTATGTCTGTAGAAGATGTGAATTCATTATCACCTGAAATGTCGCAGTTTTACTGACAATGACGATGCTAATAAAAATTGAATGATGATATCATCTCAGTAGATCGTTTTTGCCTTTGAAATGGCTCGTGGTGATGAAATGAACGAGGTTTATAACTTGGTTTGCCACCCTTAAGTAAGTAGAAGATGTGAAATCATTATCACCTGAAATGTCACCATTTTACTGACAATGAAGGTGAAATTGAAAATTGACTGATGATATCATCGCAATAGATCGTTTTTGCATTTGAAATGGTTTGAGGTGATCAAATGAACGAGGTTTATAACTTGGTTTGCCACCCTTAAGTAAGTAGAAGATGTGAAATCTTTATCACCTGAAATGTCACCATTTTACTGACAATGAAGGTGATATTGAAAATTGACTGATGATATCATCGCAATAGATCGTTTTTGCATTTGAAATGGTTTGAGGTGATGAAATGAACGAGATTTAAAACTTGGTTTGCCACCATTAAGTAAGTAGAAGATATGACTTCATTATCACCAGAAATGTCGCAGATTTACTGACAATGAAGGTGATAATGAAAATGGAATGATGATATCATCGCAGTAGATCATTTTTGCCTTTGAAATGGCTCGTGGTGATGAAATGAACGAGATTTAAAACTTGGTTTGCCACCATTGAGGCAAAAGAAGATGTGACTTCATTATCACGAGAAATGTGGCAGTTTTACTGACACTGACGGTGATAATGAAAATTAACTGATGATATCATCTCAGTAGATCATTTTTGCATTTGAAATAGCTTGAGGTGATGAAATGAACCAGATTGAAAATTTGGTGCGCCACGGTCAAGTCAGTAGAAGATGTGAATTCATTAGCACCTGAAATGTCGCCATTTTACTGACAATGAAGGTGATATTGAAAATGGACTGATGATATCATCGCAGTAGATCATTTTTGCATTTGAAATGGCTCGTGGTGATGAAATGAACGAGATTTAAAACTTGGTTCGCCACCATTAATTAAGTAGAAGATGTGAATTCATTATCACCAGAAATGTCGCCATTTTACTGACAATGAAGGTGATATTGAAAATGGACTGATGATATCATCGCAGTAGATAATTTTTGCATTTGAAATGGCTCGTGGTGATAAAATGAACGAGATTTGAAACTTGGTTTGCCATTATTGAGGCAGTAGAAGATGTGACTTCATTATCACCAGAAATGTCGCAGTTTTACTGACAATGACGGTGATAATGAAAATTGACTGATGATATCATCTCAGTAGATCGTTTTTGCATTTGAAACAGTTTGGGGTGATGAAATGAACGAGATTGAAAATTTGGTGTGCCACCATCAAGTCAGTAGAAGATGTGAATTCATTTTCACCAGAAATGTCGCCATTTTACTGACAATGAAGGTGATATTGAAAATTGACTGATGATATCATCTCAGTAGATCGTTTTTGCATTTGAAATGGCTCGTGGTGATGAAATGAACGAGATTTAAAACTTGGTTTGCCATTATTGAGGCAGTAGAAGATGTGACTTCATTATCACCAGAAATGTCGCAGTTTTACTGACAATGACGGTGATAATGAAAATTGACTGCTGATAACATATCAGTAGCTCGTTTTTGCATTTGAAATGGTTTGAGTTGATGAAAGGAACGAAATTTAAGACTTGGTTTGCCACCATTAAGTAAGTAGAAGATGTGACATCATTATCACCAGAAATGTCGCAGTTTTACTGACAATGACGGTGCTAAAGAAAATTGAATGATGATATCATCTCAGTAGAACGTTTTTGCCTTTGAAATGGTTCATGGTGAAGAAATGAACGAGACTGAAAACTTGGTTTGGCATCAGTATGTCAGTAGAAGATGTGAATTCCTTATCACCTGAAATGTCGCTATTTTACTGACAATGAAGGTGATATTGAAAATTGACTGATGAAATCATCTCAGAAGATCGTTTTTTCCTCGATATGCCTTGTGGTGATATAATGAACGAGATTGAAGACGTTGTCTGCCACCATCAAGTCAGCTAGAGATGTGACTTCATTATCACCAGAAATGTCGCCGTTTTACTGACAATGACGGTGCTAAAGAAAATTGAATGATGATATTATCTCAGTAGATCGTTTTTGCCTTTGAAATGGTTCGTGGTGATGAAATGAACGAGATTTATAACTTGGTTTGGCATCAATATGTCAGTAGAAGATGTGACTTTATTATCCCTGAAATGCCACAGTGTTACTGACAATGAGATGATAATGAAAATTGACTCATGATATCATCTCAGTAGATCATTTTTGCCTTTAAAATGGCTCGTGGTGATGAAATGAACGAGGTTTATAACTTGGTTTGCAACCCTTAAGTAAGTAGAAGATGTGAAATCATTATCACCTGAAATGTCACCATTTTACTGACAATGAAGGTGATATTAAAGATTGACTGATGATATCATCGCAATAGATTGTTTTTGCATTTGAAATGGTTTGAGGTGATGAAATGAACGAGATTTAAAACTTGGTTTGGCATCATTATGTCAGTAGAAGATTTGACTTCATTATCACCAGAGATGTCGCCGTTTTACTGACAATGAAGGTGATAATGAAAATGTAATGATGATATCATCGCAATAGATCATTTTTGCGTTTGAAATGGCTCTTGGTGAAGAAATGAACAAGATTTAAAACTTGGTTTGGCATCATTATGTCTGTAGAAGATGTGAATTCATTATCACCTGAAATGTCGCAGTTTTACTGACAATGACGATGCCAATAAAAATTGAATGATGATAACATCTCAGTAGATCGTTTTTGCCTTTTAAATGGTTCGTGGTGATGAAATGAACGAGATTTAAAACTTGTTTTGCCGCAATTAAGTAAGTAGAAGATCTGACTTCATTATCACCTGAAATGTCGCAGTTTTACTGACATTGACGGTGATAATGAAAATTGGATGATGATATCATCTCAGTAGTTCGTTTTTGCCTTTGAAATGGTTCGTGATGAAGTAATGAACGAGATTTAAAACTTGGTTTGCCACCATCAAGTCAGTAGAAGATGTGACTTCATTATCACCAGAAATGTCGCAGTTTTACTGACAATGACGGTAATATTAAAATTTGACTGCTGGTATCAACTGAGTAAATCATTTGCTATTGAAATGGCTCGTTGTGATGAAATGAACGAGATTTAAAACTTGGTTTGCCACCATTAAGTAAATAGAAGATGTGACTTCATTATCACCAGAAATGTGGCAGTCTTACTGACAATAACGTTGATACTGAAAATTGTCTGATGATATCATCTTTGTAGATAGTTTTTGCCTTTTAAATGGTTCGTCGTGAAGACGGGGACGAGATTTAAAACTTGTTTTGCCATCATTAAGTAAATAGAAGATGTGACTTCATTATCACCAGAAATGTGGCAGTCTTACTGACAATAACGTTGATACTGAAAATTGTCTGATGATATCATCTTTGTAGATAGTTTTTGCCTTTTAAATGGTTCGTCGTGAAGACGGGGACGAGATTTAAAACTTGGTTTGCCACCATTGAGGCAGTAGAAGATGTGACTTCATTATCACCAGAAATGTCGCAGTTTTACTGAAAATGAAGGTGATAATGAAAATTGACTGCTGATAACATATAAGTAGCTCGTTTTTGCATTTGAAATGGTTTGAGCTGATGAAATGAACGAGATTTAAAACTTGGTTTACGACCATTAAGTAAGTAGAAGATGTGACTTCATTATCACCAGAAATGTCGCAGTTTTACTGACAATGACGGTGCTAAAGAAAATTGAATGATGATATCATCTCAGTAGATCATTTTTGCCTTTGAAATGGCTCGTGGTGATGAAATGAACGAGGTTTATAACTTGGTTTGCCACCCTTAAGTAGGTAGAAGATGTGAAATCATTATCACCTGAAATGTCACCATTTTACTGACAATGAAGGTGATATTGAAAATTGACTGATGATATCATCGCAATAGATCGTTTTTGCATTTGAAATTGTTTGAGGTGATCAAATGAACGAGGTTTATTACTTGGTTTGCCACCCTTAAGTAAGTAGAAGATGTGAAATCTTTATCACCTGAAATGTCACCATTTTACTGACAATGAAGGTGATATTGAAAATTGACTGATGATATCATCGCAATAGATCGTTTTTGCATTGGAAATGGTTTGAGGTGATGAAATGAACGAGATTTAAAACTTGGTTTGCCACCATTAAGTAAGTAGAAGATATGACTTCATTATCACCAGAAATGTCGCAGATTTACTGACAATGAAGGTGATAATGAAAATGGAATGATGATATCATCGCAGTAGCTCATTTTTGCATTTGAAATAGCTTGAGGTGATGAAATGAACCAGATTGAAAATTTGGTGCGCCACGGTCAAGTCAGTAGAAGATGTGAATTCATTAGCACCTGAAATGTCGCCATTTTACTGACAATGATGGTGATATTGAAAATTGACTGATGATATCATCTCAGTAGATTGTTTTTGCATTTGAAATGGTTTGAGCAGATGAAATGACAAGATTTAAAACTTGATTTGGCATCATTAAGTAAGTAGAAGATGTGACTTCATTATCGCCAGAAATATCGCAGCTTTTCTGACAATGACGGTGCTAAAGAAAATTGAATGATGATATCATCTCAGTAGATCATTTTTGCGTTTGAAATGGCTCGTGGTGATGAAATGAACGAGATTTAAGACTTGGTTTGCGACCATTAAGTAAGTAGAAGATGTGACTTTATTATCACCAGAAATGTGGCAGCCTTACTGACAATAACGGTGATAATGAAAATTGTCTGATGATATCATCTCTGTAGATAGTTTTTGCCTTTTAAATGGTTCGTGTTGAAGACGGGGACGAGATTTAAAACTTGGTTTGCCACCATTGAGGCAGTAGAAGATGTGAATTCATTATCACCTGAGATGTCGCCATTTTACTGACAATGAAGGTGATAATGAAAATTGACTGATGATATCATCGCAGTAGATCATTTTTGCCTTTGAAATGGCCCGTGGTGGTTAAATGAACGAGCTTTAAAACTTGGTTTGCCACCATTAAGTAAGTAGAAAACGTGACTTCATTATCACCAGAAATGTCGCAGTTTTACTGACAATGACGGTGATAATGAAAATTGACTGCTGATATCATCGCAGTAGATCATTTTTGCCTTTGAAATGGCTCGTGGTGGTTAAATGAACGAGCTTTAAAACTTGGTTTGCCACCATTAAGTAAGTAGAAAATGTGACTTCATTATCACCAGAAATGTCGCAGTTTTACTGACAATGACGGTGCTAAAGAAAATTGAATGATGATATCATCTCAGTAGATCGTTTTTGCATTTTAAATAGTTTGAGGTGATGAAATGAACGAGATTGAAAATTTGGTGTGCCACCATCAAGTCAGTAGAAGATGTGAATTCATTATCACCTGAAATGTCGCCATTTTACTGACAATGAAGGTGATATTGATAATTGACTAATGATATCATCGTAGTAGATCATTTTTGCCTCTGAAATGGCTCGTGGTGATGAAATGAACGAGAATTAAAACTTTGCTTGCCATCATTAAGTAAGTAGAAGAGGTGACTTCATTATCACCAGAAATATCGCAGTTTTACTGACAATGACGGTGATAATGAAAATTGTCTGATGATATCATCTCTGTATATCGTTTTTCCCTTTGAAATGGTGCGTGGTGAAGAAATGAACGAGATTAAGAAACTTGTTTTGCCATCATAGAGGCAGTAGAAGAGGTGACTTCATTATCACCAGAAATGTCGCCATTTTACTGACAATGAAGGTGATATTGAAAATTGACTGATGATATCATCTCAGTAGATCGTTTTTGCATTTTATATAGTTTGAGCTGATGAAATGAAGGAGATTTAAATCTTGGTTTGCCAGCATTAAGTAAGTAGAAGATGTGACTTCATTATCACCAGAAATGTCGCAGATTTACTGACAATGAAGGTGATAATGAAAATGGATTGATGATATCATCGCAGTGGATCATTTTTGCCTTTAAAATGGCTCGTGGTGATGAAATGAACGGGAATTAAAACTTGATTTGCCACCATTGAGGCAGTAGAAGATGTGACTTCATTATCACTGAAATGTCGCAGTTTTACTGACAATAAAGGTTATAATGAATTTTGACTGATGATATCATCTCAGTAGATCATCTTTGCCTTTGAAATGGCTCGTGGTGATGAAATGAATGAGATTTATAACTTTGTTTGGCATCATTATGTCAGTAGAAGATTTGAAATCATTATCACCTGAAATGTCACCATTTTACTGACAATGAAGGTGATATTGAAAATTGACTGATGTTTCAATTGAATTTATTCAATTGAAACTGACATCTAAATAGATCATTTTGCATTTGAAATGGTTTGAGATGATGAAATGAACGAGATTTAAAACTTGGTTTTGCATCATTATGTCAATAGAAGATGTGAATTCATTATCACCAGAAATGTCGCAGTTTTACTGACAATCAAGGTGATATTGAAAATTGACTGCTTACATCATCTCATTAGATCGTTTTTGCCTGCGAAATGGCTCGTGGTGATGTAATGAACGAGATTTAAAACTTGGTTTGGCATCATTATGTCAATAGAAGATGTGAATTCATTATCACCAGAAATGTCGTAGTTTTACAAACACTGATGGTGATAATGAAAATTGACTGATGATATCATCTCAGTAGATCATTTTTACCTTTGAAATCGTTTGAGGTGATGAAATGAACGAGATTTAAAACTTGGTTTGGCATCATTATGTCAATAGAAGATGTGAATTCATTATCACCAGAAATGTCGCAGTTTTACTGACAATGAAAGTGATAATGAAAATTGACTGATGATATCATCTCATTAGATCGTTTTTACCTGCGAAATGGCTCGTGGTGATGAAATGAACGAGATTTTAAACTTGTTTTGCCACCATTAAGTCAGTAGAAGATGTGACTTCATTATCACCAGAAATGTCGTAGTTTTACTGACAATCAAGGTGATATTGATATTTGACTACTTATATCATCTCAGTAGATCGTTTTTCCCTTTGAAATGGTTCGTGGTGAAGAAATGAACGAGATTTAAAACTTGGTTTGGCATCATTATGTCAGTAGAAGATGTGAATTCATTATCACCAGAAATGTCGTAGTTTTACTGACAATGACTGTGATAATGAAAATTGACTGCTGATAACATATCAGTAGCTCGTTTTTGCATTTGAAATGGTTTGAGCTGATGAAATGAACGAGATTGAAAACTTGGTTTGCCACTATTAAGTCAGTAGAAGATGTGACTTCATTATCACCTGAAATGTCTCGGTTTTACTGACAATGACGGTGATAATGAAAATTGACTGCTGGTATCATCTCAGTAGATCGTTTTTGCATTTGAAATTGTTTGCGGTGATGAAATGAACAAGAATTAAATCTTGGTTGGGCATCATTATGTCAGTAGAAGATGTGACTTCATTATCACTCGAAATGTCGCAGGTTTACTGACAATGAAGGTGATATTGAAAATTGACTGCTGGTATCATCTCAGTAGATCTTTTCTGCCTTTTAAATGCCTGGTTGTGATGAAATGAAGGAGATTGAAAACTCAATTTTCCACCATGAAGTCAGTAGAAGATGTGAATTGATTATCACCTGAAATGTCGCCATTTTAATTACAATGAAAGTGATATTGAAAATTGACTGATGATGTCATCTCAGTAGATCGTTATAGCCTTCAAAATACCTGGTGGTGATGAAATGAACGAGATTGAAAACTCAGTTTGCAACCATTAAGGCAGTTGAGGATGTTAATTCATTATCACCTGAAATGTCGCCATTTAAATGACAATGAAAGTGATATTGAAAATTGACTGATGATATCATCTCAGTAGATCATTTTTTGCCATTGAAATGTTTCGTGGTGATGAAATGAACCAGATTGAAAACTCAGTTTGCCACAATTAGGTCAGTAGAAGATGTGACTTCATTATCACTTGAAATTTCGCCCTTTTAATTATAATGTAGGTGATAATAAAAATTGACTGACCATATCATCTCAGTAGATCGTTTTTGCCATTGAAATGTCTCGTAGTGATGAAGTGAACGAGATTGAAAACTAAGTTTGCCACCATTAGGTCAGTAGAAGATGTGACTTCATTATCTCCCGAAAAGTCGCAGTTTTTCTTACAAGGAAGATGATGTTGGAGAATGACGGCTGCTATCATCTCAGTAGATAGGTTTTGCCTTTGAAAGGCTCGTGGTGATGAAATGAACAAGATTTAAAACTTTGGTTGCAACCAAATAAGTCAGTATAAGATGTGAATTCATTATCACCTCAATTGTCGCCATTTTACTGACAGTGAAGGTGTTTTTGAAGGTTGACTGATGGTCCTGGGGGGTTAAGTTGAGTTTCCAAGATACGGGGCTGTGCCATTCAAATTGTAATAGCACTCTCATAAATGCGGAGAAATTTCTCAAGAGTATTCCCATAAATTCGGAGAAATTTCTCAAAAGTCTACCCATAAAGTTGGAGAATTTCTGAAAATCATACCCATAGATCCGGGAATGCCAAAACAGCTCACCGAAGTATGAATTCTATAGAAAAGTATACCCATATATCCGAAAGATGCGAAAAATTATTGAAAACCATACCCATAAATCCGGAAACTATCATGAAAAGGTGCCCTAAAGAATGGCATAACCCGTACCATAGACAGGTTAAGTTACCCTCCCCCCCCCCCGGGCTCAGCCTTGGCGATAGTCAGAAGATACGTATCTTTTGACGATGACTCAGCTCCGGTCAACTTTTTCCTGCCGGTGCTGTGGTTTGACAGATCTGCTTGAGCTTAATGACATTAATTGTATTTACCAAAATCACCGCACAACGACAACTATCCGGTTTCCAAGGGAAATGTAAACAAATCTTAGGCACCAGTCGCAGTCTGCCTCCTGCCCAGTGGCGTAGCGGAAGTGAGTGGGGCCCTTAGTGAATTAAGGGGACGGAGGCTCCTTATGCTATGCCTAATTAAAGTGCCCCCGTCCGTGTTATGGACCAGTGAAAATAAAGCTATGCTCTGTATCTACTTTATTAGAAAATAGTTTCTTGAATCATATATTCCCAGAACAGGGGTTTCTTTAAGTTTTTGGCGATCTGACAGTTCACTTTCCTTTCAGTAGCTTCTTATAGAATTATATGTATTTCATCATGACTTCATTATGAGACAATTTGGCTGTTGGGGGCCCCTAGCCAATGGGGGCCCTTAGTTGTACGCCCTAAAGGTAACTACCGTCGGCTACGCCACTGCTCCTGCCTCTCAGGCAGAAAGAACAAACAGTTCAGTGGACCACAAATGATAAGTACGCCAAGTTTTAAACACATCATAACATTCGGAGAGGCAAAAAAAAACGAAAATTCACTTTAGACGGACAAATGAAAGAAAAATAAAATTCCTAAACCATAGATAGGATGGAATACAATAAAACATACAATATCCATGATACATAGGGCATTTGCCGATGACAATTGACAGTGCAGAAAAAACAAGGTTTTCAGGAAAAAGTCTAACCTAAAACAAGCATTCCATAGACATAGAAGTGAAATGGATGTATTCTACAGCCGGCTTCCTGCAATGTGAATTCGCTGTTATCGTCCTTGTTACTGTTACATATTTTTGTTATGTTCCTCCCTGAGGGGGACGTTTTGCAAGGGAAGTGCCTTGTTTCCTTGTGCTCCTTTCAAAATTTTATTTCACGAATAGCAACACGGATTGGCTGTGAATGTAAATAAAGGGACGAAAGAAGAACAACACACCATGATATGTGAAAGAAAGGAAAATAATTTCTTGAACAAAATATTATTCTAATAATTTGTAATATGGGCTTCCTGTGCCTGCCTGATGGGCATTTCACTCCCAAATAGTCTAAGGAAATAAAACACCCCTAAATCGGTATGTGGAGACGGCTGGGTTAGCACCCAAAAATTCAAGGAAGGACTAGCCTGCGCGCAGCCGCAACTCCTAGGCTGCACGCAGGCTAGGAAAGACAAGTTTCAATAATTCCTCTACAAAGTGATTGACCTTTTCAAATAGACTAGGCACGTGTACCCAAGATCTTGCAATAAACAAAGAAGTGCCCTCTTTATTTTTAGAAAATGCCTCTTTTTTAAAGGAAAAAGTGCCCTCGAAGCATCGTGTCCCCCAAGGTTCGAGATGCTTCCTACGTCCTTTCAATCACTTCCTGTGAATTCTGGTTCAAAACTAGCACATGCTACTCTTTCCAACGTTTGAAATACGCAGCACAAAATATCGTTGCTGTTGTTGCAACGAATGGGACTGTGACTCTTGTTCAAAACCAATGATATAGAAACTGATCTGTTTTCCTCTCTTCGCTTACAACCCTTCCCCCCAGCCTTAATCCATAATCAACGATAATGTGCAACAACAACAGGGCACGCAGCCCCTGCGTGCAGAGTCAACTGGCACGAACTTGACCTCACAAAGTTGACTGCAATGCAAAGTAATAACAACTGTGGCAACTGTGAGATTAGGGCTAAGGTTAGAATGCAATGTTTGTAAATTTTTTGAATTGTTTTCGAGAGGCATCAGAATGAAACGACGAAGCAAGTCATGCAGCCCAACCCCCCCCCTCCCCAACTTTGAATTTCTGCAAATTTGCTGAAATTTTCAACAAGCAATCCCCCGTTTTCAGCTAACTTATTAAAGGGACATCATACCAAAATATCACTAAATCAGTCTGCCACAGAAATGAAGCTTGAAAAATGCACAATAGTGCGTGGGAACATTTCTCTCTGAGCCAATCTGATGCTTGATTTTCTAAACACTGTGGGCCTATTGGAATGCTATTAGTGCACAGTGACATATTTTCTATGCTTCTTTCTAATGCCTCAGTATTGGCACTATTTGCGCAGCGAGAGGCATCTTTAGGAGCGGGCTCCAAGGCGTGGCTCTCAAGAAAGTCAAGAAAGGAAGAACGTAGCGAAGCGGATTTGAGGAAACACAGTGAAGAACTTTTTTCTGAAAAGGTTGAGCTCAAGAAGCATGGTGAGTCTCTCTTTTCTGTCATATTGAAATATTTGCTGCACAGTTTTGAGCCAACAGTAGACGAGCAGTTGCAATGTCTTCTTATGTTTGAAGAATGAAAACATTATGAAAGGGTGTTTGCTCAAACGAGACGGAATACAGCTATGCAGCTAATGCACCTAAATTATCTGGTTGTTCGCATCCACCTATTTCTATCATTGCTAACTACGTTTTCAAATCTAGAAGAAGAATCTTCCTTCAGAGCTCCAGAGTTCTTCCTGTCCACCAAAGTTCTGAATGCGTAGGTTCGCAGCTGCTTTGTTTTTGTTTTATATATGGGCTTGGTACTTCAAATTGTTACAATGTTTGTCTTTTTTCATGGTAGATTTATGATCAAATATCAAGATTTTGTTTTCCGATGAGCATATTTGTCCTCATTGTTTACTCTTCCTTCTATCATCTTTCGTGTTAACTTTTTATTACTTTTGAAGCATCCATTCTATGATTCAAGATAGCTTCCAGTTTTTGATCATTGGCTTGTTTTGCTAAACCGATTTATGACACTTGTAACGGTTGCAGCGAATCGGAAAGGATAAAGGTCGTACGTATCATTCAGTAAAAACATCGTACACCTCTGGCAATGTACCTTTGTTTTAAATGAAAATCCTTAAGAAATGTTTGAGAATCCTTTTGTCCTGAAAAAATCTCCCTATTTTCAAGGAGTGAAATGTCCCTCGCATTTGACAAGTGGGACACTCATTTTGTTGTTGTTTCAACATGTGCTCCGATCCAATGAAGTAAACAACTGGTATGAGCAAAACATTTTAATTGTATCGATCCGTAGGTGGATAATACTCCTAACGTTGTATGTGGGATGAATATGCAATTTCCTTTCTTATCAAAGAAAGCAAGTATTTACGTTGCCTTGGAGCTTCCCAACAGGCCTCTGCATGCTAGCATTCTTGGAGTGGCAGGCCCGTGGCATTTCTTTAGGTTGGATCTCATTACCGGTTAGGTTCATTGTTACGTGCACAATGCATTCTGGTAGTAGATCAGGACAAGCCTCAGCATGTATTACATCTGATTTAAGGTCAATTGACCTTGTCTCATAACAATCCAGCTATTCATCATGCACGCAATGAATTCTGGCAGTAAGTAGATAAAGATAAACAAGCCTCTGCAACGCTCGCAATGCATTCTGGTAATAGATCCGTAATAGGGGAGATCGCGTTGTGAAGGCACTTTATGCTGACGAGAGTATTTCTATGGTTGCCAGCCTTGAGCAGTGGGGAGGATACAGTAAAAGTTCAGGGGGCAATAAGCAGCCTTCTTTTGCTCCGTCTTTGGTTATGAATTAATAGAGACTTTACGAAACCAAGACGGCAAACGTAACGCCAGTAAGATTGTCATGGTATTCCACGAAGCAAGTATCGTGTCCATTTGCTACAAAATTGGGCCTCCTGTAACTTGGATCTATTTTCTTTGAAGACAAACATTTAAAAAGACTAAGTTTCACTTCGGAGGCCTTGATCTGCATTACAGAACACCAGAAATGGGGTTTCCAAATTGTGAATTTGCAAAGGACAACTTCAGAGACTCTCAAGAGAGGCAAATTCGAACGGAAAACAAGAAATCTGCTGCCTCTAACAAAAACAACATTCCGTTGCCGTTGCCGTTGCCGTATTGGTTTCGTAAACTCCCTAATAGTACCCTCATGAAAAATGGGGTGGACCTAATCCAGTCAGTACACTCATTAGCGACACCCTTGGAAGGTCATCACGTTGAACTATATATAGCCTGTTAACCTGTCGGGCTTTTCAATTCATATCAAAATGCTTACAGTTGTCACTACTTAGCATCGCCGTAGCATTTCGCTCAATCATTGTACTTACTAAAACTGAGTCTACCTTTTAAACTGATTCCCACTGACTATTCAATCCGTGAAGATCAAGTTCGAATCCAGAACAAAAGCCAAGCCTTGTTTTAAATGGTTTCCAACCCGTTTCCATACTTCTTTATGCGCAGCCCCTTCACCGCTGGATACTAAACATCGAGTTGTTAGGTTTGAGTCCACGGAGCATTGCATTGCAGAAACCTTCGTTTTGAATTAAATGTCTATTCGATGCCACCACCTTTATTTTCATTCGACACTGATACCTTAACTCTGATCGTAGTGAGCTGGCTACCACACCGGAGGAGTGGAAAAGTGGGGGGACCATTGAACGGGTGCGGCTAGACCTCATAGACTTGCCCTATATCATTTCTTCAAGTCTGTTTGACTGAAAGTCTAGCGTGTGACTAAAGTAGCTCCTTGTCTATTTCATCGTCTGTAATAAGTCAACTTGGGTTGGGGCGCGGCTAACTTGACGTTTGGTTGAATCACAATCGCAACGCTCACTCACTTCTTCGGGACGGTAGCTCGCTACACTCTCAGTGAAGGCAGTCGCAGTAGCCTTTGATAAAGATTAAGATGACAGTATCAAATGCACATTTCCTTCAAAACGACTGTGTCCGAAACGCTCTATGCTGAGTTCAATTTGTTGTCGTTTTCATGTTTCGGCCTTACCATATTTATGATTTATACAAAGCACATATAAATATAATGTTTATGATTTTTTGCAATATTATGGAAACAAGGTCAATTCGATCTTTTAATGCTATTCCTTGCCAGGTTCCTGCCACTATAATTAGTGGTGTTTTTAACTTGTATAGATCAATTTGCTATTCAAAATGTATTATTGATATCTTACTTATTGTTTCATTTATTTTTTCTTTTTATTTAACCATTGTAAATTTTTTTAGTGGCAAATTCATACATAATACCCCGGGGGGGGGGGGTAACTTAACTTGTCTATGGTACGGGGTTGTGCCATTTTTAGGGTTCCTTTTTTATGATAGTTTCCGGATTTATGGGTATGGTTTTCAACAATTTGTTGCATCTTCCGGATTTATGGGTATTGTTTTCTATCAGAATTCATTTATTGGTGAGCTTTTTTGGCATTCCCGGATTTATGGGTATGATTTTCAGAAATTCTCCAGATTTATGGGTATACTTTTGAGAAATTTCTCCGGATTTATGGGTATACTTTTGAGAAAGTTTTCCGGATTTATGGATGGTACTTTTACGATTTGAATGGCACAACCCCGTATCTTGGAAACTCAAGTTACCCCCCGGGCATAATACATACATACAAATGCAGCTTAGGGCCCCCTCGTGTTGCCTCCCTTGATGATGGCTGCATTACAATATTTTATTCTGCAAGTGGAGCAGTGGACGTCAGACGCCAGTCTTCTTTGGTGCCAAATGGAAAGGCATAGGCCTCTTGAACACGCAAAGATTTTTCGCATAATGTTGCTCGCAAATGCAAACATTTAGCGTAGTTTTTGAGTGCACCACGACGAAAATCTGGAGTATCATTGCTTCCTTATGTATCACATTCTGTTATTCTGTTGCTAAAGTTAATCTCGTGCTTCCCCTCTTGACTTTTACCTTTATCGTACATGACTGTTCTGTTTACCTTCTCGCAAAGCCACCTAATGATTACTCTATTCATTTTAAGTTATACAAAGGAACAATACATGTAACACAACGAATCAACTTGAGTAAACAAATGGGAAAACAAGGGTCTACTTGAAAGCGGTATATGATTGTCAGAGTATCTATGTTACAAAGAGAAGTATTTTGACGGACATTTGGACTAAATCAGCTCCGCTTATCACGAATAACCTTCTTTTCACTCAGGGGCAGTTACAATAAATAGGCCAGTCTCGAAATAACAGTTACGCAAAACAGTTACAAAGCAAATGCTCATTGAACACAATGCTATTCCAATAGGGGCAGCGTTATGTGTAAGATATGCCTCTACAAAGGACATCAATAGACCCAGATAAACGGACCATCGTTGTGTCATTTTGTTTGTAGCAAAAGTTGCATCTTTTTTTGCAGGTATAGAGATCTTGGAGAGAATTTAAATAGTTTTATCTTGAAAGCTGTGCTTGTAAAAAAGGACAACCCTGATCCCAGAATGACAATGGCACTAGATTCAGTCCAAAGTAAAGTGAAAAGGAAAATACTGTGATTACAGAGTTGCTTGGCAACCATCGAAGTTGAAAGGTAACCTACTAGTAGTTCTAGTAGATGTTATGAGCTTTTGTACTTTTTTGCATAGTCATCATCACCAATCATTATCATCAATCATTATCATCAATCATCATCATCAATCTTCATCAATCATCATAATCATCATCATCATCATCTCATCATCATAATCATCATCATCATCATCATAATCATCATCATCATCATCATCATCATTATCACCATCATCATCATCATCATCATTATCATCATCATCATCAACATCATCATCATCATCATCAACATCATCATCATCATCATCATCATCATCATCATCATCAATCTCTATCTATTTTTAGTATGCTGCATTTGCTTTAATGCCTTGAAAGGGACTTCATGCAGTCAGTTATAGCTTTTATATGGCAATCTTCCATATTCTGGTTAATTTCGGAGTTACAGTATCATCATGGTTTCAAACAGTTTTCCAATGCAGTCATCTTGTTGTTACGTCATCAGATTGCTAAGTCATGAACCAGAAAAGCTACGGATTTTTGCAGATTTTTTATTAGCCCTAGAAGATGACCAGCATGGCAGAACAAACTATTGATGGCAATATCTGTATTCATTAAATCTACTCATTATGCTGTTATTTCTTGGTCGTTTTTTGGTTTTTCTACCAACAAATTTACACCAAAGGTTGCCAATGAACACACCAAACGAATTACCTTAAGTTCCTTTCAAGCAATTAAGAATGTGTTTGATTGGTAATTTAAAGTCTACCAAATTCTGAAAACGGTAGACGTCGCAGAGGCGTGAGATAGTTTCAGATTCTTCCTGGCGAAAACGAAGTTTCCTGGTGGAAAACACGAAGACAAGTCTAGTGCTTGGCAACACTATAGCGCCTTTGGAGCACCACAAGCAAATTCGCCTCAATAGTTTGCAAGTGAACATGAGGAGCTCTCTGAACCTTCTGCCTTTTAAAGCAGAAGGCTCAACGGGCCTACCAAACCTGCCACTTTCGGAATTGGGGAGTCAACCAAATACAAATTCCGAGTCTACAAGTCTACAGTTTTCAGAATTGCTACCAAACCAACAAAACCTGAATCAACAAAAGAGGCATCCACCAATCGTGCATTCGAGCTAGCCTACCACATGTTTGTATTTACAGTTATTTCGAAGGAATGCCAAGTGATCTATACTTTGGAAACCATGTTCGTTCAGTGTCTTCTGTCAAATCCCCGAAGGCATACTGGGAGATAAGATTTCCCAGTTTTCTGCCAAATTATCAAATGGTCGATTTTTGCAAATTTTTCCAACCTCCCCCCCCCCCAGCCGCCTGCGCCTTTGCTGGTACTAATCCCCATGATAAGTGAACTGGTGGTGCATAATTTTATAAAACAACATCAATATGCAGAACTTGCGTGCGAGCATAGATATAGAAACCGGGGATTGCACTGGGGGCACGTGCCCCCAAGATTTTGCAATAAACAGAGAAGTGCCCCCTTTTGCTTGAGGAAAAGATTGCCCTCGAAGTGTCATGCCCCCAAGTTTGAGATGCTTTCTGCGTCCCTGCGTGCAAGGGCCCCATGGTGTTGCAGCAGAGAACGACAAATAAAGCATTCAATTGCATTGGATTACAATGCACACGCATATTTACGGTTTATGCAGGGTGGCTGGATTCTTTTGGCTCTTGGTATGAAAAGACGATTATGGACTAGATGGCCTGACATTTGACCAATTGCGTTTGATTATCACAATTTTATAGAATCACGATTGATTCCATAGGCAATCCATTTTGGTCGAATTGCCTCTCCACACCATCTTTCCGTAACTGTCCATTCATTGGAAATCAAGATTTAACGTCTTAACGAGAATCTATACCACAAAGGCTGGTAGGAATAGACCAAAGGCTAAGCCGAAATACCCATTTTGGCTACACAGCTACAATGTTAGACAGCATGTGCCAAGAATATCAATGCAATGGGCTATGTTTATGCCAGGATCAGTCTTTAAGAACTGTTTTGCTGAAACATTGAAGTCACATAGATTACAAAAGTGTGTCTTCTTTCGCTCAGATACAGCCATGATGCCTAGATTTGAGAGTTGTCAAAGGAGCAACGTTGGACTAATTTTGAGTTTTCTGGCAGTCGTTCTGTTTTATTGCTTTTCAACTGTCGATGCAGGTTTGTAGACTTACTTTCTTATAACTAGAAATAACAATTGTCAGTGAGCGCTCCGCATTGTATTTATTTTGCAATCTAGACGGTCCCCGGTAAGGACATTGTTTGGAAACAAGTTGCTAGTGACGTCATGATCTTATTCCGGTTTGTCGCACGCTGCCATTTTGTAAACAGAATCTAAAGAGGAAGTATCCTTATTATGGAAGTTCTTCTAATCTACAGCCATAAAGTTGTTGGAGATACTCAATTCGAATAAATTCTCTCTCTCTGTGAAAATACAATCAAATCGCGTGCCAAAATATTTGAGAAAAAGTCAGTCAACTACGTCAAATTTTATCGTCAACGATGGCTCATTAAAACCAATTAAAGAGGTTAAAAATGGGAGATAAGATCAAACTTCACAGTAAATTTTTTCCTGTTACACGATAACTTTTTTCTAAATGTTGAAAAATTTTCAAAAAAATTACAATCCAGTTCTACGTACAAAGCTGAGTGAAGAGGCAAAGTTTCACAATCACACCTGTCTTCATTTCAAAATTATGGCGATAGGAATATGAGGGCTTTGACCCTGCTATCAAAGGTTGGACAAAGATTTGTCGAAGCATCTGATTTCACGGTCAAAGCTCTTATGAATCCAAATTCATTAAATAGCCATAATTTCCAAATGAATGCAGATTCTTAAAGAATAATGGATATGCACATTGCCATAAGCTTCAAGCGCTCTCTAGCTGGATGGAACTACCGTATACGCACCTTTCAAAAGAAAAAGTTGCTTATCTTTTCCCAGCGATTTGGAAACTCCTCATAGCAGCAACAGCAACACTAACCTGTACTGCGGAGGAGAGTCACAGCGCTGTTTGGCGCGAAATAGTCTTTTCGGCCTAAAAGGCTGGTATGATGAAGAAAACTTTTGCGGTGTGATGAATCTATTGGCTTTTGTCGAATAGAAACGGTACTTGTTACACTGGAGGTATGAAGTCGTCTGAATTAAGTGTACGCATAAAAGGGAACGCTAAAGCAACGATATGTGGCAGGGCGCCATGATGCTGCTCGTTTGTTTCATAAGCAGTCCAGGCTCCGGATTATCCAGTCATTGGCCTAGGCATAGCGTGGACATGGATATTCTGGAACATTTTCAGAAAATTTAAGCTAGAGCCCACGAAATGAGAAAAGAGCTCACCATTTTAACTTGATGCAACTCTTAAAACATCCGTTCCGATATTTTTCAGTGTTCCATAATAGCCCGACTCAACCTAGCTGCTGGGCTTAATTTTTTGTCTTGCTTATATCAACAACCAACGTGTTTGGAGAAAAAAGTGTATTGACAAAACGGAGCATGTTTAGGCCTAATTGCCAATACCAAGGTGTGACCAAATTTGTCTCAAATTAAACTGAAGATTTGATTTTTCCATACACTGTTCAATTACCCAAACTACTCTAGGCATGTGTTTGTGCAAGCCATGAAGTATATAGCAAAGCATGTGTTTGTGCAAGATATGAAGTATTGCTAGGATGCTATTTGTTACCGTAAACTTACTGAGCACTTGGCATAAAATACTACAGCACTTGAAGTGATTGGTGCATGTAATAAATTGGACAGGCCTAGGTACCATTAGTTTGTTTTTGCAATCTTTTAGTCCTAAATAAAACCACACTGGTTTGCAAAATGATCCCTCATGAAATATGAAATTTCAAAGCAGTTAATCTTGTAACATTTTATGGCTTATGGTTTGTACAAGTCTCAAAGCCCGCATTTGCAAAGCGCAAACATTATGCAAATTGTCTTTCAAATCATTGTCTCACAGGCTAGGGAGTGACTTCCATGCCTGGTATACATGTGCCTGCCTGTGTTATGGGTCAATTTGTGATATTTTGCTTGGGTTATTGGTCACATTTTGTCAATTTGGCCCTGGTTATGGGTCTGCTTTGCACCAATATGGAAAGGAAGGGTTATGCGCCAGACATGTCCGGTGCACAGAGCACATACTTTCTATTGTTCCATTGCTTATCGATGCACTGTCCGGCGCACAAGATTTAACTTTCCATACTGGGCTTTGCAGAGATTTGCCTTAGTTATTGGTAAATGCTAGCAATTTATAACTACTTTTAACTATTATGACGAAAAACTTTAGTGAACAAGAATTTAGCTCTACAACTGATATGAAACATAACCTTTCATGATACTTGTGGAAAACATTTGCCCTATTTAAGGGGCTTCAAATTTCAAAATGTTGCCCTGGTTATGGGATTATTTTCAAATTGTTGCCCATGTTATAGGTCATAGCTCTGAATTCTTTAAAGTAAATGGACAGAGATATAGCAACATAATCTAAAGATAGCACAAGAGAACTGTAGGTGCCACTTATCTTCCCTTTGTTTCATAGATCAAAAACATCAAATACAATATGTTATATTTAGATTACCCAGTCCCTCTAGCTAAGTTTGCTTTTGACCCTATTGATTTACTTTAAGGCACACCAAACCCCCCAATAGGACTCACCTCCCTTGCTCACAGGTACTGTTAGTAATTGATAGCCAAAGAAACAATGGCGTTTCTGGGTGTCTTTTTGTTCTACGAAGCCTATATGCCATTGGAAACTTTCTTTTAAGAAATGTCACTTCCAAGTAACAGAACCTCCTTGTAGAAATTTGAGAAGTGATGAATTAGTGTTGGAATGATTGGTTGAAACATATGGCAAAGACAATGACAAAGGTGAAAGAGCATGTGCAACAAGCATCCTCCCATGCAGTCATTGACTATTGTGCAAGGGGAGCCATGCTTTAGGGGTTTAATTTTTTCATCTTTTAGCAAATCAGGCCATTTAAAACTAAGGCTGAATTTTTTTTAGTTTCAGGATCATGTACTGCAGGAGCTCATAATTGCCATGCCGATGCTGATTGTACAAACAGTAGTTCAATAATTACATGCACTTGTAAGACTGGATTTACTGGAAATGGAACAAGTTGTTCAGGTATAATCCCTGAGTGTAAACTAGTCCTGTACTTAGTCAGGCATATGCTGTCCTGGTCACAAAGTCCATACCATTCGTTATTCCCATTTATGCAATTAATGTATTTGGTCTGCAGGGATAGGCTGGGGCTCAATTGGGTAATGTTGATGGTGGAAAAATATTAGACTGTAAGTTATTAAAGCAAAATTTGTGACATCCAAGGGGTTAGGGTCTATGGGAGTAAATGGGCAAGTTTAGAATAACATGGGTAAAGCAATAAATGTAAAAAAGTGTTATGAAATCCTTCAGATAAAAATTTTTTCTTGTTGCAGCTGCTGGAGTGATAGCACCTCAAGTATATCTAGCTAAAATAAAACTGTTAAGAGAAATTTTGGCAAAATTTATCCAAATGTTTCACCCAAACCATTTACCCCAAACTTATCCATTTTTCTTTTCATATAAGATGTTACAATAACATGTTACTGCCTACTATATATACAGTACTTATACTAGTTACTATACTACACCAAAGAGACAATAGCAAGGGGAGCAGAAGACCACAAATACCCCATGATCAATAGATAGAGACATGCAATGTTGAACTACATACAACTGCATTACTAATGATTAAAAACTAATGGCTGCTATGCTAGATTCTGTTTGGAACTTACCCATTTTACCCTAGATATTGCATGCCATGTGCATATTAACATGGTTTTCCTGCCTAAGAGTTCTTGCTTAGAAATGAAGTTACAGTCTTTCACATGGCTGAAGAATTCTCATCATGATGCAAAAACAATTTGTCATGTGAATGTGCACAAGGCTTGTACCATACATTCTGCAAGCAAAACTTTGAGTATGTTTGGAGCATACTTGAAGCTGGATACTATCTTGTTTTGATTATGTTTTAGTGCTTGATTCAAGTAAGAATTTGACACCACTTGTACTAGCTTGCAGCATGTATTTCCTGCATACTTGCTGCATACTACATAAGGCATACTTGCTCAAGCTTGATTGTAGTATGTTTGGCAAAGACTTTAGAATGTGATTATTGTCAAGCTTGACTGAGCTCTAATGATGCACACAAACTGATGAAAATTGGGTAAGCATACTGATTTCAAATTCCGTCAAACCAGAATCATGCTTCTGTTTAGGTTGTGCCAGCTTGTTGCAATCTAACCTTTTTCTCAAGGGTTATTCCATGCTACTATTAAGTTTTGTAAGACTTAAAGACTTTTCTACTGTCTTCTTCTCACGATCTTTTTTCTCATTTTTCAGATATTGATGAGTGCACCCTTGGTACTCATAATTGTAACAAACAGTTTGCATCATGTACAAATTCACCTGGAGCATTCTCTTGTGCTTGTAACACTGGATACACTGGTAATGGAGTGAACTGTACAGGTACGTAAAGTAAGACTCATTGTCACAGTACAGGACTTGTGCACACTGATATGACCAGAAATTTTTTTCATTGTGATTAGAATCCTTGAGCTTTGTGGAAAGATATATATTTTTCTATCAGCAAGAATTTGTGTGCATGAAAATAATGTTGATGTGCACAGGCATGCACTGTAATGTATATATTTTGGAATGACTTTTGAGAATGCGTAAAGACCAGTTTTCAGAAATATTGTTATATATAGTGTATATATATATAGTTATATATACATATAGTCATATAGTTGAGCCTCGATCTATTGCAAGATACCCTGACTTCACTTGCTGTGTTGTTGTTGTTATCGCTTCAGATCTGTTGTAGTGATGATTCAGCCCAGGGAGTGGAGATGGGAGACTTTTCTAAAGACTCTAACGAAGGAAGGAGAAGAGACATAAGAGTAGAGAGAAGTAAAGTTTGTTGACAGGCGTTTTGAATGTTGACAAGTTGCATAAGAGAGAAAATTTTCAAACTGCATTCAAACTTAACTTATTTTATTGTTGTAGAATTGAGACTCACACCTGCAAATTTAGAGCCCCTTTCACTGCAGTAGACTGATGTTTTTCCCCAGTAGACTCAGTTATCACTACCTTCACTGTAATTGCCCTCACTGCTTACTGTTCAAACTTGTTTGAGTATGAAGCTGTGATAGGTACCATGATAGTAATTATAACAAAGACAAAAACTTGTGAAGATATGAAGGTAACTGTCCACCCTTCTCCCATTCCTCCAACATTAATGGCAAGCTTTGTCAGGGCAGCCTACTGAACAGAGCTGCCCATGCCAAAAAAAGCTGAGAATAAAGCTGGGAAAGCTGGTAATTGAATATTTCCCTGGAATGTCTCAGCCTCTTTGGTGCAGGTATGGCCATAATTTGTAATTCAACTTAAATTCAACTTTTTCATTTACATTTGCTGCAGCATTTCATAATTTTCAGATAACAATGAATGTACTCTTGGAACTCATAATTGCCACAGCAATGCAACATGCACCAATACAGAGGGATCATTTACTTGCGCTTGTAAGACTGGATATGCTGGAAGTGGACTGCAGTGCTCAGGTAAAGCCTTCAGCTATTTTCGTAGCAAAGACGCATGTGCCAGTTTTTGGTTTTTTTTCACAAAAATTCTGGGAATGGGATGTACTTGTTGAAGAAATACTTCAGGTTTGGGGTCTAATTTTTGCTACAAATTCTGGGAATGGCCAGGTTTGGGATAACTGACAATTTTCTGAATTGTTTTCTGGTGCTAGCACTGGTTGCTCAATTCAGATCATTCTGATTGAGGTTTTAGATTCGGTTTGTATTCAAATGCCATTTTTAAATGTGACTTACTGATACTGTTATCTTTTGTAAATCTTTTTCACCCAAGTGACATCATATGGTAAAAGATGTCAAAATCCTATCCAGTATCCAGTGTCCAAAGTCAGGTCTTTTTGTCTTTGTGCAAAGGGTTGTTTTTAGGGAGTGGTGGAGTATGGAGTCAATATGGTGATTGAATTAATTGTACATGAAATTTACCCAGCTAAAATACATCATATATCATAAAGATATCAATTGCCTCAATAACTAATTGTCTTTTTGATTGATTGTTTTTAACAGAGCTTGTGAAGATACATTGTGTTTTAGCAGAGCTTGCGAGATGCATCGTGAACATTGCTCGTTCCCATTGCTTGTTCCCAGTAGGAGGATTATTATATAGCTCAATTTGATTGGGTGGGAAAAAAAGTAAACAGTGTTGGTAGCAAGTTCATTATTTTCATAGAATCTGTGTGGTAGCAAGAGAAATCTATCCATCAGTAGTGATGGGCATTCTTTGGACGCTCTGTTGGGTTAATAGGTTAAGAAGCAATTACATGGTAAAAGAGAAAAAGATTCGCCAGTATTTATGAACAGTTTTCTGGCTCTGTGTCCGGTGAAAGCTGCATACAAAGTTATTTGAATTGTGCTGGATGTAAAGGAGGATATCATGTCCTAAGCAACTGTTTTGCAGACTTCATAGCAGTCTTCCATGGATGTATAATAATATATGACTAGGACTGTTTTATCCACAGTTCTGCTCAAAGCTTCAATTTTTACTTCTTTCAGATAACAACGAGTGTACTCTCGGTACTCATAATTGTCATGCCAATGCGACATGTGCGAATACGGCGGGATCATTTACTTGCACATGTAATGTTGGATATAATGGAGATGGATTCCTGTGTTCAGGTATGGTTAATGAATCTAAAAACTTCCCCTTCATTAACAGAATAAAAGATGTGAACGTGTTTCCCACAGTAAAGATTTTTTGAGTAAGGATTACAGAAGGATTCGTCAACATACAATTTGCATCGTTCTATTTGAGGCGCACTGTATTGTGGCTGGAGTCTCGCAAGAACATGATAAAATGCTGAAAGATGCTGAAGGATCCTGCTTCCCATAGTAAAGAAAGTCTTCGTTGATATTTTATGGGGACTTCAGAACTCCGAGACGATAAACTTATCGAGACAGTGTCTTGGTCCTTTTTCCCATTGTCATCACACCTCGTGATTCCAATAACATGGAATTTATAGAGATATGTGGTAACTCTCCTTAGTATACGTAACAGGTTCGGTAAGGCAGGGACTGGAACTAGCCTCACTCCATAAGGACCCTCAAGTTACCCTCATATCGTTCTTGTTGTTGTTGTTGCCCCATTGAGGTCCTTTAGAGCTGTAAAAACGGCAAAAGATGTCAATCGGTGACAAGTTTTTGTCGCCCTGTCATCTGCTGGTGACAATGTGGCTAAGAAGAAAGCGGATTTTGCTTCATGGCAAGAATCAACGTTTACCGAAGTACTGACACCCAGTTTTATGGTACAGCAGTTCTAGAAAACTGATTTTTAGGCATTTTAGACCCGGTGGTCACGAGAAAAAGTAGCGGCTAATTTAGGCCAAATAGCTAGATTGTAAAAAGAATGCGAATCGAACGATAGCTTGATTCAGTTCGATTGTAAACAATAGTGATGGCATTTCTAACGCCACTTAATCGAACCTTTTGTAGAGCAGTTAAAAGGTTTCATGTACGGTTTTTTTTATAAGAAACTTGGATCAGGCCATAGTACTAAAAGTTTCTTAATTTCACATGAAATTTTGTTCATTTTAGTACTAAAAGTTTCTTAGTTGGTTTCTTATTTTTTCGAATGCAGAATTATCAATGTGGTCGCTAACACTACGGCAGATATGATTCTTGACATTTAAAACATCATAAAGGAATAAACAGTGTTCTGTTATGTCGAAAACACGAATTTTTAGATAATATTGCTCAAGAATAAAGGTTCAAAGATCTATATGCTATAATATCCATGCTTTTAACTTTGAAAAGTTTCTTAGTACTTCTTAGACATAGTACTAGAGTTTCTTAAAATGTTGGTCATCTTAGTACTAGTTTCTTTTAAACCAGTTTCTTATAAAAAGAACATGTAATCCTTTTCTACTAGCGTAGAGAAATAAATGGTAGTTGGAGCGTAATCAACTCTGGCAAAAGCGAAACTGTGACATGTGATCGAGACTAGGCTCAAGCGACCAACCTTCAGTTTTGTTGTCATGCGTGCCACCACTGACCCATCTACACACCATGCATCTTTTGAACTGATATTTCATTAAATACTTTTCTTTTTCAGATAACAACGAGTGTACTCTCGGTACTCATAATTGTCATATAGCTTTTGCAAGTTGTGCGAATACAGATGGATCATTTACTTGCACTTGTAATACTGGATATACGGGAAATGGAATTCAGTGTTCAGGTAGACAGAATTTATAGCAAATCCTCAAAGTAAATCTTTGAACTATAATCAGAAAAATTTCGTTAAATGAATAGACCATTTCGACAATTAAAATCGGAGACTGGGGAGAGCGGTTTGTTCTGGTAAATGGCGAATGCAGTTCTTGTAAATGGCTGCTGCGTAGTAGGGCTGTTGAAATGAATATAATGTAAACATTGAGTTTTGCAAGCTGTGGCGAGGATCGCTACGGCATCGGCGCTCTTATTGAATTTCAATTTTGAAATATCAGTTTTGACGTATGCTCAACCGTCAGATTAAGAAACTTCGAATTATGCTCGAACTTTTCCTCGCGTCAATTTTAATCGAATTCAACAAGGATATTCGAAGTTAAAAACTTCAGTTGAATTCCATTCCAATGAGCTGTCTTATTCTGAATACTTCAAATGCATCATGTATTTTCGTCCAGTCATGCGGAAAGGGCCTAAACTCGAAACAAGCATTGCTGTTTGCAGCACTTAAATAAAGGCTGAAAGGATATCAGTTGCGAATAGAGGTAAATTACACGTTTGTCTGTATTTTGCATGGACAGTTATTTGACAAAATCCTAAAACAGCTCCATTGCTGCGTTTTTATGCAGTAGCGATTGCCTTGTTTACATTATTCACTTCAACGGGCTCACTCCGCGATCAGACTGAGTTATTCATAGATAATTGATGTATTTGTCGGCAGATGGCAAACAATCATTGGGAAGCTTGCTTGTCCTCGAGAAGACGCCTGAAATTTGATTATGTGTGTTCTTTTTCAGATAATGACGAGTGTATTCTTGGTACTCATAACTGCCATGCCAATGCGACATGTACGAATACGGCTGGATCATTTTCTTGTGCTTGTAATATTGGATATAGTGGAAGTGGACTGCAGTGTTCAGGTGGGTCAATATGCTTTCTGTTTTACGTAGACGAATGCAAAATGAGTTGTTGCATTGCGTATATATTGCATTGTGTATATTTTTTAGTAATCAGGGTGTGCTTTGAAGTTGTTTTGGCGCGCTGGTGTAATCCTCTGATTTTGCCTTCAGAACTGTCTGGCGTAGTGGCTCCGATACCTGGTAGGGCCCCACCACTTTAGCGTCATGACAAGGGGTGGCGGATTCGATTAGGACTTTTCTACATCTGCGATCCCACCGCGTTGTGCTAAGAACCGCAACTTCACATTTACTTAGTTTTAAAATTTAACTATTCTTGTAATGAAGTGAGCAAGTAAACAGTGAAAATTTTTGAAAAATTAGCAAAGTTAGACGATGTCATTTATTTTGAAATTTTCTTTGCCATCAATTTTTTTAGAATCAAATTACTTTTAAAGTATTCAGCAGTTTATTCCTGTAAGAAAGACAGGATGAAATTATATCATGAAAAGCCGTATTGATTGAGCCCAAATGGGTCGTATTGCACCATGAAATTCAGCTTCCCCCTCAGGCTGCATCATATAATTTTGCATGGAGGCCCTTGTCCAGCATGATAGAAAAACTTTAAGAAGGACAAAATAAATCCTTGTAAGAGGTGACAATGGCTCCAATTCAGATGCTGAATTTATAATGTTTTCATTGATTATTCCAAACTTTTGCATTGATTGTGTTCAAAGATTAGAGTGCAATGCCATTGGATACTCATTTCTTCATATTTGGGGAATTGAAAAAAATGTCTATGAAATTAGAGTCGTTTACGCCGAAAAGGAAGTTTTCAGGAGTAATTACATTATGCAGTTTTTGTGATGTTTTAAAAAGTTTCAGTTTGTATTTGGTCACCCGTTGTATTTATTCCTTTTCAGATAACAATGAATGTAGTCTTGGTACTCATAACTGTCATGCCAATGCGACATGTTCAAATACGGATGGATCATTTACTTGCACATGTGATACTGGGTACACAGGGACTGGACTGGTGTGTTCAGGTATACAACAAACTCATGTTGTTGTTATTGTTACCAGTTTATCATGCTAATAGTCTTTAATCATTACCATATTTGTGGAAAGCTACCAGTAGCCTCAAGAAAATTGTTCTTTCAGAAAAATTTCGCTGGGACAGGGCAGAAACTGTTGAACATGACGTCATCACGCAATCTGCAGGGAGGAAGTGTTTGGATCTATTAGCATTCTTTTCTGTGCGTGCAAAAATGCCCGATAAAACATTGAGCTGTTGGAGATATTACTTTTCTCGGTTTTGGCCTCTGTGTTTACCCAATGAATTTGGTTATAATGTTCAATGATCAAAACGTATGTCCTATCTAGTCTGATGACTTCTGTCTACATTTTGCTTCACTGATCTGAATTTTTATTCATTGTTATAATCCTTCCTCTGAAGCTTATTTATAGCCTGTCTCAAATCGAGTCTCAAATTAAGTGTTACATGAAAATTCTCGCGAATAACACAAATTGAAGTGTTTTGCATAAAGAATTTTCACTATCGCAAATCTCACGTGACATCCAATTTGAGACAAAGTCTAAGCGAGGCAGAATGAGCATTATGGGAGTATTGTTAAGGAAAGTAGAGCAAAAACGAGGACTCATGTGACAAGTCTAGGTAGGTAGGTTTGAATTTGCCACTAAAAAAATTTACAATGGTTAAAGAAAAGGAAAAAAAGTAAAAATAAATGAAAATAAATAAAACAGTTACAATACATTTTACGTAGCAAATTTGATATGTACAAGTCAAAAACACCCCAAATTATAGTGGCAGGGATAGCTTTAAAAAATCGTGTTGACCTTATTTCCACAATGGTCACCTTAGAGGTGATAGCAAAAAATTATAAACATTATATTTGTATGTGCTTTAGGATGAAGCATAAATATGGTGCCAAATGCCACATGATCTCTGACAACGTAATTTCGTTTCATCTTCCAGTTGTAGGCAATTGCTTCATCCTTTGATGTGACAAGTGAATAAACCTTGCATTTCGTTGGTATTTCAATTTCATAGTGCTATTTAATCATTTTTCAGATACCGATGAATGTGGTAATACTCCTTCACCTTGTCATCCTGAAGCTAATTGTGCTAACACTGCTGGATCATTTACTTGCACTTGTAAGAGTGGATATACTGGAAGTGGAGTAACATGTACAGGTATGAATTCTAAAATAGCCTTGAATAATAGAGTCATCGTACTCAATCCAAAAACGCAATAAGATACTGTAATCTGTAGAAAGAGAACTATTAACTCATGTGAAAGAGCAACAACCAAAATAAACCCGATGCTAGGAATCTGTTGAATCTGTTGAATCAAGCAAGCGAAAAACTTTTTATTTTCAAACTCTGAAGGGAAAGAAATGAGTTGGTAACTGAATAAAGAACTACGTCGAATGACCAAAAACGCGTTTCCACGTACTTTCGGCAGTTAGGTACGTTCGAAGAACAAATTAACGATACAAAGAAGCCGTTTTAAGACTTGGCTAACGAAAGAAATCGTTGATATCAACGTCCAAGTTTTTCCACTATCATCATCCATGTTGGCCTAACGTTGGCCTAATGTGAAACTGGCTGAAGTATCTATTTGTAAAAAGGTTTTTTATGTTTATCATTGTGCATTTAATGGTATATTTAGTTGTATTTTCTTGCCTTTTATAGATTTATGTTATATCCCAGGGGGTAGTCATGATGTATTGCTCCTCCTGGTACCGTCTTTGTAGTGTCGTATAGTAGCTTCGTAGGTGGTGTCGTAGGTAATTTGTTATTGTAAGTTATATTGAGTTTAAAAAATGGAAAATCTAAAACCACGTGGCAGTCATTCTCAAGCCAACGATTAGCTAAACTCGACATAGCCGCCAGATAGGCCGGTAGCCAGAGTAAGAGTGCATAGGAATTGAAGGGAAGTTACGGTGTTTAATAGCAGGTGTTGGAGTCACAGAAGTAAGGAAGACCTAATCGAGTGCGCGTCTCCTTGTCATAGCGTTCAAGTGGTAGGGCTCGATCGGGGATCTAGCCCGGTCCGTCGGACTATTGTCTTATTTCTGCAATCTCAGGAGAACCGCTGCGATAAAACCTTCGGAATTAGGATTACCTGTCCTCTAAATTCATTTTGAATGCACTTTTAGAAGGCTACTTTCCAAAGCAAAATTTTAACAGGAGTTACTTAGGGAATTTTCAACGGCATTGATAAAAGTTCAGCTTGAATTTGGTCACCTGTTATATATACATATATATATATTTTTTCAGATAACGATGAATGTTCTCTTGGCACTCATAACTGTCATGCTAATGCAACATGTTCGAATACGGCTGGATCATTTACTTGCGCTTGCAATGCTGGATACACTGGCAGTGGACTGGTGTGTTCAGGTATACGCACACATTCATCTTGTTGTTGTTGTTCTTGTTGCTGTTGTTGTTCTTGTTCTTATTATCGTTGTTGTTTTTAATAAAAACGGTTTATCATACGAATGATCTTTAATTATCATAAATATCTGTGGAAATCTTGCAAAGAGCTTTGATAATGTTCCCTCAGAATTGATTGCTCGTGTCAGTACGTGCAAAGTGGACTTGAAATGCTAAATCTAGCACTGGAGTGCTGAAGATGCCTTATTACATGAAAATAAAACCGCGTGCGTAATTGACCCGAGCAACAAAGAAATAGCCTTAGTTAAAAGCGGCATAATTTTTACCGCGGCTTCCAATAACGTGGCTTGAAATAAGGTACGTGTTGGGCAACCTTCGTCACTTGACCCCTACTAATGATTTGGTGTTCTCCACATACGAACGAACAAACAATGTGCAAGTTAAAATTATGACATCTTCTGTGATGCAGACTTTAGCTGACACGGAATTCGATTTGTGGCGCATTGTCAACGAAAATGGAGCGAAAACAAGAACTCAAGCAATAATTCTAATGCCAAATGACCCCTAGTGGTATAATCACGTTTCATTTTGCATTTTTTGACTTATTACGTGACGATAGAAGCTTCTGGTTTGTTTGAATTCACATGGGCTACTTTGATTATTTTCAGATACGGATGAATGTGGTAATACTCCTTCACCTTGTCATCCTGATGCTACTTGTGCTAACACTGCTGGATCATATACTTGCACTTGTAAGAGTGGATATACTGGAAATGGAGTAACATGTACAGGTATGAATTCTGAAATGACCTTGAAGAATGGAGTCATGGTACTAAATCCATAAACGCAATAAAACACAGTAATCTGTAGAGAGAAAACTGTTAACTCGTGTGAAAGAGCAACAAGCAAAATAATCCCGATGCTAGAGAGGAAACTGTTGAATACTGAAAAGACAGATGTAAGTTAGTAACTATATAAAGAACTACGTCGAATGAGCAAAAACGTATTTCCTCGCACCCTCGTCAGTTAGGTACGTGCGAAGAGCAACTTAACGATACAAAGAAGCCGCTTCAACTCTGACTAACAAAAGAGAATCTAAAACCATGTGACCGTAACACCCAATTCATAGCCGGCGTACAGACTTTACTTAGGAGAGCCAAGGCGGAAACTGTAAAGTCTGCGAATTAGCGTCTATTATTGAGTTCTGAACGACACATCCCTCCTGCGAAGAGGAGCTCAATCTTGCGCAATAAATTGACTCCGCAAACGGGAAGAAATAATCCCGTCACATGAAGAGGATTCCATTCATACAACTTCAGTGCCTTCAATTTACAAACTGCAGAGGCAATAAGGATAAAAAACTCACCAGTGATTCAAAAAACCCACTTGCTGACAAATATCTAAGAATTTAAGGGTACTAGCAACACATCATTCCACATCTGACGATCACTGGCCTAAGCCTTAAGTAAACGAGTCGAGTGAATATTCTGTCCTCGTCGGAGAAACTTACGAAGAATTGCCTTTTGATCATTGTAGACTTCCTTAACTGTGACAATATGCTTGTCTTAACATAATTCCTTTCAAAACATAGTTTCATCCCAAGTTATCAAGTCCCGAAGACGGAAAAACTGGGCGAACTTTGTCGGCCAACTTGTTTACCGCTGCACGTTCTTCGATCTTCACGTTACGATGACGGTTTGCAGTTGTCTCTCAAAAAATGACCACAAAGGGTCACAAAACACCAGATGATTCTGTCAACTGTTGATTAGGTCCTTAGAATCTCAAACCAGATGCTGATTGGCCGAAAGACAATAGTTGGACAAAAGGCGAGAATTATTACGAAAGGTGTCAGAACTCAATATTGGACGCTAATTCGCAGACTTTACGATTCTGCCTTGGCTCTCATTCACAGTGGGAAGTAAAGTCTGCACGCAGGCTACCCAACTCAATGATCAGTCAAACTGGCAGTGGAGTAACATGTGCAGGTGTAACTTTTAAACTATCTTTAATCTTGGTTTGCACCAGGCAAAACGCAGTAGAATTTGGTTAACGCATTCTCTAAACTCAGTTTTAAGTGTTTTTTGACAGTTGGAGACCGTTACACCTATTTGAAAATGTGTAACCAATGCTGATATGTTTTTGAAATAGATCCATCTTAGCAGTTATTCCATCATCCTCAACAATGACCATTTGTGGAAATTTCTGACCAGGTGGTCCTAAAATGAAGCACAATCTATAGATGTAGGACATTTTTAGTATAAAATAAGCAAAATACCCTGAAGATGGGTAGCTTCTTAACTTTAAAAATTTCTGAAAATACGTCCGAAATTCCTTGAAAAGTGCTCGAAGATTTTTTGTCCGGAATTTGCCCGTACGAAATTTTTTGCTTTAATGTAATTACTTACCTGGATATTTTCATATATCGTTTCAGATAACGATGAGTGTACCCTTGGTACCCATAACTGTCATGCTAATGCAACATGCTTGAATACTCTTGGAACTTTTTCTTGTGCTTGTAACACCGGATACAATGGAACAGATGGATTGCTGTGTACAGGTAGGATCAATTAATTTTGAAATTTTCCCACATTATTCGAATGCAATATGAGAGTTTGCACATGTTATAGTGCGTTTTCTAGGAAAATTCTTCTTTATAAGAATTAACTTTTTAAATTTGAAATTTTCATGCTATGTTGATCATTCTCAAAATGATAGTTTTCTAGAAGCATCTTCTTGTTTGAGGAGATGATTTGATGAATTTTATGTTCACTTCCAGAAATCAACGAGTGTACTCTTGGTACTCATAATTGTCATAGCAATGCCACGTGCACTAATACGGATGGATCATTTACTTGCGCTTGCGACACTGGATATACTGGAAACGGATTAACATGTTCAGGTAGGTCATTTATAAAGGATTTTCTTTTGTGTTTTAAATAGAATTTAACGAAAGTAGCTGTAGGCTATATTGTATTGAATTATTTAGATGCAGCTACAGTAAAAGATTTTTGCAATTTGATATTTTTCTCAAATTTTTCAGATAACGATGAATGTAACCTTGGTACCCATAACTGCCACATTGATGCGACGTGTACAAATACGGCTGGATCATTTAGCTGTGCATGTAATCCTGGATATACTGGAAGCCCACAACAATGTATAGGTAAGCAGATTATCCTTTTACTTCCTTGTGTTTCTTTGAAGTCGATTTTAATAGATCATTACTAATTATTGCAGAGTGAGTCTAAAAACGCCCTGCATTTGAAAGGCCTCCCTGAATATATAAGCAACGATATTTTGCAATATCTGATTAAATAGCTAACATGTTCAATTATTTTTAGAAATATTCCTGGCTAGAATCTGTCACTCCATTCAGATTCTGTAGCCAATTTTCTAAATTGAATTTTCAATTTTTCTTTGAAAAACCTTAAAAAACGTGCTGAAATTACAAGCAAAAATCCTTGATGTATTTACCTCACAGCGATGACTTTCAGCACGCTTTAGCACATGCTTTCCTTTTGACGGGTTGAAAAGTCTTCCTTCTAGTGTGAATAACTCGCTCAGGGGGATTCGATTCTCCCATGAGGACAACATACATGAGCACATCCAAGAGTCGTTATTGCTAGGATGGAGAACAAAGGGAAACTTTGCTTCCTGTTTTCGCTCGTTTTTGCAGGTTTTCGAAAGGGCATTTCTGCAGAAAATCTACTATTTCTACGGGAAGGAATGACCGATTAAAGTTGTGTAAATTACTGAACCTAATTTGACATATCGGGGAAAGAACAAGACAGCTTTCAACATCATTTCTTTGATATTCAGGAATCGGTATTTTTTCAAACGCCAGGCGTTATCATTGACTCACCCGGTAGCATCGCTACGCCGAGAATAAGGGGGTAATGCTCTTGTTTTCCTTCACAAATTTACTAGATTTGGACACTCGATCCAAACCTCTTTTAAGAAGTAAACAGGTTTGTTTAATCGATCTTCATCCTTCTTTTCTAGATACGGATGAATGTACTATCGATACTCATAACTGTGATGGCAACGCAACATGTGCAAATACTCCTGGGTCATTTTCTTGCACTTGTAATACTGGATACACTGGAACTGGACTCGTGTGTTTAGGTAGAAAATTATTTCTTTTGCTGTATTTCAATGATATGCAAGCACTCGTGTTCAGGTGGCCTGTTCTATAGGTAAAACATCTTGCCACTTGTTAATCAGAAGTAGGGAGGATTCAGGAATATGTACAGAAAGTCAGCCAATAGTCCTTTTAGCTATTCTGAGGCCCTGTTTATATTGGGGAAAACACCTCACCTGCCAGACCCGGGGCTGACAAGCGAGGTAAATTTCAGCCACTATTTTTATGAGATTTTTAGCCTCACCTGTCAGCCCCGGGGCTGAGAGGCGAGGTAGAGTAAAGTCTCTCTACCGTGAAATCAGAATGAATTGACCAATAAGAAGCAACGAATAGTTTCAATTTACCTCACCATACCGGTGGTGTTTCGTTTATATGGAAAAATTTCACCTCACCCAGGTGAGACTCCACCTCTAGTGAGGTGGGACTTCACTATACCGGTGGTGTTGCGTTCGTCATGTAAACCCAAAATGAAAAAAACAAAGGATTCTATTGGAAGGTGGAATCTCACCTCTCAGCCCCGGGTCTGGCAAGTGAGGTGTTTTTCCTCATATAAACAGGCCCTGAGAATCTCAATCGAACGATACTTTGCTACACTTCGTAGAATTTTCAAATGTGCACAATAGTGATAGAAGCTCTACCGTCACTCGGTCGAATCTCGCGTATAAAAATGTTTAAAAATAACGCTCGATCCAGGCTCTTTTGTTGAATAGCTAAAATGTCTATTGAGACATCACCTTCAGCCATCAGTGAACACATTAAAGAGACAGGCCATTGTGCTGATTTGGGTAATGTCACCACGCTGGAGAAAGCTAGTGATGAATTTGCTCTTTTGATTTTGGAAAATCTATTAATTTTGCTTAATAGATCGTCTATTAAGGCACAAAACTCACCAATTCTCCTCATTTTATTCTGATCCGCAGGGCAGTCGATTTGTTTACTTGTTTTTAATGTTATCTCGTTTAACTAGTTTAGCCGGTTTTCATTATCACTTCACTGCGAGAGAAAATTTTTTAGACAGGAATATCTCTTGTTTCTTTAGATAAAAACAAGTGTATGTCAGTCAGTTAACTTTGATTATCATTCACTAATTTTCCAGATAACAATGAGTGTACATCTGGTACTCATGCTTGTCATCCCAATGCCACATGTTCAAATACAGAGGGATCATTTACTTGCGTTTGTGTCACTGGATTCAGTGGATCTGGACTACAGTGTTCAGGTACAAGCATTAGTTTATTTTTTGTTCGATATTTCTTAGACTTCTTAGAATATGACACGAATATAGTACTATGATTTTGCTCACATATTGACGATTTTCTAAGAATAGATTGGTGTTTTCGAAATACGCTTCTTAAGTTTGGATTTTGTTGTTTCATGTTTTCGATCAGTAATGATTCATTTGCAGGTGATTGGCATGGGAATTCAGCGTGTGCGAATGTGGATGGACCATTCAGAAATTTCATTATTTACTTATTTCCTTATTTCATTATTTTCTTATTTCCTTATTTGATTATTTCCTTATTTACTTGTTTGGGCGTAAGAATCATGTCTCATTAGTGGAAGGCTAAGGTGCTATGGGTGCTCCACAGGAATATTTTAACATATATGTGGAAGAAAATTCCCATTCGAAAGATTTTCTACTTATTTTCTAGATAACAACGAGTGTACTCTTGGTACTCATAATTGTCATAGCAATGCGACATGTACTAATACAGATGGATCATTTACTTGCACTTGTGACAGTGGATATACTGGAACAGGAATCGCTTGTTTTGGTAGGCAGAAGATTGATTTTGCCGTCTTTGGTTGTTTTTATTTTAGGAGATTTTCTTGGCTATTTTTGGTGCGTGCAGCATTAATGTTCTTGCGCAGTATCGCCTGCTCGATAGAGTGGGTGGATGGGTGGATGGATTGATGGGTCAAATTCTGCTCAATAAGGTGACTGCCACCATGATTGGGTTGCGGTCTAAAAAGGCAATATAACCACTAATTTGTCACGCAACTGTAACTATTTTTTAGCTAATGATAGTGGTACCTCAAAGGATCCCTATATCAAGGCCTTGTCTACACACGTTCCTGTTGACCACCATCATTGTTATTTCTACTATAAGCAGTTTTATTTGAACGTTTTGATTCGTAAAGATAGCTGATCCTATCACATACTTGAAGTTTGAGATTTAATTTTTTGTGTACTCACATTTTCAGATAACAACGAGTGTAATCTTGGTACTCATAATTGTAATAGCAATGCGGCATGTACTAATACTGATGGATCATTCACTTGCGCTTGTAACACTGGATATAGTGGAAATGGTGTGACATGTGCAGGTAGGGAGATAATTTGTGTTTTTATTGATTCCGGTGTTTCTGCCTGTGTTTATGAGACATTTCCTATGTACAATGTTTTTGTAGTATCTTTTTTGCAAAATGCGAGTTGCCTACGGCATTTTCTTGATTGAGTAGATGATTTGATTATTTTTGTTCTCATTTTTAGAAATCAACGAGTGTACATCAGGAACTCATAATTGTCATAGCAATGCAACATGTACTAATACTGATGGATCATTTACTTGCGCTTGCGTCACTGGATATACTGGAAACGGAGTGACATGTGCAGGTAGGGAGAAAATTTGTGTTGTTATTTATTCCTGTCAATCTGCTTGTATTCATGAGATTTTTCCTGGTACAATGTTTTTGATTTTTTTGGAAAATGAGAGTTTCCTACATCATCTACTTGTTTGTGAAGATGACTGGATTATTTTTGTGCTCTTTTTCAGAAATCAATGAGTGTATATCTGGAACTCATAATTGTCATAGCAATGCAACATGTACTAATACGGATGGATCATTTACTTGCGCTTGCGTCACTGGATATACTGGAAACGGAGTGACATGCGCAGGTAGGATTTCAACCAGTTTTGATTTTGATTTTAGCTTTTATGTGTGCTTGTATTTGTGAAATACTGCTTTATATTCAATGTTTATAGAGTATGTTTTTAAAAATGGTAGTTTTCTGGAAGCATCTTCTTGTTTGAGTAGGTGATTCGATTATTTATATGCTCACTTTCAGAAATCAACGAGTGTACATCTGGAACTCATAATTGTCATAGCAATGCGACATGTACTAATACGGATGGATCATTTACTTGCACTTGTGACACTGGATATACTGGAACAGGAATTGCTTGTTTTGGTAGGCAGAAGATTGATTTTGCCGTCTTTGGTTGTTTTTGTTTTAGGAGATTTTCTTGGCTATTTTTGGTGCGCGCAGCATTAATGTTCTTGCACAGTATCGCCTGCTCGATATAGTGGTTGGATGGGTGGATGGATTGATGGGTCAAATTCTGCTCAATAAGGTGACTGCCACCATGATTGGGTTGCGGTCAAAAAAGGCAATACAACAACTAATTTGTCACTCAAGTGTTACTATTTTTTAGTTAATGGTAGTGGGACTGCAAAGGTTCTTTACATCAAGCCTTTATCTACGCACGTTCCTGTTGACCACCATTATTGTTATTTCTAGCATAGGAAGTTTTGTTTGAACATTTTGATTCGTAAAGATGGCTGATTTTATCACATACTGAAGCAACTGAAGCTTGAGATTTGATTTTTTGTGTACTCACATTTTCAGATAACAACGAGTGTAATCTTGGTACTCATAATTGTAATAGCAATGCGGCATGTACTAATACTGATGGATCATTCACTTGCGCTTGTAACACTGGATATAGTGGAAATGGTGTGACATGTGCAGGTAGGGAGATAATTTGTGTTTTTATTGATTCCGGTGTTTCTGCCTGTGTTTATGAGACATTTCCTATGTACAATGTTTTTGTAGTATCTTTTTTGCAAAATGCGAGTTGCCTACGGCATTTTCTTGCTTGAGTAGATGATCTGATTATTTTTGTTCTCATTTTTAGAAATCAACGAGTGTACATCAGGAACTCATAATTGTCATAGCAATGCAACATGTACTAATACGGATGGATCATTTACTTGCGCTTGCGTCACTGGATATACTGGAAACGGAGTGACATGCGCAGGTAGGGAGACAACTTGTGTTTGTTTTGATTTCAGTTTTTGTGTTTGCTTGTGTTTATGAAATATTTTTCCATCTTCAGTGTTTCTAGTGTATGTTTTGCAAAATGATAGTTGTCTGGAAGCATCTTTTTGTTTGAGTAGATGATTCGATTATTTTTGTGCTCATTTTCAGAAATCAACGAGTGTACATCTGGAACTCATAATTGTCATAGCAATGCGACATGTACTAATACGGATGGATCATTTACTTGCGCTTGCGTCACTGGATATACTGGAAACGGAGTGACATGCGCAGGTAGAGAGACAACTTGTGTTTGTTTTGATTTCAGTTTTTGTGTTTGCTTGTGTTTATGAAATATTTTTCCATCTTCAGTGTTTCTAGTGTATGTTTTGCAAAATGATAGTTGTCTGGAAGCATCTTTTTGTTTGAGTAGATGATTCGATTATTTTTGTGCTCATTTTCAGAAATCAACGAGTGTACATCTGGAACTCATAATTGTCATAGCAATGCGACATGTACTAATACGGATGGATCATTTACTTGCGCTTGTGTGACTGGATATACTGGAAACGGAGTGACATGCGCAGGTAGGAAGAAAATTAGTGTGTGCTTGTATTTATGAAATGCTTTTGCCTCTTTAATTTTTGTAGTGTATGTTTTGAAAAATGATAGTTTTCTGGAAGCATATTCTTGTTTGAATAAACGATTCGATCATTTTTATGCTCATTTTCAGAAATCAACGAGTGTACATCTGGAACTCATAACTGTCATAGCAATGCGACATGTACTAATACGGATGGATCATTTACTTGCACTTGTGACACTGGATATACTGGAACAGGAATCGCTTGTTTTGGTAAGCAGAAGAATGATTTTGCCGTCTTTGGTTGTTTTTAGTTTTGGAGATTTTCTTGGCTATTTTTGGTGTGCCCAGCATTAATGTTCTGGCACAGCATCGCCTGCTCGATAGAGTGGTTGGATGGGTGGATGGATTGATGGGTCAAATTCTGCTCAATAAGGTGACTGCCACCATGATTGGGTTGCAGTCTAAAAAGGCAATATAACAACTAATTTGTCACGCAACTGTTACTATTTTTTAGTTAATGGTAGTGGGACTTCAAAGGATCTTTACATCAAGCCTTTGTCTACACATGTTCCTGTTGACCACCATTATTGTTATTTCTAGCATAGGAAGTTTTATTTGAACATTTTGATTCGTAAAGATGGCTGATTTTATCACATACTGAAGCAACTGAAGCTTGAGATTTAATTTTTTGTGTACTCACATTTTCAGATAACAACGAGTGTAATCTTGGTACTCATAATTGTAATAGCAATGCGGCATGTACTAATACTGATGGATCATTCACTTGCGCTTGTAACACTGGATATAGTGGAAATGGTGTGACATGTGCAGGTAGGGAGATAATTTGTGTTTTTATTGATTCCGGTGTTTCTGCCTGTGTTTATGAGACATTTCCTATGTACAATGTTTTTGTAGTATCTTTTTTGCAAAATGCGAGTTGCCTACGGCATTTTCTTGCTTGAGTAGATGATTTGATCATTTTTGTTCTCATTTTTAGAAATCAACGAGTGTACATCAGGAACTCATAATTGTCATAGCAATGCAACATGTACTAATACGGATGGATCATTTACTTGCGCTTGCGTCACTGGATATACTGGAAACGGAGTGACATGCGCAGGTAGGGAGACAACTTGTGTTTGTTTTGATTTCAGTTTTTGTGTTTGCTTGTGTTTATGAAATATTTTTCCATCTTCAGTGTTTCTAGTGTATGTTTTGCAAAATGATAGTTGTCTGGAAGCATCTTTTTGTTTGAGTAGATGATTCGATTATTTTTGTGCTCATTTTCAGAAATCAACGAGTGTACATCTGGAACTCATAATTGTCATAGCAATGCGACATGTACTAATACGGATGGATCATTTACTTGCGCTTGTGTCACTGGATATACTGGAAACGGAGTGACATGCGCAGGTAGGATTTCAACCTGTTTTGGTTTTGATTTCAGTTGTTGTGTGCTTGTATTTGTGAATTACTGCTTTATATTCAATGTTTATAGAGTATGTTTTCAAAAATGGTAGTTTTCTGGAAGCACCTTCTTGTTTAAGTAGGTGATTCGAATATTTATATGCTCACTTTCAGAAATCAACGAGTGTACATCTGGAACTCATAATTGTCATAGCAATGCGACATGTACTAATACGGATGGTTCATTTACTTGCGCTTGTAATACTGGATATACTGGAAACGGAGTGACATGCGCAGGTAGGATTTCAACCTGTTTTGGTTTTGATTTCAGTTGTTGTGTGCTTGTATTTGTGAATTACTGCTTTATATTCAATGTTTATAGAGTATGTTTTCAAAAATGGTAGTTTTCTGGAAGCACCTTCTTGTTTAAGTAGGTGATTCGAATATTTATATGCTCACTTTCAGAAATCAACGAGTGTACATCTGGAACTCATAATTGTCATAGCAATGCGACATGTACTAATACGGATGGTTCATTTACTTGCGCTTGTAATACTGGATATACTGGAAACGGAGTGACATGCGCAGGTAGGATTTCAACCTGTTTTGGTTTTGATTTCAGTTGTTGTGTGCTTGTATTTGTGAATTACTGCTTTATATTCAATGTTTATAGAGTATGTTTTCAAAAATGGTAGTTTTCTGGAAGCACCTTCTTGTTTAAGTAGGTGATTCGAATATTTATATGCTCACTTTCAGAAATCAACGAGTGTACATCTGGAACTCATAATTGTCATAGCAATGCGACATGTACTAATACAGATGGATCATTTACTTGCGCTTGTGTGACTGGATATACTGGAAACGGAGTGACATGCGCAGGTAGGATTTCAACCTGTTTTGGTTTTGATTTCAGTTGTTGTGTGCTTGTATTTGTGAATTACTGCTTTATATTCAATGTTTATAGAGTTATGTTTTCAAAAATGGTAGTTTTCTGGAAGCACCTTCTTGTTTAAGTAGGTGATTCGAATATTTATATGCTCACTTTCAGAAATCAACGAGTGTACATCTGGAACTCATAATTGTCATAGCAATGCGACATGTACTAATACAGATGGATCATTTACTTGCGCTTGTGTGACTGGATATACTGGAAACGGAGTGACATGCGCAGGTAGGATTTCAACCTGTTTTGGTTTTGATTTCAGTTGTTGTGTGCTTGTATTTGTGAATTACTGCTTTATATTCAATGTTTATAGAGTATGTTTTCAAAAATGGTAGTTTTCTGGAAGCACCTTCTTGTTTAAGTAGGTGATTCGAATATTTATATGCTCACTTTCAGAAATCAACGAGTGTACATCTGGAACTCATAATTGTCATAGCAATGCGACATGTACTAATACAGATGGATCATTTACTTGCGCTTGTGTGACTGGATATACTGGAAACGGAGTGACATGCGCAGGTAGGGAGAAAATTTGTGTTGTTATTTATTTCTGTCAATCTGCTTGTATTTCTGAGATTTTTCCAATATACAATGTTATTGAAGTATCTTTTTGGGAAAATGAAAGTTGCCTACATCATCTATTCGTTTTAGGAGATGATTTGATTATTTTTGTGGTCATTTTCAGAAATCAACGAGTGTACATCTGGAACTCATAATTGTCATAGCAATGCGACATGTGCTAATACGGATGGATCATTTATTTGCGCTTGTAATACTGGATATACTGGAAACGGAGTGACATGCGCAGGTAGGGAGAAAATTTGTGTTGTTATTTATTTCTGTCAATCTGCTTGTATTTCTGAGATTTTTCCAATATACAATGTTATTGAAGTATCTTTTTTGGAAAATGAAAGTTGCCTACATCATCTATTCGTTTGGGAGATGATTTGATTATTTTTTTGCTCATTTTCAGAAATCAACGAGTGTACATCTGGAACTCATAATTGTCATAGCAATGCGACATGTGCTAATACGGATGGATCATTTATTTGCGCTTGTAATACTGGATATACTGGGAACGGAGTGACATGCGCAGGTAGGGAGAAAATTTGTGTTGTTATTAATTTCTGTCAATCTGCTTGTATTTCTTAGATTTTTCCAATATACAATGTTATTGAAGTATCTTTTTTGGAATATGAAAGTTGCCTACATCATCTATTTGTTTGGGAGATGATTGGATTATTTTTGTGCTCATTTTCAGAAATCAACGAGTGTACATCTGGAACTCATAATTGTCATAGCAATGCGACATGTACTAATACGGATGGTTCATTTACTTGCGCTTGTGTGACTGGATATACTGGGAACGGAGTGACATGCGCAGGTAGGGAGACAACCTGTGTTGTTGTTGATTTCAGTTTTTTTGTGCCTGTATTTAGGAAATCCTTTTGCATCTTTCATGTTTCTAGTGTATATTTTGGTAAATAATTGTTTACTGGACGCATTTTCTTGAATGATTAGTTTTTTTTGATGAATTGTGCACTCACTTTCAGAAATCAACGAGTGTACATCTGGAACTCATAATTGTCATAGCAATGCAACATGTACTAATACGGATGGTTCATTTACTTGCACTTGTGACACTGGATATACTGGAAACGGAGTGACATGCGCAGGTGGGGAGACAACCTTTGTTGTTGTTGATTTAAGTTTTCTTGGTTGTAGTTATGAGAGGTTTTCCATGTCCAATGTTTGTGGAGTATCTCTTGAGCAGTGAATTGTTTTGTTTAAGCATCTTTTTGTCTTAGTTGTCGGTTTCTTAATTTTTGTGCTCACTTCCAGAAATCAATGATTATATTATATATCAGGAATTTATGCATTTGATTTTCAGATAACAACGAGTGCACTCTTGGTACTCATAACTGTCACAGCAATGCAGCATGCAGTAATACAGATGGATCATTTACATGCGCTTGTAGCACTGGATACAGCGGAAGCGGAGTGATATGTGGAGGTTTGACTGAAGATACTGTTGGTTGTCTATGATTGTTTTGTGTATTGTTGCTAGAGATGGTCCTTTAAGAAATTTATCATATAGGAGGATTTCCTACGAAGTATGATTTTTGATTATTTGTTTACACATTTTGATTCGCGAAGTGGAGTAAATGAGGTTGTGTTTTCGAAATTTCTTGTAGTACAACTTAGACTTGTTTTCCACCAATCATAATGCTTTGCTCAGCAGCAATGTTCGAGTTGTTTCCCCCGATTTTGATTGAAGTGATCAGTTTCAAGTGATCAACGAGAGAGGAGTTGCGTCAAAGCATGAACGTAAACGTTTGAAACATAGAGTGAAAATCACGGAAAATTTTGCAACCCTTTTTTGAGTAAACGAACTTCTATGAAAAATACTTAGGAGGTATTGACGTGACATTATAGCTTGATTTTGAGCATTATTGGTAGATTTGCCTACTTTTCAGATAACAACGAATGTACTCTTGGTACTCATAATTGTCATAACAATGCCACTTGCTCGAACACCGATGGATCATTTACATGTACTTGTATTGCTGGATACACTGGAAATGGAGTTCTCTGTCAAGGTTTTTATTTGATTCTCTCAACTGTCCTGTCTTAGGCTTTTCTCTTTTCTTTACATCTTCCCGTCTATCTTTTACTGCAACCTCTTCGTTCTGATTTCTTGTAGAAAATTATATCTGAGCTTAGCTAATTCAAGTCTTCTTGAAGTTAAATGTCATGTGAGATTTGCAAAAACGCAATGTTAATCTCATAAATTGCTTATTTGTGTTTACTCACGAATGTTTTCACTTGACATTTAATTTTGAGACTGACTTCATTTCCATTAGTAATCAAATCTCCTACTGTAGAGTGGCGAACATAAGGCTCGAATCTCTGCAAATCTTTGAAGCTAAATGTGCAAGATTTAAATGCATAATTCTGTCAACTGAATAAGTCCAAGGGAACTTTAGATCTTTCGTCACAATCCCAGAAGGAGTATGTTTTTTTCTATTCATATTAAATTATTACAATACAGATCTTACATCCTACTTTACTACCCTAATTACTGTAAGACACCACGAGGAGCGAAAATCAATGACTACCCCATGGCCAATATTCAAAGACGCACATCATTAAACAAAGATAGAAAGAATATAACTAGACAAAGTCAACTAATTACGAATACAAAGAAACCCGACAAAAAGTATAGGTACTAATGTATGGGAGTCAGCAGCAATGGAACATCTAAAAACTTTCTGAAGCATGAATGAATTTGAGGGTTGCCAAAAGGAGTATTTTTGATATTATCATTATTTTTGGATATGCAGCGCTTTTAAGCTTTATGAAAGGATGTTAAGGTATCGGATGCTTTGAAAGAGATCAAAAGTATCGTACGCTTTGAAAGAGATTGAAAGAACCATCGATTGTAATCTGATTTCAGGGAAGTCAAGATTCTAATACAACAAGTACTCAATTTTGAAAATCTACAAGCTGGTAGCGAGCGAAAGTCTGTAGCCGATATGGTTTACGATTTAGCAATTTAATGGTATCACTACCTCGAAACAAACAGGAATATTTAAAATGCCGTAACTCTGAAAATAGTTAGCCCTATAGTTTGAAAATTCTTTCTGGAATTATGGCGAACGACCACATGGAAACCAGTTTTCTCCATTCTGTTTATTGTTCTTTATCATTTGGGCGCTGCGTAGCTTCTTTGGTACTGTGATGGCGGAATTTCACATACATTGTGAACTACTAAGGAGGCACCACCGCAGTGCCAAAGAAGCTATGCAGCGTCCAAACGATAAAAGCCCATAAGCAGATAAAGGAAAATACTGCTTTCCCCGTGGAATGACCTAAAAAAAGTTCCCTTCAATGTTTACAGTTGAAAAAGTTGGCAATGACATTTTGCAAATTTAATTTCAAAGTTTCGCAATGATTTGAGCCCTATGTTAGAGTGACCATGAAATGTTTTTGAACAATTCTTGAAATATGAGAATGATGCTTTCTTTGAAACTCGTTTTGTGCATTCCGTGAAGCGCCAATAACTGGTTGGGTAAAAAAATAGAAACGCCCGGCGTTTGAAAATATACTGCTCCCTGAATATCAACTCAATTATATTGAAAACTGTCTTGTTCAATTGCCAATAATCACGTTCTATAATGGCTTTAATCGGTCATTCCTTCTCGTGGATATGCGAGATTTTCTGCAGAAAGCCCCTCTAGAAACTTTGAAATCTGAGTGAGGACGACGATCATAATTTCCTAGGTTTCTTTCCTAACAATGATGGCACTTAAGGTATAGTAAATGTATTTTGCCTTCATGGGGAAAGGAATCTCCCTATGTGAGATTTTTATAATATAGGGAGACTTTTTACCCTCCCAAGATGACTCGTGCGAAAGTGTGCCTAAAGGAGCTGGATAAGAAATACGTAAACAAATCCTCGTTTTTTGTGCATCAAATATCGCATTTTGAAACGAGGAGTTCCTTTGTAACTGGCTAAATTAGATCCAGGCTAGTCTTTGGGGGAAAGATCAACAAACACACTTCTTGAAATTCATTTATATCGCAGCAATCCCGAAACATATTGAGGCTTATTTGTGTCAGAAGATAGAACATCAGGCTAGTCTCCAAATTGAGACATTTATTTTGAATTTTCGTGGAACAGTCGCAACGAATTAGCTCAGCTGAAAACAGCCAAAAATCAAAAATTTCCCTGTTTCTTATCTAACCCCTGTAAGTTTTTGATGTAAGCTAGAAATATAAGGGAAATTTGCTATTAATTTTAGCAGGTTTTTAAAGGTTATTGAAGGAACTTTCCTTAGAAAGTCCCTTTTAAAATCTGAATAAATTGAAAGCTTTCAGGGAGGAAAAATTATGGAAATTGATGAACATTTTGGCAATTCAACCTGATATTGCAAAACACCATTGCTTCTATATTTAGGGAGCAGTAACCCTTTAAACGGTATGCGTGTTTCCAAATCACTCGGTAGAATTGAGAGAGATTGCAGTGCGCAGAAAGAACGATGAATTTATAAACATGAAGGTTTTTACGATCTAACTAGTTATGATGAATACTACAAGATCATAGCTATGGATTCATACCTTTTCAGAAACTTTGTATCCATGTAGAACCGTCATGTTTCGCATAAATGCACACGTTTTAACTTTGCTGCTAAAATTAACATTAATTGATCTCTCAAATTAGTTTGGTCCTTAATAAATTCCCAAACAAGACGATTTCAAAGAAAGGTATCATGGCGGCGTTTCATTGATTTTCAAAAGCTGCATGTTTGGTCACCAAGGAGTTGTAATCTTGTTGATATTTGATACTTTACTATAAGGGGACCTTGGCTAAAGCAAGGCCATTGTTTTTAAATTTTTGCTGTTTATCTCTTCATCCTATGAGTGTTTATTTTTATGCATTTTTTGCCCTTGCGAGGTATTTTTTGCTGGAATTCGGCACTTTGGAAATGGTTTATTTATTTGTTTTAGTTTCAAAGTTTTCTTGTTATATTTTACCTAGCTTTATCTTTATTCCCAGTGTTATATGATATTTCGTCAAATTTTTAAGATTTTCCCCAATTTTACACGTTCTGCTGCTATCCAGTTTTTACTGGTGGTCATGAAATCTTTTCAAGTTTTTACCCATTTTTATACTTTACCATTTTATTCCGTTTTTAATGTTTTCGGTGATTTTTGCAAGTTTTTCCAATTATCATATTTTTTGCTTTTATCCACAGTTTAACTGTTTTGATAATTTTCTCAAGTTTTGGCAGATCTTTATATTTTCTCATTTTGAACGGAATTTTTCCCTGCATTTTTCAAGTTTTCGGCAAACTTTATACCGTCTCATCTTTCTGTTTCTGATGATTTTTTGCAAATTTTTCCAAGCTTTTGCTAGTGCTATACATCCTTATGTTATCCGGTTTTGACAAATTTTTATAGATTTTTTTCAATTTTTCGTCAACTTTTATCGGTTCTCATTTTATCCGGGTTTTATTTTTCATTTATTCGAGTTTTTGCCAAATCTTTATGCGATCTCTACGAGATTTTGCCCATTTTTATGCATGCTGTCTCTACTCACGTGACTGGTGGTAAGTTGAAAAGTTATATATATACTTACAGCTTATGATGTTAACAATTATTGTCATCGTATCATGCGAAACTTTGTATATATTATATCATGAAAATAGTTGCTTTGAATTAGCATTATCTCAATACTACTGTGAATACCAACATTGAATATTGATATTGATTGCTTGAAACTTATCATTCATTGAGGTTCTGAACAGTTTTCTACACATGTTGCCAGCTTTTTTTCATCATATGTTCTGATTTGATTTTAATAACCAGGATATTAAACAATTATTTAACTTATGAATGTTTGCTATAAATCATACGCAGCTTTTTTCAACTCATCAAGGGTTTTTCAGCATACTTTCCTGCGTTCTTGCTCAGTTTTGTACAGTTTGATCTTAGTCTAGTAACCAGAACGTTATACGACTTTATATCAGCTACGTCTCTTTCAACTGAGGGTTGTAATCCACCTTTTCAAGATAAGAGGTGCAAAAGCGCGGAAATCTTTTGTTGTTTGAAGTATTGCATTTTTGAGGCTAAAATCTTGTTCTGCGCACAAAGTTTAGCATAGAAGCAAATTTTTACTCTCATATCTGTATTCGTTTAGAAGCTACGGCGATTTCAAGAGTTTAACGTTAGAAGGGCTTTGACCGTGAAATCAGATGTTTGGACAAATTTTGTCCAAATATATGATTTCACGGTCAAAGCCCTTATGATTTCTAATACAAGGTGGAGTAGACGCCTTACTTTGTTCTATAAGATAATGAATAATCTCACTCCTTCGTACACACAAGAGCCAATCCCGTCACTTCGTCAGTCGGACTACTCTCTTCGCAACCAGGGTGTGATTGGGCCAATAAGGGGAAGGACAGAAAGATTTCAATCTAGCTTCTACCCAAACTGTATATCTGAGTGGAATAAGCTTGATCCAGAAATTAGGCTTGCACCATCTGTTGCCGTGCTTAAGACAAAGCTTTTATCGAGAATTCGCCCACCTCCAAAATCTGTCTTCGGTATTCATGATCCAATAGGCCTATCGTATCTCTCCCAGATAAGGGTTGGTCTCAGTAAGTTAAACTTTCACAAATTCAAGCATAATTTTAGGGATACCATAAATCCAATGTGCCCTACAAATGATGGCATTGAAGATACGGAACACTTTTTGTTGCTTTGCCCCTCATTTGACACTCAACGACGAGATCTTCTCGCTGGAGTTTCGGAACTATTACAACCTCTTGCTCAAATCGATAGTCTCTCGAGAAACGTTCTGCTGCAACTTTTACTGTATGGTGATAAACATTTCCCAGATGACGTTAACAAAATTATACTCCAACTGACCATAGACTTCATTCACAAGACTGGTCGGCTTGGCTAAGACAATTTTAATTTTGCTTGTGCCACGAAGTCACTGAGTGCTTTTGTTCTTTCTCCTTGTCATTGTTTACTACGTTTGTTTCTCGTTTGATGTAAGGCACATATTGGATGAATCCTAATATTTGTGTAGGATATTTTAGATTAGATGTACAAATATACATATTTTGATGAAGGCACCTTAATCCTACACCAATGAGCTTAGTGCACCAGAAAGGCCTGGCATCTAACATGAAACAGGCGTCAGTATCTATCTGTTGTCTGTAGTGATCGTTTATGTGTATCTATCTGTAACTGTATATTTAGTTTGTATGTAAGTAGGATATCTCTTTATGTTAAGACCACAGGGTAGTCATTGTCTGTTGCTCCTTGTGGTATCGTCCCCGTAGTGTGGTATAGTCGTATGGTAATTAGAAAGTATAGTAGTTTGTAGCCTTGTATTGTAACATTTTAGATGAATAAAAAAAAAAAAAAATTTCTAATACTTTATATCATCGCAATTTCCAAACGAAAACACATATGAAAGTAAAAATTTGCTTCTATGCTAAACTTTGTACGCAGAACAAGATTTTAGCCTCAAAAATGCAATACTTCAAACAACAAACGACTTCCGCTTTTGCACCTCTTATCTTGAAAAGGTGGATTGTCTCACACAAGGATGTATCCTTTTTGAGGTTTTCAAGGACTTTTCAACATATTTTTCGAGCTTTTGATCACTTTTTTAAGTTGATTGTTTATCTATATGTGACTCATGGTACGACATTATATTGTGCGAACTTATCGCTATATGAAATCATTAACGATTTTTCGACATTTTTATCGACTTTCAGCTATCTTTTATGTTATCTGATTTTTTGTAGCTATCTGAAGAGGACTGGTTGTATTACTTTAAAACTAAAACTTATGTCTGTTTCTTATGCAGTGAAGGTAAGTTTCTGAAAGGGGTCTTTCGATTGTAGGCGCATGATATTTTATATCTAAACACTTGTTATTTACTTTCTGAAACTAATCTGCATACTTGAATTATAGCAATTAATTTGATGGTATTGCTTGCTATTCTAAGTAACAATTTTGACCGCCTTTTTAACATCACAGGTATCTGCATAACTACTTTCGTTCCTGGATTGAAGCAATTTTTAAACTGTGTGTATCTGTTTGCTGTATGCTGTTTGTATCTGTGCAAGTTTGCTACTTGATTTTTCGTCTTATCAATTGTCTTACTATTTTACTTCATGTTGTTGCTGCTGTATTTGATCGAACATCAATACAATGTTATTTTACAGATTTTTCTCAATTTCATGACTTGTTCTGATTGCCTTGAAAACATACAAAGTAACTGCCTCACTATTGATATATCTGTGTTACTTCTGTGTGTTGACTAACTATTTACAACACTTGCATTCATGTATATTATAACTTGTTATTGATTGCCTATTTACTATTACATTGTTGTTTTTACCTCATCCTTTGTGAGTTATGCATTTCAACATTAACAACCTTAATTTCCTTCTGAAAAACATGATATTCTACTGATAAAGTATTAAATGATTCTTGATATTTTGAAGCAATTTGTTATATAATCCAGTATTTATCATCTAATATGGCTATGAATTTATCTTTGTTTTTGAAGCAATTTGCTTCACTTTTCTTCAATAACCGTGTTCTCCTGTGAGTTCAAACAACTTTCTTGCGTGCTTCGCAATCCACGTGAAATGCAGCTACCCAAAGATGTAGAAAGAATGAACACAAGCAAATCTCCATCTTAGCCTAACTTCATACACAGCCAGGTAACTTTTCACTGTTAGTATGTTTTATTGTGTGTAGAATTCTCCATTAGAGCTACAATTAATACAGGTTGTTGGGTTAAAAAAGAACTGTTGCAATTATTCGATTGTTCGTTGTTCTGATAAGAATATGATATATAGATTTCGGCTGTGTATTATGACCTACGCTACTACTCCTAATATCCTAATATGTGACTTTTCTTGTGTCAATTCTCGGAAAATTAAAGAGTAAGTATCTTATATTCAGTTCCATCATGAAGTGATGGATAAGAAAATAATGATTAGCCTTGCTTTTCTGAATTTTGTATCTGGATTGCTTGTTTATTATGTATTTGCGTTAGTCTCATTGCCTTGTCCCGCATGAGATACGACTTCTTATTTGATAACGTATGTTGTTGCAACTATTTTATGTTGTTTCCTTTCAGTTGTACTCAATTGTCTAATATATCTTTGTAGAGTTTGTTTTACCATTGCATTGTTGCCAATGCTTTCTTCTTTAATATTCTGTGCAGCACTATTCAAGAAAATGCGTTTCAATCTATCTAATTTCCTTGATTTTCTTTGCAACTTTCTTGAATTGTATTTTTATGATTTCTCCAGTATTGTATTTAACCTGGACTTGCTAGAGTCTCCCTCTTCTCAGCACAAGACGTAAGATGTGCAATGTGAAGGCGAGGGAGAAGGAAGGAGAGAGAGACTTGTTAAATTAGGAAATCGAAATCTGAACACAAAGATAACCACCTTTTGTCTGTGGACCTAAGAGTCTCGGTTTCAGTTTCCTAGTCCTTTGAATCTCTCTCCCTCTAACTGTCGTTTCTCCCTCTTTCTGTGCCGCGTCTTGTACTCACATGGGAGAGACTTACAGCAAGTCCATATCTAACTTTTCTGTTCAAACCTTGTTCTGTTTATATATATCTTGATTCATGTAATTTTAAAAACCGGCCATATAGCTACTTTCATATATTGATGCCTTTAGAAACATTATGTTACATTTATCATGTTTCATCTAATTACCCTTTGTTCCTTTTCAGCTGTACTGAATTGCATTTATTCTATGCATCTTAAATTTAGTTTCTTTGTGTACATTAATGCCAATACCATTTCGTGTGTTATTTCGTCTGACTTCCATGATTTTCTTTGCAACTTTATTGAATTGTTTTGTAGGATTTCTGCGGTATTATATTTAACCTCGCTGTTGACACCTTTTTCTGTATATATATCTTGATTTTTGTAAGTTGAGAAACCAGCCATTCAGCTAATTCTATAAATTAATGCCTTTAGAAACATTATCCGTCCAGTTATCCTGTTTTTATCTAATTAATTTTGGTTCCTTTTCAGCTATATTGAATTGCTTTTATTCTATGCACCTTAAATTTAAGTTTCTTTGTGTACAATGCCATTTCGTGTGTTTTGCTACATTTATGCTATAATCTAGGTTTAGTTCCAGCTACATTGAATTGAATTTGTTTCTAGTATCTTACATTTTGAATATATTGTCTACTACTTATTGAATAAATTCATGCAAACAATTTATATTTGATGTTGTTTAGCCCATTACATTGAAAAATGACTGACCCCTTTAGCATACAGTGTAGATTACGGCGAAAGTTAAGCACTGCAATACAAACTGGCAAATGACAAATGGGATTGCAATAGTGGCTTGTTTGGTAGTGGTTCTAAGTGTGGAGGTTAGCTACTCACGTATTTATCCGTATACTCTGATATAACTTTAGAAACAATTTAGTTCAATGAAGGAAGTCCTTTGCATGTTTTTACTTGACTTTCTATATCATATTACTCGGAAGGTACTTGGGTAATGTCCAGATATTGGACAGGCTTTAAAAAACGTTGTTTTAAAATGTTCTCGCGAGCACAGATAGTGAACATAAATTAAGATTGACATGGAACTATTAAGAAACTCGTAAGAAACTGTTGCGTACTCAAAATCTGATAATTTTAAGAGACTTTTAGTACTGAGCAAAACTCTTAGTGTCTCATAAAATATACGTGTACTATGACCCACAAGGAATTTTATAGCCATGAAGTTTGCTAGTTCCTTGTTTGCATCCCAGTGATTTGTGAATCTTGCCGAGGCCATCTTCATAAATCCTCACATGTTTTCTAGTGATCCTGGCGTTCCTGCTGCAGAGGTTTCTACAGTCCTCATCCTTATTTTGTAATTGTTTTCTTTTCAGTATTTGGGACACTACACTACTGAAAAGCGAGCTTACTGAGATCGCAGCTTTATAGTCTGGACATTCCAGTGTCTTGTGCAAGGATCCAAATTGCGAAATGGGTGCAACAACAACATTTTGGAGCTGTGATGTTTCATAGCGGGGAGCAGGTCTTTCGAGAAAACTCCGGAATTTGGATATGTTGGTAAGTAAAAGGCTTGTTAACTCCTATCTTACTTAAGTAAAGATCTTGTTACAGACCCTGTTTGTTAGTCGGACCAGGGATGCCCCTGCAATTGTAAGGCAAATGGTCAACAAATTGGAGAGTCTAGGTGTATTTCCCCTTTGCAATATTGCGGCCACACCCTTTGGATTGGCTCCCGTTTATGATATTTTGACAAATGTGAACGTGTTCTTTGAAGAAAATAGGCAGTATAAGCGTTAGTTAAAATGATTATTCAACTTCAGAGCTAAATTCGTGATTTCTGTAATATCACTATTGTTGATGTTATTAAAAAGGATATTCTTTTTATCGAAAGGGTACTTGTGCCCCCCTGTTCCCTTAAGGAGGGCAAGTGGCAGGAGGGATGCTTGCCCTGTGTGCCTATTGTTCCAGCTGACAGGCGATAGCCTTCTTCCGTAAGTACTCTTCTCCGCGATAGGGACAAATGAAAAGAGCGGTAAAAGCATTTTTGAAGTTCTCAAAGGATAAGAGTGAGGTTTATTTGACTGATGGTGATAAAATACAAGATTATACTGTTATGAAGAGTATATCGTACTTGCCCACTATTTTTCGTCTTTTCTGTGCGCAACTGCGTAAACAATCAAGTGACCAGAGGGCAGCGACGTCATCAAACCAAAGAATCTGAGTTTAAGGTTTTTTGGCATCTTGCTGAACGAAAAAGAGGCTGCCCTATTGTTTTGCTACCTCTTAATCGCTGCTAGCCTCTCTATTTTGCTTATTTTGCTAGCTGCAGCTAGCAAGTTTGTTTTCGCGCACTAGTCATACCAACCCAGACTTGTAAAGAGTCGTAGTTACGCTACAAGTTTTTTATAAGAAACTAAGATCAGGCAATAATACTAAAGGTTTCTTAATTGGTTTCTTATTTTTTGAATGTAGAATTGTCAATGTGGTCACTGGCGCTGCTGCAGATATGTTTCTTGACATCTAAAACATCATATAGGAATGAACAGTGTTTTACTATGTTGAAACAAAAATTTTTAGTTAATATTGCCCAAGAATAAAGGTTCAACGATATATTTACTATAATATGCATGCTTTTGACTTTTAAAAGTTTCTTAATACTTCGCAGACATAGTACTACAGTTTCTTAAATTCTGGCCATCTTAGTACAAGTTTCTTATAAACCAGTTTCTTATAAAAAACGATTTGTGTTTGCCTGAACTAACCCCGGACTTGTCGTTTGGGTTCCTATCACGCTGTGAATTTTTCTGTTGATATTTATTCTAGAGGCGCATTGATCAATTTACATGACTAGTCGTCCTAAGTAACAAAGGCTACAAGCATAGAAATATGGCTGCAAGTGTAGCGTTTGAAGCCAAATTACATCAAATGCTTTCCCATATCCATGGGCGGATCCAGCCCGAAGTTGAAGGGGGGAGGCAATTTGAAGAGTGGGCGCCATAAATATGAGGAACGGGCGCTAAATGAAATTTTGGTCATTTATTCAGGAAAAATTATCTGGTTTTTCAGCTAAAACCCCCCTAAATCTATATGTTTACCACATTCAGAACGAAGCGCGAAAAAAGAGTGCCTTTGGGTCAGGATCAGGGGCGCTCTTCTTGCCGAAAAAGGGGCACCAAGCTGAGTTTTCGTCATGAAGAGGGGGCAGTTACCCCCAACTACACCCCCTAAATCCTCCACTGGCCATATCGTATCTTTTCCTCATTGATGTCTTTGATCTTATTGGCAGGAGATATTCTTAAAAAGTGAAAAAGATCATTGGTGTAGTGAACTGAAGGCAGTCTGTCATTGAAGAGAGAGTAAGATCGACACATCGTATTAAGATTGTAACTTGCAACGAAATGTAGTTTTGTACTTTATTGATGTAGAAAACTTAGTCAAAAATTAGCAAACCGATTTCCTTTTTTGGGCAAATCTTATAGTTTGGTGAATTTGTCATTCTGGAAAACCTGGGGTTGGAGGTGCCCAAAAGCGGCGATGCGTATGTGCGAGCCCCAGTTCTGGGTGTGGTTTAGACAATTCGCCAATAGTTTTACGTACCCTTTTTGACTTTTGTTTTCCTTCTATTAACTTTCAAAAGGTAACTCAAAAGGAAAAACAAAATTCTTAGAAAACTATATATTTTTCACCCACAATATAAAGTATACATATATTACTGAATCAAAATCTACGCAAATTAACGTACTTTGTGACCTAGAAAAATCAATAGAAACTTGTTGGATAGGAATGACGGATATTTCGAAAAAGTGTCAGTTTTTTACAAGTCACGATAAATTGTACACAGAATCGATGTCGTAAAAATTTCAATTTGAACGTAAGTAATCAAATTTTGAATCATAAGTTGTTACAGAATTTCCGCATTGTCTCATCGAGTTTCGTCGGTAGAAAATTTGATCGACGTTTAAGACATGCACCAAGAAGATATTTTTCAGATAAAGAATAGTCAAGAAGTTGCTCAAACCACAAGGCGGCCAAAAACGAGGAAAAATTGTTCAGTGTTCAGAGCCGCCCAGAGTCCTTTGCGGACGGGCCACAATGGAGGTGGTAAAGGGTATTTCGTGAAACGTGAATTGCCATAATTTTAGGCCATATTTTCTTGTCGTGACTCGTGAAACGTGAAAAGCCTGTATTCATTTTCGTGAAACGTGAACGTGCTATATTTCTTTATCGTGAAACGTGAAATTTAACATTTTAGTTCAGTGATTCGTGATCCGGAGCCCCCCTTTACCACCCTCCACAATATCAGAACATCCGTAAATCAAATTTGGCTTGAAAGGAAGTACAGATTCCTATTTCAGTAGCTGACTTGATAGAACAATTCATGTGTGGATGCATGATTTCTGACTACGCCAAATTTGATTTCTAGACAGGTCTGAAAATTTGAGTATGCCCGCAAAGGACCCTGGGTGAAAAGGACTTTGATGGCTCTTCAACTGGGATTTTGGCTGAGGATCAAAGCAACAATTTTTAAAATTGGCCAAGTGTTCGATATGTTATGGCCAGTCGAAAGTGAATTCTGTTTTCTCGTGCACAAAGTATTTTACGCTTCTTTTCGAGGTCACTAAGTACATTAAAGTCTGTCACGTATGTGATTGGCTGCGACAAAGACAAGTGCAACACTACGGATTTCTTTGCGACTCTATGTACTTGAAACGAATGAGGGCTGGTCGTTCGCACTTTCTATGGCCTTAGAAAGTCAGAGGATCATCAAACATTCAAATTTCTTATTCTTTTGTATTGTCATTATCACCTAATCAAATGCATGACAGACTGCCGTTAATCTTATCAAAGAGCCATTTTCACCTAGGGGTCTTTGCAGTATGCTGAAATTCGAGTCTGTCTACAAATCAAATTTGGCAATAGTAGTGGTGACCATGAATCCAAAACGCAGTAGTTCAACTGATAATAAAGCAACTTCAAGATACAAATTTTCTTTTCATCACTTTGATCTCACGATAATATGTAGATGGATTGAACATCTACCCTACATTTCGTTCTTAATTCTTTTATTTACAATATTATCGGTTAATTTGTTAAGTACCACAAACGCAATGGACATATTCTTATTGAATTAGATTTATGTATCAAATCATTCATATGATTCGTATGTGTTGTTTTTAGTTGTGTTGCTTTCTTTCTTTTTTCTGTGTTAATTCCCTTGGGGCAGACATACAGTAGCCTTTTTTGCTCTCTGGGGTATTTGTCCCAGTAGTATCGTAAAGTAATTCTAGTAAGCAGTGTAGACTGTAAAGTATTGTAGCATTTTACTGGACTATAAAGAAAAGGTTTGCAATGCAACAGTACTGCACTGTGCGACACTGCATTGTGGATCTATTGTTCCCTTTTGGACCAAATAGGATTTTCAAACAGTAATAAGTTGTGGCGTTCCTGCAAAGCACTCTGGGTGATAATGGCTTTTCAAGCCATTCTAAGAATGTTAGTTATATTATGTAAAGTGATAAAATCCATTTTAAAACGAGTTATACCATCTGACACAGTTACATTGAATGAAAGGGAAGCCAAGCTCATATCTTCTTAGAGATCCTCTCTTGTTTACCCTGTAAATAGGAATAGCAAAATGATTTTTCTACGTTAAAGATACATTACCAGCTTTTGTGCCCATCATCGTCAAAAGGGACTTTTGGAATAAGAGCCTCGCCTTGAACAGGAAGAACACCATGTTCATGCGGACATAGTGAAACTCATTGGTGCATACACATTGTCAACTTCGACGCGTATTATGCATGATATAGAAATAGATATGAAAGATTCTAACGGCCCATTGCATCATTTCGAAATTCCTTGGTGCCATCGTTAGTATAATAGTGTATTGTTTTGCAACAAAAGATTCCGCTCTTTGACTAACTTTACTTTCACGCTAGCCAATTAAGCCGCTTGAAAATGTCACGTGAGCTCCAGTTTGCAGCCAGTAGAAATTCAGCTTTTGCTTGTATATAAGTTAACAGGACTCACCAAATAATGGATCTTCAGCTGCAAGGAATAAGATATTAACACCTTAGTGAGTATAATTAAAAATCGTATCAATGGAAAGTGGATATCCAAAAGAGCAGAGGTGCTTGAAAACGCACTTGAGCAATGTGAACGCACAAAAAACGGAGAATTTGAAAACGCTCCAATATTATTCACAATGAGTGTCGCAAAACTGCGACAATGTAGCTGAATGCATAAACAACGATAAATTTTGCTCCATATCTGTAAACATGTCGATCAAAGTGAATGGAGAAAAACGGATGTTGTATCTTCCACTTTTGTACAAAAGAAATTGGAACGGGTAGCTTTGTGATCCATCGAAACGGGTCATAACAGAAACGGAACAATGTGAACAGGGCCTGAGGCAAAATATGACAGAAAATAAAAACAGTCGAGGAAACGCCAAGTGTACGGGCCAGTTTCCAGTCAGTGAAATTCTCCATGCGAGCGGCAATTCGTTTTAAATGAAAGGAAATGGCACTTCTCAAGTTTGTAAGTAATGGTTCGTTGGCAGTTGAGCGTCATCGCCATTCCTTAGATAGTAGCTAATGCTTCACCGCATTAAGATATCCTTCATGAAAGATGGATTTAAATTGCAGATTCAATTCCAGTTTGTTTCATAAATTTCAGTCATTAGCAACTGTAGGCTCCTTATTTAGACCAGCACCGATGATATCTGTGTAGGCCCCTTTAACATTGACTAACGAAACAGCTGAGAACTCTATTGGAGAGCATAGAGCTCAAATCTTTAAGAAGGTGGGTCTAAAATTCTGTTGAATTTCTCATTGAATTGAAGTGCTTGAAAGAAACCTTGGGCAATTTGCTGTAAACCTATCGTGGCATTTTTCTATCTTGATTAGCTTCAAAATGGCGGCATTTAATAATTTGAGGCTGTGACGTCATCAAATGTCCAAATTCTTAACCAGAAGAGTTACAAATTTCTGCTTGAAACCATATTGTAGACCTTCACAAACTATGGTTTTCTTTAATATTGTATCAATTATTCTCAAGTAGTTTAAGATTTACAATGATTTTAATTTCTTCAGAAATTTGATGAATATTTGCAAGAATAGTCAAAATGCAGCCATTTTGAAAATAATCAAGATATCAAAAAAATGCCACGGCAGATTTACAGCAAATTGCCCAAAGTTCCTTTGAAGTCATTCAATTGATGGAAAAATTTGATACAATTTTACACCCATCTTTTTAAAGATTTGAAAGATTTGAGCCCTATGCTCTATTTGAGCTATGTTATTGTTTTATTCTAGTCATTAGCAAATTTCAGTAAATTTCAGTCATTAGCAACTGTAGGCTCTTTATATAGGCCAGCACCGATGATATCTGTGGAGGCCCCTTTAACACTCACTAACGAAACAGCTGAGAACTCTGTTTGAGCTATGTTATTGCTTTCTGTGATATGAAATAAAGCAGTAAACTTACGGCATTCTCCTTCGAATCTAAGAGTCAGCTTGCCATTACTGAGACATTTAGCAGAATTAAAGTTGCAGACGTTTCCATATGTCTTTCCATCAGAGCCACATACAGGTGCAAGATTTCTTGGGCATGTCTCTGAGCATTTCGCACCTGATGATTTAACAAAATACGCGTCTCAGCAAGTGACAAGTTCACAGATTCAGAGGACAAGTCCAGGGTTGGAATTATTAATGTTACCATGAGCGATATGAGGCATAAATGCTACTGTATATAACATGAAATGAAATGAAATTAATCCTACAAGACCTCGTTTACACGATGCCAGTTGAATTTGAAAACGGCAGAATTTAATGCCCACTTGGAAAAAGAGCTGCCGTCTTGATGATACCGGTAGAACTTGAGGCCTTGAAAAGTGACGTTCTGGGCTCCCGTCTACATGAAACCGGTAGAATTTTTGATAATTCCATGTATGATGATAACTGACGTCAATGATCAATCAAGAGAAATAAAACGACGAAAACGAGAAAGATAATAGGGAGCATTAAAAGAGTTAGCCTCGTGACGAAAGCGGTATAAATTCTACAGTAACAGCAAATCACGCTTACACGATGTCGACAGAATTTGAAAATGGCAGAATTACAAACTTTAAGTTGCTAAATGACACAAAATTCTGCCGGCAGAACTTAGAAATTCTGCCAGCATCGCGTAGACGGGAGGCCAAAACAGCACTTTTTCGTGCCGGTTTCAAATTCTACCGGCATCGTGTAAACGGGGTCTAAGATGCTGCTTTTCGGGGGGTCTTACTTCATACTGCTGTATCAAAGTTACCTCTTCGAGCACGGGATGCAGGAAACTCTGAATCTAAAATTTTCGAATAATAGATCAAATCTTTCTGGTTCATTATTCCGTATGTGACATAAAACGTGGCAATTTCAATTCCCAAGCGTTGCAGATTTACATGACTTAGAACTGTGGCATAATGGCTTTCGGTTATGCGTACAAAAATCATACACAAATTGTCCATGTCACATACCGGTTACCCAAAAATGATGTATCAGGGTCTGTCGTATAGCACTGTCACAAATCATTCAAAATCAATCATTTTGTAGCAGCAATTTCAGCTAAGACGCAAAAACATTGTGCTAAAATTAGTTTTACTATTCTCAAGTTATGTTATCTATTGCTGGGATGCTATTTTTGAAAAGTCTTTAGAAAAGCTAAAGATTACGAGCAAGTTTCGTCCTGTACTTCGCTTCAATAGGATGAAAATTGCGTAAAATTCCTTCCAAGGAACGTCAATAAAACAACCCATTTCTAAATTTCACTAGATTGTGGTCCTTGGATGATCGTCATGGTCAATAACCAAGCCTGATATTTCGGAAAAACATTGAAGTATGTTTGTGAGCTATGTTTTAAAATGCTACACAGCAAAATGACACACGTATCTAAAATGGTATGCTGCATTTTAGTGCACTCATCTTCATCCAACGAAAACTTCTGATACGAAATGATCGCTATTTCATTCAAATTGGTGCAAAGTTCATGATGACCCATTTTGGCAAACTCCTATACATCACTTTGGGGCATTCATTATTAGCAGAAAGCTGACATCAAGCATGAAAATCTTGCTGTCTTAATAATAACTACTTACCACATTGGGATGTCACTACCATCTGCGAGGAGTCATCAAAAAAGAATTCTGCTTCACAAGGTTGAACTTTGTTTCGTCTGCATGATGCCAGTGGAAATTTTGCACAAAATGCAGCTACGCAAGGGTTTTTGCATGGCTCTGAAATATTAACAATAATTTTTTAAAGTCTTGAAATTTTGAAGCAATTATAATCATAGTAAACGGGACAAGAAGAGAATTTGTTATATAGGTCGGCAGTTTGTTAGATTTGCCAAGGCTAAAAAAGAAAGACTTCTTTTTCTTTCTTACAAGAGATGACTTAGGTAAGTTCAGTAGTTCATTATTTGGGGATATACAATCAAACTGCGTTGACGATAAGCTATTGTCAACAATAATGAAAAGGTACAGCTTTCATGGGTGAGAGAAAATGTGCATCACATTTATTGCCATGGTATTTGAAATGTTCAGGGTTCAATTACAAATCTAAATTCATATTACTCCTGACAGGAGTGAAATGCTCTTGCAGCTTTCCCACATCTTCAGTGTTCATGATGATGCAGGGATCACGAAAATTGTCTTGGTTTTCAACTAGAATTTTAAATCATTCCATTATGTCAAGTATGTATGTTATGATTTCCAAAGACAGGAATTCATTTCTGGCTATAACTTTTTGAACATTTGGTGAAACAAAGTTGTGTAAAGGGGGAAAATACATCAACTCACAAAAAAATGAGACCTACCTTTAACCACAGCAGGTGGGACAGCCTTTGCACTGTTTTTTTCCTTGGATGATGGTGGCCCAACTTCTAAAAAAGATGATACATGCAAAAATTTCACTGGTAAAATTCTTTCAATGATAATTGGATCAAAGAAACTTAGGGGAAATATGGATGTTTTTTCAAAATATTTTCTGTCATTTTTATTGCCACTGGGAAGGCGCCTCAATTCAAAAGATATTTCAAGATAGGATGGGAATTTCAAAGTAAAAAGGTTCATCTTAGACTTTGGCACTTCTGTGCATGGTTTCAAATCAGCAAAATGCTAGCACATATGCAGCAGGCAAATACCACCAAATATTGACTTCCACATCAAAGGATATAAATTCAGGCCTTGATTCAGGCAAACCTTAATCTGCTGTGACTGAATAATATTTCAAACTTTAGAGTAAAATTTATTGGCTTTGATGAAGATTTGGCTAGTCCCTGGGTTCTAAATTGAATTTGAAAGTTTTTTGGCAGCTAAAAGGGTGCTTATGACTGAATTGTACCAATAATATTGATGCTTTTATAAATGTGCCTTAAAGGACAAAAACATCCTATTTTGTAGGTTTTTCTTCTGGTACTTTTCAAGCTTCACTATTATCAATTCAATTAGTCAAACCTCAGTCATTTCATTTATCAAATAAGTATCCCTTGAATCATATAATAAAATGGTGTTCCTATTAAATTACTTTCTTGCTATTTTCTCCATTCTTGAAGTGGACCAAAATGCTTGGATCTTTTATATTCAGCTAATTTTAATGCAGCTTGTTGGGGATACATGCAAGCTCAATTTGATGAAACATGGATATCACATCAGAGACTATGAACCCATGCATAGAGCACAAACTCTTGATGATTTGATTAAATATATAATGTCATTATTTTAATCATGACTTTCTAGTCATTGGAAAGGAAAGAAAGGGATCTGCCATGCCACAGAACAATCAATGTTTAATTGAGGAAACAATGACCACAGTTTTCAGAATCACTCATAATATCATTGCATGGAAACCTGGCAAACCAAATGCATTTATTTGGTTTAAAATGATATTTTAGGGCAACTTAAATCTGCTTGGGTTTTTGTATTTGATTGTACTGGTTTGTGTCAACTGGCCATCTTCAACTTCTGCCAAAAACAGGTGAAACAATGGATCTTTGGATGGCAACTGTATGGGGTTCTCACTTTGTCTATCCATGCAAGACCAACCACTCTTCATTCACTGCAGTGCCAAGCTTCAGGAATGGTATCATGAAATATTTCTTTCCATTTCTTGTAGGCATATGCCATAGATGAGAAACGTAAGTGCTTTAAGAATTGATGAAATGAAACAAAAGTTTCCAGCCAATCGAGCTGCAAATCTTCCCTGACTGCTTGTTGTCAATGCAACTTTATTTGCAACCTCTGCAACCATCCGCAGATATTTGAATATTTGAAGTACAGTAAGTCCATAGCACATAGTCCCTACACTGCTTGGCTGTCAAGAAGACCAAACATAAAGCTAAAAACAATTAGTACTCATGTATCCCAAACAAAACGCAGTCTGATTGAAATTATTTTGGGACATCTGCTGATTCCAGGTTTTTCATAGCTTCAAAACTACCTACACAGCTCCATTGAAGAAATCCACTGACAGTATGTTATGCATTGTTTGCTTGTTTTTATCAAAATATTCAACTAAGCCAGCTCCCTCTGAGCTGGAAGTTGCCGATTGGAAGACCAATGACATAGGGGCTACAATGAAAAAGTACCTTGCCAGTTGTTTGAACCTGGAGCACCAAAATGACCTTGACCTTGTGCTGTTATGCAGAATGCCTGTTAAAGATAGAGATTACATCATGGACAGGCTATATACAGGGGTGCTGGCAGAAATTTTCCAACACAGGGGCTAGAGCTTCTGACTGGGGGCCAAAGTGATTGAAAAATTGTGTTTTTGTGCATTATTTTGCCAAATTTCCTCTGATGAGAATCCAAAATTTCCTCTGATAGGGAGGCTAAATGCCTCTAGGGGAGGGTTCTGGCCCCCTAGCCCTCCACTGGTGCCACCACTGGCTACATACTCTTTCCATGTGATGTCAACAGCAAACAGATAATTCTAATTTTGATGAAGTTGACCAAGTGCTGCAATGCTGTACTGGCTGATGAATACATGATTTCGTAGATAAAGGATGAGAATCACAAGATAAAAGTACATTCTTACCATTAACATCACCAAGAACAACATGATCTTAATTTAGAATATCTTCGTAAACCTATGAAAAGTAAGAATGGTAACACTACATATACACATTCAAATCAAATGCTTTTGGCCAGAAAAGTTTTGGAAAAACAACATTGCACGAAAAACTTTCAGGTCCTTCTTCAAGAATCTAAAATTAGGGTATCTAAATTAGGGAATCTAAAATACGTTGATAGCTTGTTTGTTGATTAGAAAATTGCTATACTGACAAGAAGTACTACTGTTATGAAAGACTCGTTCAAGAAACTGTAAATAGATACTAAATAAATGTAGCTATTCTCGGTTGAATGAAATGAATAAGAAAATAACAAATATTTGAAGAACATTTTTACAGGATCAAAGATCAGGACTCGAAAAGCCCACAGTCCATTTTCTGTTGGAGCAGCATCACCACATATTTAAACTATAGGCCTGTGTGTACTGTGTTGAATTAGATAATAGCCTAGTTGATTATGCCATGAAATACAACAGTATTCCGCAACTGTTTACATGTAGGCCTTTGCAAATTGCACATTCGATATCAAAAAAACCCAAGCCAAAACAAACGGGGACTTGGCCCAAGTCTTGGGTTCGAGACATAGTAAGCAAAGGTCAAAAGGCAATAATAACATTCTGAAATACCTGTAATACCTCTTTGCCGGATAAATCTTCGTCTTTAAACTTGATATCGCCAGTTTGGTTCGTTCCCTACCCTGACTTGTGTTCTGCTGCTCTTTCTGAGCACAACCAGTGTGATGGAATCGATTTATTGATTTATTGATTTCCAGTGGTTGTGGTTGTGGTTGTGGTTGTGGCAATCCCCCACAGAGACCTGTCATCATCTTCACCCTGCGGCTCACTGAAACCGTTTGCAACGGTCGCATAAAATTGCCCGTTGACCGATAGGCATATTTTCACCGATAAACATGAAAATGAAACAAAAATATCGAGGAGCTAGTCACTCCAAAATTCGGTGCACTTTCGTAAAAGCTCCTAAAGAATTTTCAAAAATGTCAGAAAGCTTCACAAGATCTCGTAAATTGCAAAGGAAATCCTAACATCTACGAAAATCTTCGAAAATTCCATATTTTTCCGCCAACAAACGATACCAATACTTAAAAATTTTTTGACAATCCTTTGACAGTCTCCCAAATCGGCGAAATCTTTGCCAGTGTGCAGTCTTTCATTGCTTCAATTTACAAGGAGGAATGACTGCATGCAGGCTATTAAATCCTCATCTTGGAAGATCTTCAAAATCACAAATCACACAAAATCCAGAAAATAGCTGAAAATGTCTACAAAGATTGAAAATCTCAATAGCCTAAGAATCTAAGAAAGTCTAAGAAATCTTAAAACTGTTTTGAACATCTCGGAAAATCTCAAACATTTTTGAAAACATGAGAGATTTTTAAAACCCTGGTAAACTACTTTGGGAGTGACCCCTCAAAAAACAACAACACTTTGATATGAATTGAGTATCAATGTATTCTATATTGTTTGCTTGTTTATCTTGGTACAATTGCACTATAACGGAAAGAAGGAATTTTGTGATCACATATTTCAACGGTTAGAAACTATAAGAAGCCGACCAAAAAACCTGAGAAGCCTGAGTTCGACCAAATCTTTTGGAATAGCGACAAAAAGGAACTGCAGAAAGATTTCAATTCCAGTTTCATAATGTCTAACTTTAAAAATTTGGCGACTTTCGTTTTGACTCGAAATAAGAAAGAAAGAACCAAGAAGATGTTGTTTGTATTAGGTCACACCAGAGTCACAACTTGCTAATAGAAACTTGCATAACAGGCAGTTTCTTAAGTTTTTGGGCCTTTTCGCTACCAAAAGTTTCTTACGTGTACCTTGATTTGTCCAGATAATTAATTTTTTCAAACGTGCTTCCAAGCATGGACACGAAAGAATGTCTATGTCTATAAACCTGGCCAAAACAACTTGAAAAAAAACTTCATTTTGCTGCTTTTTCGTCTTCTTACCATACAAGGTTTATCGCTGGAAACTTCACCTTTTGCTTTTTTCCGCGCCCCCTGCCCCACTGAGCAAAGTCGATCCGAAAATACGATCACCAGACTTGAAGGAAAGCAATTCGGCAGCTTGGTTGTGCCCTAACGCACTGTGTAATCTCACAAGAAACCAATGTTGTAAGGGGGAGGGGGAGAGAAGTGGGGAAATGCGTGATTTTTTCAAGAGTTTTGGCAAAGATTGTATGTTCCAAGGTATAGCTAATCGTCAGATTATAAAGCAACTCACACTCAGAGATCAGCTAATTTTATAACAATAATAAACACCTACACCAGCATCAGAACAAACATTTTCCCTGAGAAGTTGAAGTCAAAACAAATAAATAAATGGAGACTTCTTGAGTGTGCGGTTTACTGAAGATGAATGCAGCCTGCGCGTTACAGTAAGTGTAGTATGGCAGCACACAGAGGCGTCAATGTCGAAACTGTTTTGAATGACTGGGAAAACTTTTATCTCACATTCCATTTTCCTCAATTTTGGCTCTGCAATCATGGGTAATGATGTCGATGGGCCCTGTCTCAAACACTGATGAAATTAAACAGGATGATTGCAACAAGGGCAGATTTTGTAAGACATTAGCATCAGTTGCTTTTGTTGACACCTAGATTCAAAGCGAGTTTCGATTGCAGACAAAGGAAATTCTCTCAACCAGTATATCAAAACAAACAAAGCCACAAGACTTCTCTGAGACCCAAGTAGCTATCTCGCCGGCTGTGCATGCGAGAAATGGTTTTTTTAGAGCAAACATAAGCATATATCGAAAGAAGGAGAAGATATCTAAACATCTACCGTGGGCATTTTATTTCTTTTGTATAGAAAGCGATTTCGAGGCGACTCAATTCTCGCATTTTTGGGTGTAATCAAAGCACTTATTGCTCAGCTTCTGAACAGCAAAAATAAAATTCCCGTGGTAGAAGTTTAGATATATCCTCCTTCTTTCGATATGCGCTCGTGTTTGTGTTTAAAAACCATTTCTAGAATGCACAACAAGCGTGCTAGCTACCTGGGTTTCAGAGAAACTCTGCGGCTTTGCTTGTTTACAATTCCTGGTTGAGAGAATTTCTTTTGTCTGTGTTACAAATTTCCTTGAATTTAGGTGTTAACACAAGTAACTGATGCTATTGTCTTACAAAATCTGCCCTTGTTGATGATTGCATGCAAAGAAGATGCAGAAAAGGAGTCTTGACACCATACGGTACAAACAATATATTTAGCGTCAAAATTAGCATTCTACTGTACTCGACCTCTATCTTTTGTTATTTCGTTTCAAAAAATTCTTAGCTTTTCCTTTGGCCTTAAATTTTCTTCCTTTGGGTCCCTTATTGTTGAAATTGTCACTTTTCCTGATAGCAGTGTCTTTACCCTTACGTTCAACTCCTTGTCTGGCTCTCTTCGCTTGTTTCCAGCTGTGATTCCTATGTTCCCATTTTGTTTGTTTTTGTTGTCCCTTCGTTGAAGTGGAACTTTCGAGCAAATGTGCAAACTACAAAACAAGATACATTGACATTAGATCTTATCGTCTATGGCCGTCGGGCTCAAAAACTGCGGCATGGCTGATCTTTCAGCCTAGTGAGGTTTATCTAAATCAACATAGTTTGAGCTTTGGGTCAGTATTGTGGTTGAGATGACAAGGAACGGCCCCTCATATCTAAATATAATAACAGACACATGTCTCACAACGTAAGTAAAAATCACCGGACACGCAATTGTATTCTGTCATTTCCAAACCCATCTCGAAACCAGACGTGAACAGACACTGAAGCTTGTGACCTGACTTCCAATCGAGATTGCACGTCATTGGTTCCCATATGTGAAGAAATTGTTGTAATCACGTTGACTGGCTTCCAGACTTGCCCCAATACAAGTCTGTTTCAAGTTTGAGAACTAACACAATAATAATGGGCCATTCAGTTAAGCATCATTAGAAATATTCTGTGCCTGTAATTAAATGTTTGGGAAAATGTGCCTGTAATCAAAACACTCCCAGTGCAGCACAGGTACTGTTTCAGGCAGACTTATTACAGATGACGAAATAGACTTGGGGCAAGTCTAACTGGATTCCAATCCAAAGAATTACCTTCCTGGCGAGTCAACTGTTGTCAAAGTATAGCACTGATTATGAAAACCGGTTAAGCTACATTAAATAAACACTAACTTGTTTTGCGGCTTTTTCGTGTTACCTCGTTAGGCTAGTTTAACCGGCTTTCATAATCAGTGCTATAAACCAGCACATGTACTTTTTATTCTTTAAGCTGAGGATGGCACAAGTTTAGTGCCGATACGTGCTTTATATTTTGTTGGATAAGTCGTAACATTTTTAGCTATTACATGGGCTTGTTAACTAATTAACCGGACTGTCTACTGCCATACCCGATTTTTTATAAGAAACTTGGATCAGGCCATAGTACTAAAAGTTTCTTGATTCAACATGAAATTTTGTCCATTTTAGTACAAAAAGTTTCTTAATTGGTTTCCTATCTTTTGAATGTAGAATTAGCAATGTGGTCGCTAGCACTGCTGCAGATATGTTTCTTGACATTTAAAACATCATTTTGGAATAAACAGTGTTCAGTTATGTCGAAAACACAAATGGTTAGTTGATATTGCAAAAGAATTAAGGCTCAACGATCTATTTGCTATAAAATCCATGCTTTTAACTTTGAAGAATTCCTTAATACTTATCAGACATAGTACTAGAGCTTCTTGATATTTTGGCCATCTTAGTACTAGTTTCTTATAAAGCAGTTCCTTATAAAAAACGTGCACTAATATCTGACATGCGGCTTTTAATACTTGTTCAACATTGCATGTTTGGCTTTGAATAACTTGTCTCGTAAAGCCTCCTAAAACGCGTGATCAACACCCAAATTTGGAATCTACGCAAAAAACTGAACAAGAAAAGCTTGACAGCCAAGAAGAAGTCCTGCACGGCAGGACTAAATATTGGCAAAACATACATACTCAAACATATTCTCGCTAAACCGACTCATTCACTGTTGTTTTTTGTCGTTTTGCGGTGTTTCTACCTACAATTTCATTCGTTATCCATCATCGCAAGCATCTACGGATCCGACGAGCGACAGCTAGATCGTGGCCTTTTCTTTTTCGTTTTATTAGAAAAGCTTGGTCTCATAAATTCTCCGCTCGGGTGGTGGTGCCTCCCCCTCTCCCCCCATTCACCCTATGGTCTATTCGTGAGTTAAAAATGATTGTAAGCGGAAATGCTGCTGACTTAAGCGACAGTACAAAATAATGCAGCATGAGGTTAGGCCACCTTCACAGACAGGTCTGCCCTGCACTGCACGCTGGCTACTAAAGCGCAGTTTAAAGGACCACGACCATATATTCGAATTCATTTGCTCAGCTAATTAAGCAAATGACTCAAGGGCTCAAATGTTAAAATCAGTTCTTCCATTTTGAAAATATGAGTGATTATGTCACAATCTACAGCGCAGCAAACGGACTGAAAATGCCTCGGACAATTTTTCGAAACTTTCCTGTCTAGCAGTAGTGTCAAAAACGTATTACTGGAGGAATAAGATGTGATGCCACAGTAGGACTAGTCGCGTAGGGGGGCTAAGGTAGCTTTTACATGGACACAATAGAAACTGCTGCTGCTACTTCTAATCGCAATATTAGCACATTAGTCCTTTTCTTTGAACTGAAGAAAATCGAAACTCATACTACTTAATGGCTAATTGTTTATCTCTATGACTTTCCTCATTCTCCAAAATCATTATAGTATCCTGTTGCAATGACAACATCGGATATTCCGTTGCTGTTGCTGTGCTGCAATGGCGCAACTCTATTGACTATTTGTGTATGGTACAGTCTACATTATTAAGTAACATTATTAAGCTACTTGATGATATTGACTGTACAATACAAAAACAGCCTGAATGTTGCGTCATTGCAGTATAGCAACAGCAAAAGAATATCCGATGTTGTCATTGCGGCTGGGTGCTGTATTTGTAATGATTTGGGAGTATGCGGAAAGACACAGAGATAATCAATCAACCATTAAATGGTATGAATTTCAATTTTCTGCAGTTCAAAGAAAAAGTACTGCTGTCTTTATGTTGCAGTTAGAAACAGCAGCGTAAGCCCCATAGTACGCGATTGGGCCGATTGTGGTGATGCACCATCGGTTCATACACTAGAAATGGCTAATTTGTGACTCCGCAAGACTTAACATCAATGAATGTAAATTTGAAAAGACCAACCTCATCAGCTGCAGCGAACATCGAAGTCACTTTTTTGCCACTGTAAAAATGAAAGAAAAATATAGTTATAGCACAAACGCTCAAGATAGAAGACAGAGCCGTATCAGTAGAAATTGCTTGTGGGTAGCCTTTTGTATTAATTTTTGATTGTATACATTTACTACAAAATATTTGATTGCATACATTTACTACAAAATATTTGATTGTATACATTTACTACAAAATATTTGATTGTATACATTTACTACAAAATATTTGATTGTATACATTTACTACAAAATATTTGATTGTATACATTTACTACAAAATATTTGATTGTATACATTTACTACAAAATATTTGATCATATAATACATTTACTACAAAATATTTGATCATATAATACATTTACTACAAAATATTTGATTGTATACATTTACTACAAAATATTTGATTGTATATTTAGATTTAACTTTAGTTACCTGTCTCTGTGTTATGGCCATGGGGTAGTCATGGTCTTCTGCTCCTCATGGCATAGTTCTTGTAGTGTAGTAAAGTAGTTTGTAAATGCTGTTCTAGGTAATTTCGTTATTGTAAATTTTTATGTTGGATAAAAAACAGAGACGTAGGAAGCACCTTAAACGTATAGGGTACACAACATTTGAAGAATACTCTTTCATTGAACTAAACGGGCGCCTCCCTAAACAACAGGGGAACTTCATTGTAACTGGAAAATTTTGAAAGGCACATGTCCCCAGTGCCTCCGGCTCAAACGTCTGTGACAGAAGAGCTATTGTGTAAGTCAAAATTTTGTATCAAAATGCCATTAATGAGCAGGGACGGATCTTAGTAATTCCTCGTTAACTCAACATGATTTGCAACAATGCGAGAACCGATTTCTGAACAGAGAATAGTTTCAAATCGTCAGTGCAGCTACCAGCAACAAGACTTGAGCATTCTGTATTTTCACCTAACGATAATAATAATAATAATAATAATAATAATAATAATAATAATAATAATAATAATAACAACAACCAAATTACCCAGTAACATGTTCTTCAATCTAGAACTGAAACAGTACCACAGAATGTAGTTTTAGTGAATGGTAGCAACTGTTTACTAAAACAGTGTGCTAAAAACTACTTTTTGTCGTCGTTCAACGCTCCTTTTATGATAAAACATATCTTCACAAATCTTGCTGAATCACCTTCTGACTAAATTTTAACCTAGATTCCGAAAGTAGATTGAATACAATGAGAAGCTACGTTTATCAAAGCCTAGTCCCGGCCCTCCCTCTTGATGGGATCTCGATCAAATCTCGTGATTCCTGTCGCCTTGAATTGCACAGAGTTGCTGACTCTCCTAACTATACATTGCCGGTTCGGCAAGGCGGGAACTCGAATCATTAAGCGTGATCTCTGTTCTCACTTTTCAGTAGACTTAAAGTAAATCAACAGAGTTAAAAAGCAACTTAGCTAAGGAGACTGGGTCCATCTAAATATAACCTATTGTATTTGATGTTTTTGATCAATGAAAACAATAAGAAGATAACTGGCGTATACTCGCATGGCGTTCTTTTTGTGCTATGTTTAGATTATGTCGCTACATCTCCGTTTACTTACTTTAAAGAGGCGTGAAAGTGAATCTATTCTTGAGAACTGTCATCGTATACCTACGTCAGAGATCTGAATCGCTTACCTTGCAAAATACAATCTTGTTAAGGGTGTCTCTGTTGTTGTTACGATACGTAACTGTCGATAGCTGAGACGGCTGAGATTGTGTAGGGAGTGTCTTCTTCGGTCCCAGGTTGCTTAGAGAGTCGAGGGCCGATTTTCCGCACTCATTGGGGTGGGGGTGTGGGGTAGTCCCAAACATATAGTCCTGGACTATGATGATATGAATAATATCTTTATCTTAATCTTGTATGTAGAGTATTTTCTCGTTTACGTATCGTCCTTTAAGTAGCGCAATCTTGTCATTTTCCTGTAGAATAATACTTAAATTGATCTTTCTGTTGATTTTGGAGGCGACTTGATTACATAATGCTTTTTGTCTCTATCTCAAAAGTAGATAGAGCTGAGTTGTTTAGCTAGTTGCATTTCAAGCTTTTAGGCTGCATTCACATTGCACAATCTTTGAAAGCACGTAAACGCTCCATACTAATCCCTTACAGCGTTCAGATTGCAAACTATTTTTGCAGTCTGAACACTGTAAAGGATTAGTATTGCGGATTTCTGCACGAGAGTTTACGCACTTACAAAAGATTGTGCAATTTTCTCAAAGATTGAGAAATGCAGCCTTATTTATCATCGACAAAAGAAGTCTAGTCTGGTCTCACCTTTTCGGCTTTACTTCCTTTGGCTCTTCTTCTTCTTCTTCATCAATATCTGAGTCAGTGAGATTTTCCAATAAGGCCTAAATGGAAGAAAAATACTAACTGACACACAATTGAATGTAATAAATGTAACATTCACATATCAATGAAGGTATTGGCTAGGTATTTTAGAAAGAATTTCAGGTATTTTGGAAAGAATCTAGTATAGTATCAAGTAGGCTTCATGCATTCGTAGCGTGGTTCTATGTAGTTCAACGTTGCGTGTCGTTGAATATTGGCCATGGAGTGGTCATTGTTTCTCGCTCCCCATGGTATCGTTCCTGTGGTACAGTAATTAGAAAAGTTGTATAGTAATTAGAAAAGTATAGTAGAGTGCACGATCTATTCTGATATTTTACCTGAATAAAGTTTGGCTCTGCAAATCTGAAAGTAATCTAGGTGTAAAAGATTCCAAAAGACAATTCATAACCAAATACCTAAATTCCCTTTTTAAGCTGACTTATGACAACGAATTCCTTTTATCCTTGCAGTAAAAATTGCTCAACTGGGACTCATAATGACAAAATGGAAAAGTTGACCCTACTCTTTGCCTTCATGAATCAAATTATGATGGAATCAAGGCTTCGAATCTCGAATCCCGTGGGAATGTTATTAGCTCTTCAATCGAATCGAAAATTCCATCACATTAGCCGTAACCAAACTAATTAAAAAATCTCGCACTCTGATTGATTCCTACTCTAGGAAGCTCAGAGTTTGGGCCTAAATAGGGTCAGGTTTTTCAGAGTAATATCATGAGTCTCTATTGACCGAAGTGCCATCATCAGGGCAAAGAGCACGGGAAATAAGGAACTCCAGGTCAAAAGTCTACTTTGAAACCAAGAAATCAAACGATAGATGTTCCAGCCAATTTTGTAATGTTTTACAGATTTCTGCCAATGCTTTTGATTCCATTAGAACCATAAGGTAACACGAACAAATCTCTAAACTCTATGAAAATAAATTTACCTTTTCATAGTCGGCGTCTGTAAATTTCTTCTTTTTGGCAGGCTGTGGCGAATCACCAAGATCATCATCGGAGCCTGAATAAAATAGAGTAACCAAAAGAATTATTTCAGAGAAATGGCAATAGCGATAAAAATCTGCCCTCTGGTTTATTCAGACTGAAGAGGATTTAAATATCTAAAAGTATTTAAATAAACAGCTATGTTTTTTGTTTTGTTTTCTATTTATGTTTATTGGAGGTTTAGTTAACAAAATGATAAAAGCACTTATATTGCACCATTGTATCCTCAGAGCTCATAGGGACAAGAGGATGGTAGATCTTTCATAGAAACCTTCAGAGAATATTCAAAGTCTGGGCATGTCCTTCCCAGACGATCTTCCCAGAATAGCAGTGGTGTGGAACACTACTGCTATTCCGTCTACAAATAAGTCTAATTCATAAGAAATTGGAGGAATTTTCGAACTAGCTCAACTTTTCAAGGGTCATGAGGTAGCTAAGAATAGCATCCGATAGTTCTGAGGTGCAAAAATACAATACCTTCATCTTCGGAAAACTCCAGGTCATCGTAATTGAAAGTACCTAAACAGAAAAACATACGAATTAACATCATATATGAAAAAAATATTTCACTTTTCGGTAGCCAAGTAGAACAGTCATAGGCATGTTTTCAGGTAAACAGTTTAGTAACAATGTGTGCTATTATTTCCTGAGCCAGTTCTACTCTTTATGATAATCACGTTCATGCTAAAGATGTCGTGATGAAATAAGATAAAATGAACAAATGAACATTTGGTCAGACAACAGGGTTATGATAGACCATTCAATATTTGAATGAGAAGGCACCATTCGTGTTGCATCTCGCTGTGGTAGGGGGACTCGAATTCGACAATAAATTCGAATCCAACTTCGTCGAAAATCCCATACCAAACAGCGCTTTTGTACTGGATTGCGGAACAGCCAATGGGCAAGAAAGACCCGCAAGGAATGCGCAGAAAATCCGACCAACCTTCATCGGAATCATCGTCTATTTTGGTATCGTCAAAATCATCACTCTCAATGTCATTAGCAATCTCTGCGTCACTGTCGTCATCATAATCATCATCTGATTCATTGCCTTTGGATCCAGCTCTCTTTCGTTTCTTCATAGGTTGATTTTCTTTCGATTTCTGCATTTCACTAGAAATTAAGATATACAGAATAATAGATGAAGCCTCAAGCAAACTTGTAGAATAAGGCTAAAAATGTAACAGTTTGACTTAAGCGGCAGCTTACTGTAGCAACTTTAGCCGAACTGTTCGTGGACAGAGGAAGCTGCGACAAATTTTTGGGTCATCAATAAGAGAGCAGCATTTGCTGTCGAGATCCAAATATTGGGGAAAAGCACCTGAATGAAGCACCCTGATTAATTGATGAAAAAGAAACCTAACTCACGCTGACGGACACTCGGAGGGTTTTCTATTGAAAGGAATCTAGATATATTTTTAACAACTTCAGTTAGGGCTAGGGTACACTGTTTAGCCATTTTGGTCTAAATAAGGGCAGCTTTTAACAACCTGTGTCTGGAAACCACAAATTTGCACCATTTTAGCTCAAAGCACGGACAATCCTGGTGATTATTGTCCAAAAAAGCCAAATCTTGGCACTATTGACATAGAAATTAGACAAGGGAAGGGAATTATTTTCGTCTAGCCAACAGTACCAATTTCAAATGTGGCGGCACACCCTCTGCCGAAACAAAATTTAGTCGAGAAAATGCCCCTCCCCCCTCCACTCCCGTCGACGGGCGTTGACTTTCGCAGCATTTAACATGTTTACCAACTCTAATTTTTCTCTAGGAACAAAAAAATCATTGCGTAGGACTTCACGTCTTTATAAAAAGAGAATTCACTCAGATTGGGTGTCGTCAATATTAGTTATAGGAAAATGGTGATTGACTGAAAAAAATCGTTGCCAGATTACCTTGCAAAGTCGAAATCTTCGCTTTCTGCATCACTGTTTTCTATTAAAAAAGAAACGAACAGCTTCTGACATACAAGACACAATGGCTGCAAAATGACAGTAGGTACTGAAGTACCAACGACATTCTGAGTTACATATCTACAATTTTTTCCAAAGTACTTGAAAAATAATTTGAAACTTTTCCTGGTTTTGCAAATTCGACTCCCTTTCTATTTGAATAGTATTCTTGGTAATGACAATGTAGACAGTGGTTTGCAAGATTGGAAAGACAAAATTTCAAAATTTCAGAAAAGGATATCTACTTCATAAAATGGGATTCAAGAGCATGGCAGTCCCTGAGGAAAAGAACTGCAAAATCTGCAAATTGTCCAAGTCAAAAATGAAATAGATGAAGTTGAATAAACTGAATATTGATCATTTGAACTGAGGATTTAATTTTACCCATACACAAAGGCATCCAGTTACTGCAAGGAGGCGCTAGAAATACCTTCAGTGTTGAGATCTTCAACAAGCTGTTGTCTCTTTCCTTTTCCCTTCTTTGCATCAATTTCATTTCTCCGTTTGAAATATCTGTCATATGGAAAAAAATAAGCTTAAAGCAATTTTTCAAATAGTCAATGCACTGCGAATCTACCAACGACACAGTGCTAAAGTCAAGATACTGTTTCTCCCTGACATGGCTAAAATAGGAATTCTGCTGAATAAGAACCAATAATACCTTGGGTACTAGATCCTATGAAAATATGATAACAAGAATAAACAATAAAAATAATTTTCCTTTCATTTTAAGTTTGACCAAGGCTAAACCAGTGGCAGATAAGACAACTTTACCATTGGAAAACTTAACAGAAAGCTAAGTTAGCTGGACGGATATGGGGACCTGGAGGGATGAGCCTCTTATAATTAAGATGATGGGGCCTGTCTAGAAGCCCATCACTTGGGCCAGAGGACTATCCTCAATCACTACCCATGAAAATAGAAAATTTTCCGTCAAAATGTATATCAAACTTAACTGTTCATTTTTCACAAAGGCAAAATTGCGGATAATGATTTTTGACAATTTTAAAAATTAGGCAGAAGTAAAGCATGAATTAAGTCTTAACGAAGAAAGACCTCACTTGCAATTTTATGGAATATTGCACAATCAAATTTACCTGTAAAAGAACATCTCATCCTCTCGAATATTTTCTTCTCTTCTTTCCATAAATGATTTAGAATTTACTGCAGTGAGAGAATATTCATTAGTTATTACATTAAGTGGAAATTCATTTACTTGGAAGAAACGAGAAACGTACATTGCAAATCAAGAGCAGATTTTGTAACGATAGGATCCCTTACTCACTGTAGCAGGACTACACAGCGCATTTCCCTTGTTTGCACATGATTTGTATAATTAGCATATGTAGATTTGTAGATTACGTATTTCCGTTTCCACTGTGATATACCTTGTTTATTTCAGAGTATTAATTAGTCAGTTTTGCACCTCAATTCGAGTCGCACGTTTATTGACTTCGCTCTTGTGATCTACTAAAAGTAACACGGAACAATACTGTCTCCCAACTTCAATCCCTGTTATATCACATGGGGGGAGGGGCTCTTCGCCAAATTTTTCAATGGGTCTGCCGCGAGCGTATTCGAAGTGATGCTCTTGGCAACAAGGCTAATTTTACGGATACCCTTTCCTTTACCAATTTCTATGAAAATGGTAATCCTCGCTATACTATCATTGAAGAAATGATGCCATTGGCTAGAGATTCATGTCAAAGACTCGGGGTGAGTGGCCGAGCGGCTGATTCAGTTTTCGTCAGGTGAATGAAGTTAGCTCGGTCGAGTGCGGTCAAACTCCGGATGGGTGACCCCGGAGGCATGACCTCGCAACTCACCTCGCCAACCTCGAAGGAACGTTAAATATAGTGAGATTTAAGTAGCTAGGAATTCTGACAGCCAATTGAAAATAAATTTCTGAAGAAAGTATACATCTCAAAAGCTTTGCTTTGAGCTCAGAAAGTTTTGAAATGTCGATTCTATTTATTTACTAGTCTATTATTAACACAATGGGTTGTCAGGATGAAAAGTCTCTTTTCAAAGGCTTTGTTGTCTACCTTTGCTGAGACATGACCGTGCAAAAGAGTCTACCATGGGCTAGACTAGAAAAGTGAAAAGGTGTAACCTTGAGCTTAGCATATCCTCAAGTAGCTTAACTACGGAAGAGATCTCCGTGCTTGAGATATCAGTGCAAACTGATCAGTTGGGGCAAGCGAACGGCTATCTAATATTCTAATACTCATTCATACGGACACTGCTAAACCAGATTTATTTAAACCAGGCTAGAATTTCAACCAATCAAATCGATTCGATTTGATAGAAGGCATCATCAGATAAGTTGGTCTAGTTTAAGCTGATTTGATCTGCAACTGTGATGAATAAGGGTACAACGGTGATTAGTCTAGCCCCAAATATAAATAATGGAAACTGAAAACGAGGTCCTGAAATCTTTATTGCTAACTCATTCGTTGTGCGTGTGAAAAGAGATTGTTCAAAGAAAAAGAGACTTTATAGGAAGGCCTAGGCAGGCTTCTGAAGAGAAAACAGTTCGATCGACACAAACCTGGCAGCTCCTTTAATCGCTCAGATGTCTTTCTGGGCTAGAAATAAACATAGAAGTTCTCACGACTAAATATAGCAGCAGAACATGCGCTAAATTATACTAAAGGATTTTTCTACTTGAAGAATCTAAAGGATTCAAAATTTACTGCATTTTGGACCAAGCGCAGAGCGATAGTTGAATCTCGGTAGAACGAACTATGAAGGGAATCAGACGCATATTACAACGAGAAGTTCGCTATATCAGAATTCTACCGTATTTCTAGCCTTGCTCCAGGTCTTATTCATGATAAAAATTCCAAAACCTTCAAAAATAAAACAGTTTTCTACGAGAAAATGAAACTATCGAATTAGACTTGAAGCATTTTCTCCAGCAATGCCGTCTATACAGAATATTAAGCCAAGCACCCAGATATTGATGGATTCAATGTTGCTGATATCAATCCGAAAGAAAAATTACGTTTCTTTTTGTTTGGTTTTCAAAATTAGGGTACAGTTGCAAACAGAATAATATTAAAAGCAACCATTTTCTTCATCAAAGCCACGACAAGGCTGAACTAATGTTGAAATAGCAACACCCGCTACTCATTTCTTTGTAATTGATGTTTTCATGATGTAACCTTCACTGAAAATGTAAGTGGCCATTCAAGGTGAGGACATGGTAACCGCATATCCTTCCTTGCTATGAAAATGTCACAGTTTAAAGGCAGTCTGTCACGTAAATGATTGGCCGCTACAATCAGAGCTCAACACAACGGATTTCTTTGTGAATCTGTGTATTTGTAACAAAGGAGGGCTAATCTTCTTGACTTTCTACGGCCGTAGAAAGTCAGAGGATCATCAGTCATTCAAATTTCCTATTCTTTGTATTGTCATTATCACCCAATCAAATGCGTGACAGACTGCCTTTAATGCAATAGTTGTTCGTAGTTTTAACCATAATTCTTGTTTACAATTGATAAACAGGAAAGAGATTTGGAGCAAGTCAGCAGGCTTTATTTTTTGAACAAATTATTTGACAACTATCGCTACCAAGCACAAAGCATTTCATAGCAATTCTTGATTCTTTACTATGTTTATGTAGACCTTTCTACTAGCCAGAAAGGACGCTCGGAGGACCCTCCAAATCTGCTAAATTAGCCTGCATGCAGACTTTAAGGCCAATTTCCAGTCAGCGGAATTTTCTGAGCGGACGGAATTTTAGACAATTAAAAGTTGCTCAGCCGTAACTATCTATTGAATTTCAGAGCGACATTTTCTCTAACAAACAAAAGAATTTCCGCCCGCTCGCAAAATTCCACTGACTGGAAATCAACCTTTACTTTCCACTGCGAGAGAGAGCCAAGGTGGATGTTCCGCCGTGGCTCTCTCTTTTTTCAATTTGTTTTGAGTGGGCTTGTCAGGATTTCTAGCTGCTGAGAGCTAATTTAGACCTACTGTGCATGCCGCATCCAGGCATGGGACCCCTAATTGAACGTCCCTTCCGAAGGACGATGAGGTGAGTTGTGAGGTCAAGCCCCCGAGGTCACCCATCCGGAGTTTGACCTTACTCGACCGATACAGACTGTACTTTCCACTGTGAGGGAAGTGGAAAGAAATGGGCTGAGTGGCCGTGTGGCTTAAACAGTTTTCGTTAGGTAACTGACTGATATCTCATATCATTTTCAGTTACCTAACGAAAACTGTTTAAGCCACTCAGCGCATTTACTTTCCACTTCCCTCGCAGTGGAAAGTACAGTCTGCACGCAGGCTATGCTAAAGTTTGATGGCTAAAATGAAAGCTCGAAGCCAGTTCTCTGCAAGACGGTTCTTCGGTTCTCAGAACATTTTTAGGAGGGTTAATCAGTGACAACGATACTCTTAGTGGGTAACATATATTACAATATTCACACAGACAAGTTTTATTTGCCTTTTTGTGTTTTTTGTCGTCATTTTCATTCAGTGTCAGCTGAGTTTGTGTAACAGTTGCAGTTCGAAAGTAGAAAGTATGAACATGGAAGGGTTTCATTTTGCAAGTTTGTGAATCGAAATTTGGTGTTTTAGGCCCCGTTTACACCATAACGGATAGCTATCGTCGCGTCTCGTTGCGAGTGACCTTTATCGGATAGGGCAACTGTTTACATTATACCGGATAGCTATCGTTGCGTCTTAAATTCCATGCCAATTAGGCCTTGTGTTTACGTCACGACGGAGCAATTCAGTATTGTTTCTTAATCCATTGTTTTCAACTTTATTGTTTCTCATCGTTCTAAAAGAAAAGAAATGTGGTTGCAAAACGAAACGTATCGGATAGCACCATTTATATCATGCCAAAACCATGCCGGAGTGATTTTCATATCACCTATGAAGCGAAGTGATTTTCACTCAGATTTGTGGAGCGTCATTTATCGGATAGCTCTGGTGTGATGTAAATAGCACCCCTATCCGATACGAAAGTTGCGGCGCGACGATAGCTATCCGGTACAGTGTAAACGGGGCCTTAGGCTGTTCTTCATAAGAAAAGAAACGTTACTTCGATGCTGGTGTACGCCAAGGGGTAAGTAAAAGCTGCCTGAATATAACTGATTAACTATTGAGGAAAGTTTTTGTTGATTAACTCTCTGAATTATATCTCAAACTTTATCGTATTTCGACGCTCGATTCTCTACACTTCTTTTCTGGCAAGTACAAAGATCTATTGGCAACAAACTTACCTGCATAATTGAATTACCGTGTTCTGAAAAAGAAAGGCAAATAACGTTTAAACCTTTAAAATAAGCACAAAGAAGAAGAGCGAAAAATGCATGCCGCTGGTCATGGCGGATTAGCAACGCGGGCACAGCACGCGCCGCGTCGCAACTGCGAGGAAATCTGGAAGTCACTCTCTATGTCAGCTTGCATCCATAGCCTGTTCCAACCATTGATGAGATAGTAGACAGAAAGTCATCCACACAAGTTTTTTTCAGAAAAAGTTCGTGCTCGCATAGCAATCTTCAGTACTCATCGCATGAAGTAATTTAGGCCACACCACGGCTCTGCTCTGCTCGCGTGAAATCAGAAATCGCACTTGTAGTCATTGATTCCCTGTGAGTGCTTCGCGCATGGCAAATGCATTTTTCGCTCTTCTTAGCACAAAGCAGATGGTCTTTACGATGAGAACGAAAATTTTGCATAATTATTCTCTCTTCTTTGAACAGCAAAGGGGCATTTTACTCCTTCGAAAAAGCGTACGAGATTTTTCAGAGCATTTTACGTATTTTGATTGATTTTCCTTGAAAACAAACGGATTTTTACCAAAGCAGTACGACATTCTTTTGGAAATGTCTCTGTAAATCATACCATATTAATCACATCATAAAACTAAAATCTTAAAATCTTAGTCATTCAGTTCTGAAGAAATTCGATTCAAGGCAACGCTTTTCTCGCAAAAGAAAACAAAAGGTCCCAAAAAAGTGCAATTCATTCAGTGGTGAAACAAGTTAAAAGTGGACAATCTCTAGACTAGTTACATGTTCGTAGCTATTGCCATTGATAGGCTGATGGACGTTCAAACTATGACTCATGGGCATTCCCATAGAAATAAGGACGAGACTGTTTCCCTCAACTTCATGTATGGATTTGGAAGCCATAGCAACAGTTCACCAAAAGCTGACTGCTTTATGCAATGGCGAAAGGGCATTAGTTTTCGGTTTAAACCTCAGATGCTAAAACGCCTCAGAATTCGAGTTTTTAGCGTTATCAACCATGAGTAAAAGCCGCAAGTATCAAGATGAATGTTTCCTCCATCCAACGATCAGCGAACCTTTCACCTTGAATCAGAAGCTCCTCCTGTGGAAGGTCACTCAGTTTCCCAGTTTCCATGAGCTTGACCGCAACGATAAGAGGAACTAAGGCCAGGGGCTGGCAGGTTGTCTCTCATATTTTAGGGGAATTTTGCTATCAAATGTTTCTTACGTGTTTCTTAAATTCTGAATACCCCAAGTGCAAAAACAAGTACAAGTTGTATACAACATAATTCGCACTCAAAAACGATGTCAAAACAGTTGCTCGTTGCTAGTACAGGACAGTATCAAAACATGTTTGAATGCAAATAACAAAATTTCTGTAGCTTTTTGAATTCAAGAACGGTTGCCTCTTAACTTTGAAAAAAATCGCGCTTACCGTTTCTTATAAACTGTTTCTTGTAGAAAAATACGCACACTTGGCAACGGAATTTTTTGAAGCTTTTTCGAAACTTCGTTCCCCGTGGAATATCCTCTTATTCTTGTCTATTTGATAGCATCTGTTTTATGTTTGATTCTTCAAAGATCCTTTTATTTCATCTTAGAATCCCTTTTTTTCTACCCAGCCTTTGTTGAAAGAGCTCAATAAAGCCCCGGGGGGCTTATTCAGTTCTTGGTGCTCCAGAGGGGGGAGTTAACAGAGGGGGCCTTACTCGCGAAATCAAGGGACAAGGATACATTTCGTAGCTATACAGTTCAACATGCGACTTTACAGATCAAATGGATAACTTCGACACAGTTTTTACCCCGAACCATATTGAAAAATTAACATGAAAGGTGGTTTACCTAAGTGGACGAAAAATATTAAGCATATCGTGGAATTTGATATAAGTTGGGAGCTTAATGGAGTGGGGGCTTATTTCAAATTTTGAATCAGAGAGGAGGGGCTAGAGAGCGGGCTTAAGCCTTTACCCTCGCTTTACCACATTCCTGATTATATCGATTTTATTTGCCAGCCTTAAAAACATTTTCTGAACCTCTGTTGCGTTTTCAAAAGCTGTGTGAAATAATGGATTACTATGTGGCTTTTCCCTTTATTTCGAATTTTAGAAATCTACATGTTTTTAAAGAAATTTGGATCAGGCCATAGTTCTAAAAGTTTCTTAATTCAACGAGGCCCCCCCATAGTAAACCTGGATAACGGATTCACGTGTTGATTTTTCGTTTTTCACGCCATCATGGACTATAAAACAGCACTTTCACGTTCACGCTGCAGAAATTTAAGAATGCTCCAGAGAGATAGATATTTCTACGTAAATACATAGCTGGCGAAGACACACGAGGGAAAGCAGGGTAATCTTAACATGGATTTTAAAGTTTCGGAGCCAAAACTGTGAGTGAAATGAGATAAATAGGGGTCCAGGGGCTTGCCCCGGAAAATTTTTGGAATATTCGCCTTCTAGAACATTGAAAAACGCCGTATTGTGGAAATTAAAGCCTGGTAACCTATCATTTTCTTCTTTAAAAAGTCGATTTTCGTTCAAATAGATTGCATCTTTTACTTTGTCGGTGGCAATTTGAGTAGTACCATGTATTGTTTTTATACCGTGGCCCACAAGGGCACACCGAATTCAAATTCACCACACTAAATTCCAATTACTCACACCGAATTCAAATTCACCACACCAAATTCAAATTGCTCACACCGAATTCAAATTCACCACACCAGTTTCAAATTGCTCACACCGAATTCAAATTTACCACAGCAAATTCAAATTGCTCACACCGAATTCAAATTCACCACACCAAATTCTAATTCAAATTCTTCCTGATTATTTCAAGAATTTCGATGGGAAATTGATCCTTTGTATTCAAACGAGAATTTTCATTTGTGATCAATGGGGGACTGACGAACCGGTCCACCGGCCGGCCTGTGGCCGCTGGGCCCCCCTCAAAATTTGGCGAAAAGGGCCCCCGTTTCGCTGCAAAAGGGCACCTTTTGCAGAGTACATTTCAAAAGATATGCTTGCTTGGAAATTTTCGAGCATCCATAAGAAATGAACAAGGTAACTCAACAGTTTGAGAGTATACGGTTTTAGAAATGAAAACATCATTCATCGCTTGCTCATGATAATGAAAGGATGTCGAGATTGCTTGCATAAACGTAAATTAAACTCTGAAAGAAGTTATATGATTTCATATAAAGATATTTATTGATCACGTTATAATTTCGTGCCTCTTTTCCAAACAAAGTCATGTTAGCTTTTGCTATGGCACTGACGCTACGTTGGTAAGAAATCTAGGAATTGCAGCGAAATTTTCCCTTTACTGAAGTGGCGTTTATTATCAATTCATTCATTTAAAGGTGGCTAAATACTATAGCTAAAATTGCTAATTGATTAATGGCATTGCGATGGATGAGGATGTTGCCATCCCCATTTCTGTCAAAAGATGGCCCGGGGCAGCCAAACAATGGAGTGTGACAAGTGCTCTAAGTAAAAATAAAGGTTATTGAACTAAGCTCAGGGGCCATCTTTTGACAGAAATGGGGTTGGAAACATCCACGCCCATGGCAACGCCAATAACGTCCGTGCCATAGCAAAAGCTAGCATGAATTTGTTCGGAAAAAAGGCACAAAATTATAACGTGATCAATAAATATCTTTATATGAAATTATAAAACTTCTTTCGGAGTTTCAATTTACGTTTATGCAAGCAATTTCGACATCCCTTCATCATCATGAGCAAGCGATGAATGATGTTTTCATTTCTATAACCGTATACTCTCAAACTGTTGACTAACCTTGTTCATTTGTTGATGATGCTCGAAACTCTCCAAGCAAGCCTATTTTTATGTACTCTGCAAAGGGGGCCCTTTTCAGCGAAAAGGGGGCCCTTCTCGCCAATCTTTGAGGGGGGCCGGTTGGCCAGTCCGCCACTGATCACAATTGAAAATTCTTGTTTGGTTACAAAGGATCAATATTCTATCGAAATTCTTGAAATAATCAGGCAGAATTTGAATTACAATTTGGTTTGACGAATTTGAATTCGGTGTGGCGAATTTGAATTTGGTGTGGTGAATTTGAATTTGATGTGGTGAATTTGAATTCGGTGTGAGCAATTTGAATTGGGTGTGGTGAATTTGAATTCGGTGTGAGCAATTGGAAGTTAGTGTGGTGAACTTGAATTCGGTGTGAGCAACTGGAATTTAGTGTGGTGAATTTGAATTCGGTGTGAGCAATTTGAATTTGGTGTCGTGAATTTGACTTCGGTGTGCACTTGTGGGCCACCGTATTGTTAGGTAACTCAGGAATTCTTCATGTAAGATCAATGCTATTTTTATCCAAGACTTTCTAGGAGACAAATATCTTTATTTGGGATAGATTGCCAGGGAATGGAGTAAGAATGGGGGTCCAGGGGCTTGCCCCCGGAAAATTTTTTGACACTACACCCTCCAGAATGACGGAAAACAGCATTTCTTTGTGAAATTTGAGGGCGCAATCACGCGATTTAAAAGTCCATTTCACGAAATAACGACCAAATTTTTGGCAAATCACGCTGCACGACAGAGTCTTCGATCACGGATTCACGAGTCGAAAATATCAAAATCACGAAATCACGCGCCTAAATTAGCCAAATAACGCTTCACGTACAAATATGGGGGGGGCCTCTTCAACATGAACATTCTCGCATATGAAGGAAGGCATTGTGTGGCAATATTGTCTCTAGCACAACAGCAGATGTATTTTTTGGCATTCAAAACATCAAATAGGTGAAAGCAGTGTTCGTATGTTCAAAAAATAGGAAGGTTTGTTAATATTATTCAAGCATTAGGCTTCAGTGACAGATTTGCCATAATATCATTGCATTCAGCTTGCTTTACAGCCATAGTACTATCATATTTTGGTAATAGTTTCTCACAAACCAGTTCCTTACATATAAAACAAGCTTCTTGATCAAGCCCACTGTGGAAATCTTGTTTGTCATTGTCAGCTGAGAGGCGTCCCTTTGCTTTCAGTTTTAGAGGGCCAAGAACAAAACTAACTCTCCGTGACTCCGTGTTCTTCGAAACCCGGGAGCAGCATGACATAATATATCATACTATTTGGCTCCTCGTCGCACGTTAGCCTCCGTGAAGACGTGAAGTCTTCCTTTTGTGTAAATTTTCGTTCTTTTCAGTTATACAAAAGAAAGACTGCAAGCAGGCTAGCCGCAACTTAGATGTTCATTTCTGTTTAGAAATCCACATTGGAATCATATTTTTTATCGTTCGATGTAGCGAAACCCTTTGTTCGGGCTGGCCATTCACGCCAGAAGCAGGTGTTCCTATCATTTTAGAATCTCATGAATGCATGAACACAACTTGCGGGGTTAAAATCCAGCCTGTAGTGGCGATCAGATCGGGGAAAGGAACATGTCTAGCACGCAGCACGGACTCTGCACGTATCAAATGAAGCTGTCCTTTATCAATGCAATGTTAACTGAGTTAATGAAGTTTTCAGTGTATTTTTATTTTGTTTATTAGAAGAGGTGTGAGCCATCCATAGCGGTACTGCAATACCAGGACGACCCGTGCCCGCGGTGAAGCAAGCTTCAGACCGACGAGCTGGTTCCAAAAATCAGTTTAATGAAAGGGCATCCTTGGATGCCTATCAGATATTAAGCTGATAAGAACAGATACTTTTTTCCTGGCCCCTGATAAACAGTGACTCAGGTGCATCATATTTCAAATCGACAACACAATATTTACAATTCTAAAAGATTGCCAGTACCCCTTTTGTGCACTGACCTCTTTCTAAACACTTGATCTTAGACAAAAGGCCGAGAAGCGATAATGATAAATCGTGGGCAATAGGGGTACTCGGGTGATAAATGAAATTGTGGTGGAACCAGATGGTGGTCAAGAGATTGTATTTTCTTGTTTCAAATTGAGGTTTTTACGGGTATTTACGTTGAAAAAATTGAATAGAACAAAGATGGCAGCAAAATGAAGATGGTACATGGTAGCCGCGTCTGAGATTAATCAGGAAAGTCTCATGTCAGAGTTTGTTCTGTACGTAGAAATTGTCCAACCGGACTACAGAAAATTGGTTCGAGTTATAAGGGGTTTATAGAGGCATGTTGCTCTATTGGTAGAATTTTGGTCTACAAAGATCGTCCAGTAGTTACAGCGATTGTCGATGTAACTGACAGGAAAACGAAGTTCTAAATTTGACTAAAGAGTGGATAAAAGAAAAATCTTTTTGATTGCTCATGCTGTTCACGGATTTAGATAACATCTTCACGAGCTGAAAAAGATTTGAAAAGTTTCCCATTCTCTCCTTTCCTTCTCATATATCGCAACCATGAGCACAAAACAATTAGCGTTTTCACGCCTCACTATCAAAGCGAAATTTACGCTTTCACGCAAGAAAAAGAGCCAGTAACATCTCACGCACAAATTGGACATCCAGTGGCTATTTAGGGCTGTGGATAACATGGCATAGGCTGAGAGGATTCAAATAAGAGTTCAGAATTTACACATTTCTTCTTTTCCTTCACAGAATAGAATCTTAATAAGATAATGATTCCCCAGTGATTCTCGAACTTTGCATCATTTTATTCAGAAGATCGGAGATTTTTGCTAAAGTTATTTTGATCTCTACCGAACCGTAAAATCTAAAATATAATCTGCAGAATTCCACTTCTTTATACACGTGTTACTCTGATAAGAAACTAAGGTTCGGGGCTGGTAGAAATCTTCTCAAACTTTCGAGCCATTTAGTTACCAAACATTTACTATATGTTTCAAGCGTAGAGTTAATCTATTTTGTTAAATGGGCTTCCAAATTAATCAGTAAGTTTTCAAAGCAAGAAATAATACTATTCGCACATAAAATAATTTCAAAACAGTTGCTCGTGCAAAGTGCCAGTACATTGCCAAAACATGTTTGAGTGCAAATCCGAAAGGTTTCTTGCCTTGTAAATTCAGGTAGGGCTGACGGCACAGGCAAGTCTGCGCCTGGCTATCTCTAATTTTTATGTGGAAGTCGATAAATCCCAGTTTGAGCAAAAATTTAATGTAATTGAAGAAGTAAGGAGTGTGTAAAAAGTGTGTAAAGTGTTGTTGTTGTTGCCGTTGTTGTGTTAACTGGGACAATTTCATTAGTCAGGAAAGTCTCCTAAGGGACATATTTAGATAAGCTTTTTCATGTAGCCGTGAACAAATAACAACAAGGAATATATCGCAATGCGGCAAAAAATAAATTCAATAAAGCTTACCTCTTGGATTCTTCTTTGGGTTTTTGTACATGAATCGGTCTAGAAATCTAGATAGAAATAGAACATAAATCAAATTCGATGTTTCACTAAATATTTAAAAATGATGACGACATGAACAGGCTCATTGGATGACAAAACTGTCACAACACTGTCCCTAAGATTTTAAGATGAATTTAGAGACCAGAGTCTTGGAAATCGGTTGAAAATTCACTGACTTGCAAGCTTCAAAGATAAAAAATATGCGACAACTAAGACTTGGGGCTCCTAGATTACTTGTAAAAGAAAGTTTCAAGATCAAGGTAAAATAACATTGAGGTAATATTTCTCCTTGATATAAGGAAACATCAAATATGATTTCGAAAATAATTTAACTTTTACAATAATTGTAAAATTTAACTAAGAATGGATGTATACATCCAAAACAGTGTATAGTTTGAAACATAATCGACGAGAGACTGAATCTTTATGGTTAAAGTATCCATTGATAATTTTCACTTGTAATGCACGTTCAACAAAGCAGATTTAAGAAGAGATGATAAGTTATATCCACAATACAAGAAATAACTGTGCACTTACCGAACAACTGTGAAGTCTTGAAGAGGGTCCCCTTTGTAATCGATGGGTATGTCCTGCAGATAAAAGCAAAGGGCTCGAATCTGTGCGAAACCTTAGAACTAAATGTGTAGAATGCAGCTGCCTGATTCTTGATTGGTCACATGGAACTTGAGGACGTTCGCCATAATTCCACAAAGAGCACTTTTGATGCCATCATCTTTTTAATTAAACCGTTTTTGAATTGTATCAGGAGGTATCGCAAGCTTTGAACAAGATTGAAACCACCATAAATTATAAATTGATTGAGGAAATTCAAAATGACCGGCATAAAAGATGCTCAGTTTGCAAATATCTACAAGATGGTAGCAAGCAGAAGTCTACAGCTTTTATGGTGCACGATTTGGCAACTTGATGACGTCACTGCTTCAGAACTAATTGAAAGTTAAAAATGATGTAACTCTGAAAACACTGGTGATATCAAAGATGCCCATTCTGGAATTATGGCGAGTGACTGAAAGCTCCCCTCGATCAATTCAGTTGGAAGAATCAGGCAATAAGATTCTCAACATTTAGACGCTTTTCACACGATGCCAGCACATTTTGGAAACGGTGAAAAATGTGACGGTAGCAAAATTTGAGCTAGCATTCTTTGAAACTTAAAACCTTTACAATTCTAAAACGGTAGGAAATTTCGAGATAAAAACTCGTTGAAAGACTTTAATGCCAAAGAAATGTACCCACACCCTAAGAATCGATCAGTCTTGTTAAAACAGCGTTGAAAACTGTTCTGTCTTTCATCATTCTAAAGTGTCCAAACGATGGCGCTTTCAAATTGTGCCGGTTAGAGTTCCGTTTTCAAAATCTACCGTTTTCAAAATCTGCCGGCGAAAAATGTCCGTTTTCATGTGAACGGGAGGCCTATCCGTCTCATTTCTCACCGTTTTCAACGTGTGCCCGCATCGTGTGAATGCTGTCTTAATCTCAAAGTTTCACCAAAGGCTCAACCAATGTGCTGTAAATAGAGATAATTTAGGCATCAGCCATAACTAAAATGACAGAAACACGAATGTATTATAAACAATATATGAGTACTCAAAGCCTGCCTCAAGTAAGTCCTCACACGAAATTGCAAGCCAATGGACGCGAATACGCAAATGAAGAATTTTGTATGGGGGAAATTCTGCGTTATCGCAAATCTCACATGGCATCTATTTTGAGACAGACAGTGAATACAAATGAAATTCGTATCATTGGTCGATATGTGTATCATTTATCTATTATGCATTGATTGACATTTTGGCATTATTCCTTGCATATGATGCACGGTGCGTGAAAAATTACGAGAAATAAAGTTGAAATTGACAAGTCAAACCATACCTGAAGGACAGATTCAGCAAACCGATTTACAGAAGGATGAAAATGCTTCAGAAGTGGGTACATCTCCCAAGTACAAGAGAACTGAGCACCACAATAAAGGGGATTACGACAGTTTACGTCATACTCAGTCCTGTTTATTGTTTGACTGCGAAAAGTCCATCCTGATTGGGTGTGAGGGATTTCTTTTGTTTCACTGCTATCTTCCTTGTAATCTGCTAAATCTTCGTTTGGGGCTTTAAATTTATCTTCTGTAATATCTTCGAAATGTTCATCGTCATCACCCTCCTAGAAATAATACACAAAAGATTAAATGCTATTTTTTACGCAAAATGTTACAATACCCCTTAAATTCTACCATAAGTTGCAAATTACTATATAACACTACAAGGACTATACCCTGACGAGCGAAAGACAATGGCTACCCCATGGCCAATATGAAAAGACACGCATCGTTAAACTAAAAATTTCAAATTTGAAAAAGCTCTGCAGATAGTTTTGATTAATTGAACCTTATTCTGGATTTTTCTGTCTGCCATTGATCAAAGCAGATCGTGAAACAAGATCCACAGGGAAAGAAGCCAGAAAAAGAATAATACACTGATTTGAGAATGGTCACTCAAGTAAAATCTTTTGGTATAATCAATGGAAAAGAGGTCTAAGGTCGGTTTCAGATTTAGAAGTCACGTGACATTTGTGATTACGCAAAATTAATGGTGCAAGACGCTTCAATCGTTTTATTTGCGGGGGGTTTAACGAGTTTTAACGTGACACCTAATTTGAGGCAGGCCTCAAATTTTTTGCTTGGCTTCAGAAAATAGAGGAGAAACAAACAACAATCATTAAAAAAACACACCTCAGGTTGCATTGTCAAACTCTTCAAGCCAGGGGTGACTTTAAGAACCTGCAGGATAGGAAAAACCAAAATTACGCTAATGAAGTGAATTTTTACGATGAAAATGAAGAGAATCCTTTTAAGTTCCTCAAATCTTCTTGCTGTCAATTTCAAGGAGATGTCTGAGCATCTGAGTTGTTATCTGAGAAGAGTCAAAAGCAAATATCACTTACAGCAAATGGTATTTACTGTATTGAAATGCTTACATGGACAGTTACATAGCTAGAAAGGACACATCTCAAACCCTCACGCTATCCCTCTTAATCAATCAATCAAAAGGATCACATATAGCTAAGTGACATAAAGAGTGAGAAAGAAGAATCATTTAAACCAAAGTACAATCCGTTATCATAGCATATCCAAAGTGGCTACTTTCTTCTGTTGTAACAGACAGTCAACTATCAGCTTTTTTCTTGGGTACCCGAAGTCGACTAACCTCTGATAGAAGATAGAGTAATCCGCAAACAAAATTAGGCTCCTCGCATGATCCAACTTGTAACAGCCTTTTAACAAATGCCTGTAAAAGGAATATAATTTCTTAACATTTTTATCAGTTTCTATCAACTTCTATCATTCATTCATTCATTCATTCATTCATTCATTCATTCATTCATTCATTCATTCATTCATTCATTCATTCATTCATTCATTCATTCACTCACTCACTCATTCTTCATTAATTCATTCCCTCATTCATTCATTCATTTATTCATTCATCACTTCATTCATTCATTCTGTACTTTTTCATCAATCAGTGAGTGATTCTATCCATCCATCCATCCATCCATCCATCCATCAATCAATCAATCGATGGATCAATCAATCAATCAATCAATAATTCTATCAATATATTCATCAATCTATCTATCAACTTATCAATCAGTCAATCAATCAATCAATCAGTCGATCAATCACCCAGTCATAAACGATTTTGATACAAGCAACAAAAGTTATTTTGCCAAGAAGTGCAAAAGATGAAACAGTTACCGATTAAGATCGCAAGAAAGATAATTTGAACAAATTTACGAATCCTATTCAAATTTTCTTTACAATCATATTACATTGGAGGCTTCCGCAGCATATGTCCCAAACCCATGTTGGCGTCGCAGGAAGGGTGTTAGGCACCTATTTTTTAATAAGATATCGATTTACATTGTCATGGCCGTTATTTTTTCTTTCTTTTTGCCTCAACTTGCGTCTTCAATTGACTTCACAGCTTTGCTTTTTGGTCATTCAATTCTAACTCTCTTGTATTCTGGTGTGTTAGTGCGTCTTCACAGACGAGGAATACAAGGCACTTAGATTTGAATGAGCAAACAACGAAATTGTTAGGCTAGGATGAAAACAAAGGTGAAGACAGGGTAAATAGATACCTAATCAAAACATAGGAATCCTAACATCATCGGCTGCAGATTAAAATTCTGCTTTACAGTAAACGCAACAAGGAGACAATATAACTAGATTAATAAAAACAACACCATAAGAGCAACTACGCCATTTACCTTTACTCTGTTGACAGAAGGATCGACTTTCATCGACTTGTAAATCAAATTTAGAAACATTGTCCTTTTTGATGTTGCATTTATTCCATGATCAAGTAATTTCTCGTATAAAACTCTGTAATATCGGTCTGATACTGATTTTCTACAACGAAAGGAAGGAGATTTCAATCCCATCAAAACTCTAAGCTAAAATATCTTCCATTCATGAATCTGAAATGCGGGAAAGTCGAATTTAGGGCTCCTTGACAGAAGCCATTCCAATGACGCACAACAGAGCAGAAATTGCGTAAAATGACGCCATCGACCAATCTGAGATAAGGAAGTGTATGCGCAGATAAACTTTTTGAATTGATAAATTAAGAGTTTTAGGTCCTAGGGAGAAAATATCAAGTGTTGCCTAATTTTGGGATCTGTTGCAGGGAGTTAGGGGGGCTCAAAGTTACGAGTTTTCGCGCATGCGTGCGCAGTTTCTGCTCTGTCATGACGCATACGTTTTCTGGACACCTTCTGTCTTATACACCGTTACCGCTACAACAATGTCTACTAAATCAGACCATTCCTGCATTTCATCGACTTTTTAAGACAGTTCAAAGCTATTTCCTCTAGCAATGAAACATTTGCCTCACTTAGGAAGTTCATTTGTGTTTCTTATTCGTCGTTGGAGAAGCAATTCTAGAAGGTCTTTGGACTTGCTACAAGTCTCTTTCTTGTCATCACAAGACAAATAGCAGAAAGAGGGAGAAAAGACAGGCGGAGAGAGAGACTTGTAGGACTAGAAAACTGAAAGTGAGACTCTTTTGTTCACAGGCAGACGGTGGACAAGATTCTGTCCACCGGTAAATCCCTTGATGTAGGCAGAAGCCAATCAAATGAGCGACACGTGTCGCTGCATAATGGCAATTTAATCTTAATATCTACCTCTTTGTGTTACGGTCTCGATTTCAAATTCATAATCTAACAAGTCTCTTGCTTCTTCCATTTCCCTCGCCCTCACATTTTGCATCTTACGATATGTGCTGAGAATAGAGAGAGACTTGTAGCAAGTCCAGAAGGTCCTCTAATTGGCGACGATCAAATGGCTTTGTTAGATGTTAATTCCTTCTTTCTCCGATCCTATCTGGCGATTTTTAGCTGTTAGTATGCTCACATCAGACGAAAACACATAAACCATGTGTCATTACGACACATGATTAGCTAGCAGTACCCCGCACTGATTTTTATTGTAAGATCATTTCTGATATCAGGCAGTACATAAGGCTCGACAATGACAAAGTTCAGGCATTCTTATAGAAGCTGAGGTCTAAGATTGGCGGCCAGTTTATCAAATCATTGGCCCCCTTTGCTACCAAAAGTTTCTCATGAGGATGCGTTTGTCAAATTTTACAATCACTCAATAATGACGAATGTGAAAACAGGTAGTTTGGATATAGCAATTATGTTATACAGTACCTTGATTCCATGACTTGAAATAACAACATCAGCGCCTGTATGAAAATAAATCCATGAATCAAAGATGCTGCAATATCAACACATCACTTGGATGTCCTGGAACTTTCCATGCTTGGTTCTTCAAATTCCTTTAAAAACTGACACTAGCAGATTTTGTTTCTTATGGCTAACGGAGACAATGTTACCTTGACAGCATGACAGCATGAGAACAACATGTTGCAGTCATGGTAATCTAAATTCATAGTAACTGTGACCTGACATATGATGTTAGACAGAATCTAGCATAGTATCAATGACTGTTTAATCGTTCGTTCTGTGGTTGTGTGCAGATAAAATATTGTTTGTCTTTTTATATTGGCCATGGGGTAATCATTGTCTTTCACTCCTCGTGGTATCGTCCTTGCCGTGTTGTAAAGTAATTAAGAATGTAAAGTAGAATGTAAGATATGTTTTAAGATTGTTATAAGATTAAACACGGAGACAATAAACTCTGAACAGACAAGCAACGAACAAACAAACAAATCTCCAAGCAAAGTCTGCAGTAGACTGAAGACTTTCGTCTAAGCTTTGCTCCATTGGATTGAATTGTTGGTGGAGGTATCGTTGGCGGAAATGGAGCAAAACAAGGACTCATGTGCTAAGTCTAAATCTGCAGCATGCAGCGAAAGTATGGATCTTACCTGAACACTTGTCTGAAAGTTACTCGTGTGACAAACTTTGAACAGCATATCTAACTGCTCATCATACTTTTCATCGTCACCTTGAAAAGAATAAAGCGATTTAATCAGAAGGATCACCGAATCGAAATAATCTGCTTTGGACCACCCATCAAACGATCTTTGGGTAACGAGCGTCTCTACCATTACGTTGATTCGAAAATAAAGAAGGCTTTGTGGGCTTGAAATACAACAATTTGTTCTCTTGTAGTAAAAATATGCAACGATAAACAGACCTTTTGGCTATTCTAGGAAAGAACCTGAATCGAACGACGTTATGATGCATTCTGAAGAATTTTTGAATATACACAATAATGATAGAAGCTGTACCACCACTCAATCAATCTCGTGTATAAAAATGTATAAAAATAACACTCGATCCAGGCTCTTTTGTAGAATAGCTAAAGTCTATCTTGTTTTAGCTAGCAAATGAATCGAATACACGTCTCGTTAGGAAAAGTTCATGGTTTAGCACAGGAATAAATAGGGACTATTAATTCCTGGTTTAGCTAAAGTGACAGTTCAATGGCATTTGGAGATACTTCAACAGTTACTGATGGTGTATTTCGATCTGTGAAAGTTTACACTAGTTCAAATTCGCATGGTTGCAAAGAATTGCTTATCGGTCTCTACGGATCCGATGAAACCTAGAAAAATTCAATTCGATGTTAGGTTTGAGCATATTAATCAATCAATCAATCGATGGATCGATCGATCAATCAATCAATCAATCAATATATCGGTGAATCAATGAGAAATTCAATCAAAAAGTTAAATTACAAATCAAAGAAGAAATGCAGCATTATGAAGACAAACCGTGCGTGTACGGAAAAGCTCTGTTTACTCCAGAAAGAAGCGCACTCAGCATCTTAGTTTCAGATGATTCCTTAGTTGCGAAAGCCTACAACGATAAAATGAACAAAGATATGATAGCCACTTTGACAGTAAAAAGGAAATACAGTACGTAAACTGCATACAAACTCTCTTTGGTATGTTACAGTTTAAACCCCAGGGCTTATCTGCACCTCGTAACGCTATTCGTGAGGGGGAACGCCTTTGTTACTGCAACCAGAGAACAATCTTCAGAAGCAAAATACCCTAACTGCCTCGCTGAAAACTTCCACTAAAATCAGACTGAAAAATGTTGTATTAGATAAAAGCGAGAAACTCTTTTTTTCGATTTTTCGATTTCGTCTTCCGTGAAACTCTTTTTCTACCAGTGAAAAATATGTAACAATCTTGCTCATCATACCAAAGAGAAATTTTCATTGCTTCTTCCATTTACCTTTTTGTTAAAAACGTCAAAAAAATCAGGTATCTTTGCTGGAGCTCAATTTTTAGAGCACGTATGATATCAGAAAAAACAAGCATTCAGCCCATTTTTCAATTATTGTCTTCATACTCTCGAGTACCGAATAATCGTCCCCCCCCCGCTTATTAATTTTTGAAAAATTTTCCAACCCCCCCCGCTCTTATTCCAACCCCCCCCTTTTATTAATTTTTGGAAAAATGAAATGATAGTAAACATAATTTCTGAATAAATGCAAGAAAGAGTCGCAAGAAGTGCATTCAACAGAAACAGAACTCAAAAGTAAATGTATTAGTAACATGACTGTTCACATAAATGTATATAAGAGACGTGTTTACCTAAGAAAACGACTATTTTCTATTTCTCCAAGACCCCCCCCCCCGATTATTCCAACCCCCCGATTACTGTCATATTGAGCCATTTCCAACCCCCCCCCGTTTAATCGGTACTCCAGAGTAGTCAAACAGTTGAAGTCCAATAATAGCATACGTAACAGTGAATATCATAAAAAACTTCAAAGATCAAAACAGAATATAATAAGGCAAACCTTGAAGAAAGAGAAGTAAATGGCAATCAATTTGCTTGCAACAGCACTTTCGTTTTTTGTGAGAATTAATTGGTTCAAGAAACATATTGCATAGTACCTGAAAGAATACGAAATCTTAACGATAGTTTGGTATTGCAGATGTTAAATGAAATAGAAAGAAAAACATGATATACCGGTTGAGCCAGAAAAAAGTTCCCACTTTTGAAAATTCATAACACCAAGACTACTTCAAGGATTTTAATCATTCAAATTCTAGTTAAAAACCGAAAGATCAAAGTATTTTTGTGATTTTTCTCGCTGTCCTACCAGCAATACAAATATAAGTAAATTAGACTTTACAAAAATTTCATGGTTGAAAAATGACTGAAAAATGGCCCAAAACATCGATCAATTCATAAACGACTTCTTGCGAAGAATAATGAAGGAAAGGAAATGCAACTTGTCATGGTTGAGAGATATCCTCTGTACATTAATTGCCATGGGATTGAACATCTGTCGTATTTGTTTGAAAATTGATTTCTTTTAAGTCTTGAGGTAGGTGAAACGCCCATGACCTATTGTTCAATGTGAATAAAGTCCTTACGATTTGATCAATTTTTAGGCCCTTTTCTGTCATTTTGCAACCATTAAATTTCTATAAAGTTGAATTTACCAATACTTCTAGTGCTGGTAGGCTAGCGAGAAAAATCACAAAAAATATTTTGATCTTTCGACTTTGAACTAGTAATTTGAATGATTCAAATCCGTGTAGTAGTCTTGGTGTTATGAATTTTCAAAAGTGGGAACTTTTTTCTGGCGCACCCGGTATTTTTAGGTTTGCGATTCAAAATCTATAAAAGAAACCGTAACCATGAAACTTACTCGGTTCCTGTTCTCAATACTCGGTGAGCCAGAAAAAATTCCCACTTTTGAAGATTCATAGTACCAAGAATAAGTACTTCATAGATTTGAATGATTCAGCTCCTACTTAAAAGCCGAAAAATCGAAATATTTTTGTGATTTTTCTCGCTGTCTTGCCAAAAAAAGGTATCGGTAAATTCAACTTTATAAAATGTTCATGGCTGCAAAATGACTGATAAAGGGCCTAAAATATCGATCAAATTGCAAGAAATCTACTTACACAGGACAACACGCAAAGAGCGTTTCATTTATCTCAACACTTACAAGACATCAGATTTCAAAGAAATACCCAAGATTTTTAGTTGCAGTGGATATCTCTCACCCATGAACAACTACATTTTCTTTATTGATCTGTGGCAGGAGTCCTGTATGATTTGAATAATGATTTAGGCCCTTTTTCAGTCACTTTCCATTCATGAAATTTTTATAAAGTTTAATTCACTCATATTTCTATTACTCGTGGGACAGCGATAGAAATAAAAAAATACTTTGATCTTTTGGCTTTTAACTAGAAATCGAATAATTCAGATTTGTTAAGCACTCTTGATGCTGCGAAGTTTCAAAAGTGGGAACTTTCTTCTGGCTCACCCAGTATTTTCCGTTAAACACTTTGTGGTTATTGGTAAAACATTATTCTATTTTCTTTCCCTTCAAGTTTACTTGCTTGTAACAATCTAGAGCGAATTCATGCGCCATAATCAATTTGAATTGCGTTCACTGAACTGACTGGAATTGAATTGCGTGTCACTGAACTGACTGCTGCGATGCAATCTCATATGCCACCATAGATAATTATGACACTAACCTCATTCAATGCTGACCAAGACTGACCTCATAACGAAACTTGTCTACTTACTGTGTCTTTGCAGAGACGTTTGGGCGATAAACAAGTCTTTCCACTTCCTGAATGACAACAAGCTTCATATTTGGATGTTTTATCACTGTAAAATTCAAGCAATATGCATTACCTACTTCATGATTACTACTTTAAAAGTACTGTAGGAAATAGTCAATTTTTTATACTTTTTATACTTTTATACTTTTTTTAACAAGGAAAAGTAACTAGTGGGAAAAACTCATCTTAAAGTTTCTTCACGTATGTAAAAAAAGTACCTCACTGCGATCCAGCTATAGGAAAAAGAACGCAAAGCATCGCAAAAATCTGCAACGTTTTGCATCGCTCCCCCCTAGCCGGATCACAGTGCACCATGCAACAGTTGATTTAACAATCAAAAATTGGAACCAATTACTAAAAGTCAATTTAAAGTCTAATTCAAGACGGAAAAATGACAATTAAATAACCCTGCTAAGAGAAAAATAATCTAACAATAAATGAATCCATGACATTGGCAGTCAAGGAACCCTCTTTTATTTCTGGTAGGAATAAGCAAAGATCCTCACAAGATGCAACTAACAAAACGCTCATTTCGTTTACCATAAACTTCTTTTCCTTTGGATAAATTGTGCTACAGCTTTTAAATGCGCCCAAATCATGCAAAATGAGACAAGGGGATCAGTTGGTTGGTTAGACGAACCAACAAAGTGTAGTTACTGTTCGAATTTCAAATTTCTTTATTTGAATATGAAATAAGAGGATAGCATACCTAACTGGCCTAAAAGATATGATGCCCTGGATGCAACTTTTCTTGTAGGGTCACCAAGTTTATTTACGATCGCCGTCAGTAACTTTTGCTCTTGTTCAGGCTTAGTCGTTAGCAGCTCATGTATTGTTCCTACAAAAAAGTTAACAAGAAGCTGTCTCGTTCTTCATCTAAGAACAAACTTGAAAATTCAATTAGTTGTAAGTTTGAAACCCGTGCAGCATCAACAGTCCCTTCGCAAAACTGAGGCTGCGCACAAGATACGTCTTTGTCCCTTCGCAAAACTGAGGCTGCGCACAAGATACCTCTTTATGGATCAGTCACCTGCGGTATGAGTGGACTTTCCCACTTGTTGCATACTCTCAAGTACCGAATAAACGGGGGGGTGGGAATAATCGGGGGGTTGGAAATGGTTCGACATAACAATAATCCGGGGGGTTAGAATAATCGAGGGGGGCTGCTTGGAGAAATAGAAAACAGCCCTTTTCTTAGGTAAACACCTATCTGTTATATATTTATGTGAACAGTGATGTTACTGATATATTTACTTGTGAATTCTGGTTCTGTTGAATGCATTTCTTGAGACTTTTTCTTGCGTTTATTCAGCAATTATGTCTAATATCATTTCATTTTTCCAAAAATTAATAAAAGGGGGGGTTGGAATAAGAGCGGGGGGGTTGGAAAATTTTTCAAGAATTAATAAGCGGGGGGGGACAATTATTCGGTACTCGGGAGTATTCTTGCTCTATTGACGTTGTTCGTCGTTACAACCACATACATCAAGACACGGGCTGTAGGAAACAGTGAATAACAATAAGCTAATCGTATGATAAATTGAGTATCCGTAGTTCATTATGTCGTCTCTGATATATCAGGTGGCAAGATTTGTCCACGCGCTGACTGAAAAGGCCAAAAACCATTCATTATACCACTCAAACGGAAACTTATCAAAAAGCTTGAGTGGCAAAATGATTCTAATTCCCGTAAATTTGCCTGCATGAAGATTAAAAATTACCATTCGATTTTTCAGGACTATTTCATGTATCATATGTAAATCTTATATTCAATTCAGAGTTTCCTGCAACCCACGATCTAAATTTGTACCGGGTGAGTCAAAAGAAAGAATCCCTAAGACGATGATACCGGCAAATGCAGTATGTTCTCGCGTATAAGAAACCACTTTTCAATTTGAGGCCTCAGAAAGTTTCTTATTTAAAGAGACCTTTTCATGATCAGGGTCAAAGTTTCTTATACATAGGTTTGATAGGTACCATCAAGTGAAACCAAGTCAAGGTATGTGACAGCACCCTGCATGCATGTATATTGAGCACTATTGGTTTACTATATTATACTATCTTGTATTATAGCTACTATCGAGCAATATTGTACAACACAAACTGTATATACAGTACAATGTTATAATACCAATAAACTGCTCTATGTATTACCTAGCTATAATCCTCTGACTTTGCAGCTAGAAAAGTCAAGCGGAGTGGGTTCGACACCCGGTAGGGCCCCACCACTTGAAAGTCATGAAAAGGGGTCGCGGACTCGATTAGGTCTGCTCTATTTCTGCGATCCAAGCGCTTGGCGCTAAAAACCGCAACTTCACCTTCACCTTCAGTTGACAATTAGACCATGATTAGACCATCAAGAAATCTTAAATCTGGAAGGAGACAAACCTGTTGCTTTGTCCCTAATTCCTGGAATTGTATCACGTGACAGACCCTGAAATTCAAGGAATTAGAAAAACATTAGCAATACTTGGGAATATACAAAATTACATGAAGATCGTCTTTCTCAAAATTAATTCCTCAAAGAATTTTCCAATCGAAGAAAACAAAGTAACAGGTCCCTTATTTAGTCTTCATCGAATATTGCAACATAAAGTTGTCTAGGATGCCAAAAATGATCTTTATAGTTGCCTTTTTAGCACATCATGTGATTCTGTCTGATAAGTATTTCCTTCTAGCTACCTGTACGAGAAACTGGATTGAGCGATATCTTACACAATTCTATGTGAAAGGTTCGACTGAGTGACACTTAAGATTCGGTTATTCTTGTTTATTTCGAAGATTTATAGAATTTCTCAGTGGAGCAAAAGTGCGTGGAGTCACGAAGCAGCTTCGCAGGAAACTTGTTTGTCTGGCAGGGAGGAGAACGAGGAGAGCAGAATGAAAGGAATAACATTGATCGTAAAAAGGAGAAGCGAAAGAACGAAGGATGGAGAGAAGATAGGATGACAAAAAATAAGGACTGAAAATATATAGATAAAGGATGGAACGAGGAAAGAAAAAAATAAATGAAAATCAATGTTTGGATATTGTTCTTTTCATTTACAGTTACGTGACTGAGAGAAGCTTCCAAAAGTAATTCCAGTTCTTAGTGGACCATCAACTTCACTGTACACAATATTGCAATTAAAATGAAATCTGGACTAAGGAAAATTGATACAACAATGGCAAGAAGAATTCACGTTTGACGTTCCTCCGCAGGAAGGCAAATATCTTTTCCATCACTGGAGTTTCTAGAAAATGTGTAAACATCGCTCGATCAAGACTCATTAGAAGGATAGCTAAAAGGTATATTCATAATAGCTATAAAAGAAATATTTGATAACAAATTGTTTTCATAAATTTACGTGGGTGTATGATAAAACATTACGGGCCTTTCAGATGCCATTTTAGTTATTGTCTTGTTGCCTGCGGTAAACAAATGAATGAATGAATGAATGAATGAATGGTGATGGTGATGGTGATGGTGATGGTAATGATGATGATGATGATGATGATGATGATGATGATGATGATGATGATGATGATGATGATAATGATGATGATGATGATGATGATGATGATGATGATGGTGATGGTGATGGTGATGGTGATGGCGATGGTGATCGTGATGGTGATGATGATGATGATGATGATCATGATGATGTTAATAATAATGATGATGATGATGATGATGACGATGATGATGATGATGATGATGATGATGATGATGGTGATGATGATGATGATGGTAATGATGATGATGATGATGTTAATAATGATGATGATGATTATGATGATGATGATGATGTTAATAATGATGATGATGATGATGATGATGATGACGATGATGATGGTATGGCGAAGGTAATGATGTTGATGAAGAAGATAAAACCAAATATGATACATGTGCTCACTTCTAAAATCTCGACAAACTCGGCACATTTACTTTTCAGCACATCTTCAAAGTACCATAAGATTAGCAATGATGCTTCAGCCGTTTTACCACCATCTTTTGTCAGTTCTTTAATTTCACTAAGCGGCCACTGCAAGAAAGAAATTGGTTTAAGGCATGGATTTAACCTGACAGAACCTTCACGAAACTGTTAAATTTTCCTTCTGTTTACACTTGAAAGTAATTGGCGGAAGTTCCTAAACTCCCAAACTTAATGCAAGGAGTCTCTCTTATAAGAAACTAAGACGTGGTACTGAATTTTTCTTGATATTATCAAATTTTGAGTGCTTAGAGCTTCTAACGAGTTTATTATGAGTTCCAAAATAATATTTATATTTACTTCCTGTGCCCTAATGGGTATTCAAAACGAGTAACAGTACTCTCTGAGTTTCATGATAAAGAAAACAAGTGAAAACAAAGTAAAAAACAGCCAAGGAGTTCCTCAACTACAATCAATGGTTTCGCAGCTAATTTTGTTACGGTACTGGAGTCTGCTACTTTTTAGTGATCGGAAAGTTTGGTAAGGTAAAAATAAGATAAAATATGAAATGAGAAACTTATGTAAAAAATACTTGTAGAATGACTTACTTGCCAGAAATGTCGTAGTTTCCTATCTGGTAGTAAACTAGTTGTCCAAAGACCACGCAAGGAGTCTGAAATCATAATAAGAATCTGTCAGAATGTTGCTAAACAAATCAAGGATTTAGACTTCAAATCTTTAGATTTGACCAGCAAAAAGAAAAATTCAAGAAAGAATTACACCAGGTTACAAATGGTGCGTTACAACCATGAATACACTATACCATATGCGAACAGCACAAAGTGACGTCATCAAGCGCAAAGAATTTGTGCCATGTGACGTCATCTTCAATAAAAACGAGGCTGTCCTGCTGTTTTTTCTTTTAACCGTTGCCGGCCTCTTTATCGCGTGCTCATGTAAATATATCGACGGATGGCGCTGAGATTTGGCCTAAATTATCAGCATTTTCATCAAATTTATAGCTGACACGAAAGTCAAAATCTGAAAAAAGTTGGTGATTCGCGGCAGCAATCGCTAAGGATATTTTCTATTTTCTATTAACCATAAAAAATCCTTTGATTTTCCTTCAAAGTAAAAACTGTCCAAATATTATACTTACCAATGGCCATTATGGCCTCTCGTCTGCCCTTCTTCTTTGCCATTGAAAGGAGGCTGTCAAGGCGCTTTACTTGATGCAACGGTGATTCCTACGTGAAACAAAATATCAGCTTTATCAAAGCTGGGTATTTCATATAATCTCATCATAGATGATATCATAACGGCATGATAGGTGAAAGATCTCATTCTTATCTCTGAGATGAACTAACTATATTTCATGCAATTGTTTATAAACAATGGTTATCATAAAATGACCGTCAACTTATTAAAAAAGATATAATTGAAAACGACACTGTCTCAAGAGGATACTAGACACAACTGAACTGACAGCCTGGACGCAAAGTGATACGATAACGATTTCACTATCTGAGCAGGGAAGTCTGGAACGTGTTCAAAACACACCTGTCCATTCAAGATAATGTCACAGCTATTTTTGGGAGATCAGAGATGGTGCAGGGAGAAGCAAACAGGGACTTCCATCTTGCCACATGCCATATCATATTCTAAACTTATGACCTGGAGTCCCTTGTTTGCCTTGATGATGGCACTTCGCTCAACAGAGACTCGTACCATTACCTGGAAAAATGTGACCCTATTTAGGCCGGAACTCTGAGCTTTCTAGAGTACCGATCAGACCAAGGGTGTTAGGACACGGATGTTTTGATTGATTATTTATTTACCTTGTTTTGATCCGTGTGTCTTGTTTGTTGTCTTGTTTTCGGTTCTGTTTCGACTTCAACTGAGTGTGGTTAGGCCCAACCGCTCTCAAGTTGTTCGAATAGAGCTCCCTTGTATTTCTGTGTCTTAGTGCGCCTTCGCACAAGAATGGTTTTTAAAACAAAAAAGCCAAAAAACCATTGTTGTGCGAAGGCACACTTAGACACAGAAATACAAGGGAGCTCTATTCGAACAACTTGAGAGCGGTTGGGCCTAACCACACTCTGTTGAAGTCGAAACAGAACCGAAAACAAGACAACAAACAAGACACACGGATCAAAACAAGGTAAATAAATAATCAATCAAAACATCCGTTTCCTAACACCCTTGATCAGACTGATAGATTCGTGAATTACTATGGTTACGGCAAATATGATATAATTTTCGATTTGATTGAAAAAACATCTGGACGACGTTCGAGGTTCGAGGCTGTGCCTCGAGCTTAGGGACCATGATTCGAGATTCGAGGCGGTGATTCCATCATAGTTCGATTGACGAATGAAGAAAATTGGGTCAGTTTTTTCACTGTTTCATGATGAGTCCACGTTGAGCAAGGTTTACCCTAGAGATACAAGAGACTCATGGCAGTAAGTCTACTTGCATTCTGAATTGAATTGTTGTGGTGGAAAAAGAAGTGTGGGCTTTGAACAGAAAAATAAAACAGAGACTAAAGGAAAGGAAAGACAAATAATTTCACCGTTGATCATTCACTCTTTCAAATTTTTGGGTTTGAGATGAATGTGTAATCACTTTGTCCCATATGAAATAGACTCACAAAAAAATGCAAATTTCACACGAAATGGGGGGTTACATTTCACGGTAATTCAAAAGGGCTTCTACAGGAAGCATGCATGAAATAACCCATCTGTCTTTCTTCATGATACTACAGATATTTCAAAGCATATATGATTGACAAGGCAAACCTGTAAAAGCATTGTAACAGCAGCAACACGATCACTCAATGTACCAGAAGTAAGGACTGTTCGGAGCCACTTCGCATCTGATGATTTCTCAAAATCTTTTGCTGTGAAATTAGAATAACAACCTTCTGAAATCTAGCGCTACATGGGAAAACTGAGATAACTTTATACCAATTAACTGAAAATGTCTGATCTGAGTAATAATCTTCAGCATTTGACTTCAAAAAGGGGAAACCGTTTCATATTCTAGTAGTTCTGCAAAGCAGGGAACACTTTTTCCGGCTTTTCACGAAATGGAAAATGCGGTGGGGTTCTGGCAAAAATAGAGTATTATTGTCAGGATCTTCTCGAAATAGGGAAGTAAACGTTCTGGCTAAGATAGGGTATACTTTCTCGGCTCCTTCGATCAAAACAGGGTGTTCTTTTCAAGCTTCTCTTGAAATAAGATAACACATCTCTTAGGCTTCTCGCCAACATAGGACATACTTTCAGCTTTTTCTACATATCTAGCCTGCGTGCAGACTCTACAGTCAGTTGGGAGGAGCGATAAGGAGAAGAAAGCTCCCTGTAGAGTCTGCACAACGGCGACCAATTCTGTGTTTTGAGCTCTCAGATTTTGTGGAACCGTCTGGGATTGGCTGCACAGTTTAGCTATTGTTCTTACTTGTGTTCAGCATATTTTGCGTGTAACAAACATTATTCCAAAATTTTTTTTCAAGCAGAGCAAGCTGAAAACAAGTAAGAACAAAAGTTAAATCGTGCAGGCAATCACAGATGGCTCCACAAAATCTGAGAACCAAAAACACAGGATTGGTCGCCGTTGCGCAGACTCTACAGGGAGCTTTCTCCTCCTTTTTGCTTCTCCGCCCCAATGGTAGAGTCTGCACGCAGGCTATATATATATCCAGCTTTTCCCTCATAATAGAGCATCAATGCTTACAGTTTTTACATAAGCCAAAGTGATGATTGAAATGTACTGCTGGCAAGCAATAACATTTAAGTATCCATGACAAGTTCCTTTCATTATCTTGTCAAAAAGCGTTATCTACAAAATCAATGAAATAAATTTCGGAGGAAACTTTGGAGGATAGTCATTCAAAGGCAGCATAGGTTTCAAATCTTTAAAAAGCCGGGTGTAAAATTATATGACCTATTTCTTTGAACTGAATGGCTTGAAAGAAACTTGAACTATTTTACAGTAAATCTGCCGCTGGACTTTTCTGAAATCTTCAATATTTTCAGAATTACAGTGTTTTTTCTTTTTTAAGAATTCACGAGAATTTTCGAAAAAACTTAAAACTATCGTGATTTCTAAAAATGTTGACGAGAGATCAAATAATTTTCAAGAAAACCATAGTTTATGGATGCCTACAATATGGTGTCTCCTTCACTCTTCTGGTTTGTGATTTAGAAATTTGATGACATCACAACATAAAATTAGCTGGCATATGAAAAAGGCTGTAATTTCGACAAACATTCAAGATTTCTGTAAATTCCAACAGTAGAATCATAGAAAAGTGGCTAAATTTTCTCTCAATTTATTCAGTTCAAAGAAATAGGTCAATGAATTTTATACCCGCCTTGTTTCATTGACTTAAAGATCTGGAACCTATGCTTTCAAAGGCAAACTTCATCAAATGTCACATTTAAGCATAGCTAACCTTTTTGATATAATTCAACCTCGTTTTCCCAAAACTGCCTTGCTACTTCTTTGATCTCATTGACATGATGATGCTTTAAATTGGAACTGATGTTAAGGCCTTCCATTGATGGTAGCTTGAAATGAAATAAATGAAAGTATGCAGAAACAGTTTTGATTTTAAAGAAGATCAAATAAAAATTCAAGATCAAGAAGCTTCTTTCCAAGACATTTCATTATCAAATCATCAATAACCTGCAATTGCTACAATCATTGCAATGACAATAAACAGTAAAACATATTAGTTAGAAAGCAGGGCTAACTATTCTTCCACTTGAGTCGGGAAAATCCTGAGTAAAATCCTTTTTATCGGTGTGGACCAACATCGAGGTGAACAAATTTTCAAGGGGAAATTGGGGGTAAGAGCAAACCATGAAGACAAAGGTAAATGGGAGAGGAAGTTGAAAAGGGAAGAACAGGAACTAAGAGAGAATGAAAAATGATAGATATGTGAAAATTCTTCAACAAATTTACATTTCTATTTCATTGGAACATCATTGGACCCTTCTTGGACTAGGACAATAGTGCATGAAATCTGCCCATGAGAAAATTGGCTCATCCCTTTTTTTAATGTTTTTGTGGGAACCAATTTTACTTTGATTGTTGGCAAGTTTACCACACTCTTTTCATGCCTTAGTCTTATAAGAGCCAATTGTAGGTCCAACAAGTACAAGATCAAAAGGCCCATTATTTGCCTAGTATTTACCCCTGCTAGAAAGTCTCTGGAAAACAGCGTCTCCTGTGGATGTGACTCCACACTTCAAACAGTATCCTGAAATGCTGGAAATTAATAAAACCTTACATTATGAAAAGCACCACAAACTCAATTAATCTGTTCACTATTTTGCAACTTCTGACAGCATCTATCTACATAAAACCTATCTGGATATTCATACCAAAGATAGGAATCACTCCACCAGCTATCATTGCTAGGGAAAATAATAGCAAGAGTGAAAGGGCCTGACATTCCCAAACATTTTGTACAATCAAACATCTATTTTACCACTTACTTGCTCATGCCATGGGTCATCCTTCCTGGCCACCATTCTCTTATAAATTTCAAATTTTGGAATGTATACATCTTTGGTCACTTTTTGTGCATCTGTTAAACTTTTTTTGTCTGTCTTGTCTTTTGCTAATTTCTGTAAAGTAACTGGGATGCTGTTTACTTCTGTTTCGGTTTCTTCTTCCCCAGATGTTGACTTTGGTTCAGACTGTTCATCATCAGTTGAAGAATTCCTTGCAAAGTTAAGAAGCAATAAAATCAGGTCCAGCAATAAGACAAATCATGAGAATAGAACTAATGTCAAAGCTATTCTCAACATAAAATTAAAAGCAAATCTAACAACTTGTAAAAATCCCTGTCTGCAAAACCGTATGTACCATATGGATAGGCATATGAAGTAAGGCCTTGTATACATTTACATGATTTTCCTGCTTAAGAATTCTTGCTTAAAATAAAGTTAAGATTCCTTGTCACATTGATATGAGCAAGGCCTGTACTGTAAGGGCATCAGACATACATAGAAGGGATATCTATGACAATTTCAATTTTACTGACTGCAGTAAATGCCTTAAAACAAATAAATGGTTAAAAGTTACAGTAGTTGGCCCATTTGAAAAGCTCTAATCTTTGATCCTCGTCAAAACCCTTGTCACTAAATGGAAAAATAGATGTGGAGAGCAAATACCCCCTGTACCCCCAAAGACAACAATGCATATTTCTCTAACTTGGATGAAATCATGCAGCAAGTGTCCTGAGTGAAGACAAACAACACTGACTTGGGGGGGGTTTATATAATATTTCAGCTGAATTAGTAGGCACTATGATTTTTGTTGAAAAATGCTGAAAAACTTACTTTGTGACAAGAGGTTTTGCAAGGTTTATAGGATCTTAATCTCAAGATTACAGATAGATCAAAACCAATCTGCAGGACTGTTGTTAATCAGTAAAGTAGATACATAATTCAAGCATTTCATTTTCTTTTTTTAAGTTTCCTTTGGTCATGTTAATCTTGTTTAAGCTGGCCCAAAAGAATATCTAAAATGTCAAAGACAATATGAATTACCAACAGGTTCCAGGATCAAGCTCCAAAGTAATCTAAAGCCCTGGCAAAACAACTGGACATTTGCACTGAACAATTGACTGACCATTGCTCATCATGTCCAGTATGTGAACACATGAAAGATTTTTGGAGGTGGCAAAATGACTAAACATTGTCCAGTGAAAGTTTTCTCTGCCATCAAAGGTGAGCGACTGTTGGGGTCTGGAATTTAGTTTTAGAAGCCTGGGGTAAACTGATCAATGATGCTAAGGGGATGGAAACATAAAATCTGCCGCCAAATTTTGACATTAATAATCATCGATTTTAAGAGAAAAGTTGAAGATCGATTTGGCCTGCTGCTAGACCCATCAACATAATCGTATTCTTGCTCTCTGTGATCGCGTTGGGTTTTTCAGAACTGCAATTGATCTTGTCAGAGGAATCCTCGTTACTGCCTAAATATTTTTCCATGCTTTTCATGAAACTAATTGATGCTGATGACTCAATTTTTTCCCTGTAGTCACAAAACTCTCCTTTCTTGAATTTGCAATGCGCTTGCAAAAACTGGACAATGTTCAGTGGGGTGGCAAAACGACAGAACATTTTCTTCAAACAAAAGAAATTTAATCTTGTCCACTGAACATTTTTTACTTACCTTCAAAATCGACTGAACAGCCCTCAACATCACTGAACAAGACTGAACAAGATTGGACAAGGTGGCAAAACGACTGGACATTTTGCACTGGACACTTGTTCAGTGCATGTTCAGTGCAAATGTCTAGTCGTTTTGTCAGGGCTTAAAACTTGATAATTGTGATGATTAATAACTCAACATATTCATAAATATACTAATAGTCACAAGAATCAATGAAGCATGTCAGCTTCTGGAAATGAAATTACCCTTCATCTTGGTCACTCTCCATGACCATTTCATCTAAACCAAGGGAATGAACCATGTCTGATATCTAAAATAAACAATATTTTACAGATCAATAAATGAAGGAAAAGGATATTTGGATACACATGATGTAAATATCTTGACAAAACATGCATATAATTAAAATTCAACAGCTTCCAAATGAAACTTTACCTCTGTTTTGAGGTTCTTGTCAATTCCTTTAATTATCTTGTCTTCACTTTCCTTTACATTTTTCAGCATTTCATAGTCCTCCTGCAATGAGATTATGAGCACCGTGAATGACTTGAAATCATTCAAATCTGAGCTTCACTGCAAATGGAGTTGTGAACATAACTGATTTCCTTCACAAATACTACAAACATCTTATAGGAATATGGATGGCAGTGGGATAAAAGCAAACATTTCATGGTTAAAATTTTAGCATACTCCTCTTCCAGTTGACAGTATACTTTCCAGTAATTGGACATTATCAGCCAGGTTTTACATGTCTAATTATAATCAGAATGAGAGTAGCTGCACTGCAATCTATCCAGTGGCGTAACAGACTAAAGTTATCTTTAGTTCAAAAACTAAGGGCCTCCGGCCTCTAAGGGCCCCTAAGGGGCCCCCAGCAACGAAACTTCCTTTGTTATTTTACTGTAAAGCTGAAATCCTAGCTGTGATAAAAATGACCAGGGGCCCCATGCCTGCACTCTAAATGAATTGAACATGTGTTGATTGACTATCAATTGTAATAGAAAGTGGATGTTTCACTTTTACTGCAGATTTATGCACGTTTCTGGCAATAAAAGCTTTGGCCAGGGGAGTTACCAAGTGAGGAGATGGACATTCATCCCTTTTGTCAAATATATTCCTCGTCACAGGAAGGGCCTCAACGCCAAAAGTTAAGGTTGGCATTTTCAAAATGTTCCCAGACAAACTATCACAGAATTTTCAAGGCTTCCAAGTTGAAGTATGCTAACAATGGATTGTAAAAAGCATCTTTAGCCTAAGTAAAGGGTGCTTACGTGAAATTTTAAATTTATATTTCATATATTTTATATTTAGTCAAATAGTCCAGTTTGACACAGTCAGCCTTAAAGTGCAAGTGACATAAATTTTTGAAATTTTCTGTTAACTTCATAACTAACTACTTTTGACCACCAATGACAGAGCTGAAAAAAAAATTCTCAGAAAAAGCATTTTTAATGACTATTTGGTCGATTTAAAAGTCGGCGGTTAAGGCATCCTCGTTTTCAATCAAGTGCGCCCGCAGATTATGGTGACGTCACACCGAGAAGGTATGAAGAACGTGTGTCAGATGGAAGCGAAGTGGGGGTGAAGCTGTGAACTCTTTCGGTATGGCAACGTCAGATAGCGAAGATTCGTTTCACACTGCCTCCACTAGCTACTCAGAATCGGAATATGATTCGGATTCAACGTCTAATGACGGAAATGGCCCTCAGATACGGCCATACATGTTTGAGCCAAGGCGAGCAGTTGTTGAAAGAGAGATGGCTGATGACGCCGATGGTGAAGATGGTGATGACCGCTTGGGAAATTTAGATTGGTACGTATAGCAAGTAGCCAGTTAGAATTTCCAGGTTAATTCCGGGGGGAAGGGCACTTCATTTTCCTTTTTGGGGATGCGGCCGCTAAGAAGACAAAGATAACCAGCTCCATAATTGTCAACCTGCACCAGTAAGATGTGCTCTTGGCAACTGGTTCCAGAAAACTGCCAACCTTTTGATAACCAACTCCAAAAAAATCGGTGAAATGATAACCTGAAAAATGGGACGTCCCCTTGAACTAAATGTACCAGAATTACTAATCAACCTGGGGGGCACCCAATTTGAATGTACAGTAGCTGCAGAATCTTAATTGTCTGTATTGAATGATCTCAACTCAAGCAAAATGATGTAAATATGCATGCAACAGATGAAATGCTGGCTCATCATGTTGATTTCACCATTTTGTGATTATAAATTTTCCACCAAAAGCAGTAATGTTAATAGATTTTCACGCCTATCATCCACCACTAAATGGTTGAAATGCACATGTCAGAGAGATTCTGGGAACTGCTAAAATGTTTTGCTTTGCAAAACTTCCTCCCCCAAGACCACAACAAAACAGACCAGGCAAACTTTAAATTTGATATTTTGCCATAGGTGCAGTTGTGAGCATTGCCAAATGATGGACAGAGCAGTGGAGTGTTTGTGTTGCAAGGAATGTGAAAAAACTTCTGCAAAGCTTGCGGATAACATAAATTTATTCAGGAGAGAGAACTGTTTTAATTGCATCACAGATCACAAAGGATTTCAAAGTGTCTGCCTTGACCCATTTGTTTTGCAAGTTGCTTGGCTTGGTTACAAACAACATTATAACAATGCTTATGAAGGACCAACCCACAAAAAATATCGACATATTGCATATAGACAATATGTAAGATGGACTCACGGATATGTTGGAAAGGAAATTAGAGTTGTGATACCCTCCTGTGCGGTCAGCTGTATCAGAGCACATTTCCCTCCACCTGGAGATGAAGAAAATTTTGAATTTGTTGGTTTCTTATATCCTGACCTTTAGACCATGAGTATACTTTTTGTTACACACAGAGCACAATGCCAAAAGTGGATGCAGTGTCAAAATCAAAAATGTCAAAAAATTTTGTTTTGTTTGTAGTCATGTTCCTTCATCAATTTGAAGCTAGTTACCATTTACCATCAATTCCAGATCTGGTCAATTGATTACAACTGGGTTGCCATAAATTGAAGCATGCATTTGCATTTAGTTCTAAATTCATATCTTAAAAATGTTTACACACAATTAGTAAAAACTGCTTGTCTCTCCTAAAGATGAGTTTTGCTATAGAACTACATTAACAGTACTCATTTCTCTACAAGAAACATGAAAGTTTTGAGTTTAGCCTGACTGTTTCTTAATATTTTCATATTTCAAGCCTGCAATCTTTCTTAAATGTTTCTTAAGAATAACTAAATTCAAATTTTTGACAGATACTATATTTATCATTTGGCATTCTTGTGTATTTTGAAGACATTCTAATGATGGTTGATGTATTTTTTAGGTTGCATTAGTATATCATGCTAATATGAAGCATCATTACAGTACCTTCAACAAAGTTATACTATTCTTTAGCAAAATTCAGCCTGCAAAAGGTTTCTTAAAGGTTCTTAAAACTCAGGCATCTGGGTACAAAGTTTCTCTTCAAACAATGTTTCTTAAAGCAAAAAATGCTTAGTGGATCAATATGATGGGCTTGGTTCTTGAGACGGTCAAAAAATCTGGTTTTCTTAACTAACTGTATGACTTCTTGGAGGCTAGAAAGAAGTCTGGATGTACTGTAAATATCTTAGTACGTTTCATGTCTGACAGCCAACAAAAGTTTTTGAGCATCAAACTTTCCTTCAAATCAATTTTCAATTCTTTTCCCTGTGATATAAATTCTAGATATGAATTCTTTACTGTTGGTAGTTAAATTTGGAATACTGTGTGCCCATCTTTTGAAAAATTGGTAAGTCAGTGCTTATATATTTCAAGAGAGAAAATTTTCAAGATACCATAAAATAGGAAACATTTGATTTCTTTTAAGAAATGCAATAGGATTTTGATGCACATAAATTTAGATGGCAGTATTTACTGCAAACAGATGTAAATGTTATATGCAATAGATTACCCCCTCAAAGTGACATCCAATGGTTGTTCATGTTTGGCTGATACTAGTTGTCAGTAGATCTAAGACTGTTGTGTGGCCAGAGAAAAGCTGCCTAATTCAGAATTCAACAGTACAGAAACTCAGTTAAATCTACTTGTGTGTTCCTCTATTGCAATCTTCTTGTTTGGCTTCTCAAAGTTGATGCACAGTGGGGGAGGTGAAATTATGGCTTGTTGCTCAGGAACATCTTCCTGTGAAATCAATCTGGATATCAAAGCAGTGAATAGTCTGTCAACATAGTTGTAAGTGCACTCAGTTAGAATCTTTCTAACAATGTAACCACCTTTTTTGTACTTAGGAAATGCAATGGTAAACTCTGGCTTTCCTTTTTTATTTTGGCATTGGTGTCTTCCTGCATTTTCATTGTAATGCATGGCAGCCAAAAGCAATCTGCTTTTCATGCCAAGAAATGAAAAATGGTACATTTTGGGGGCAAATTGATTTACCAGACTGTGATATCCCTCAACTTGGGATGTCTGACCGAATGCTGAGCTATTTGCAATATCCTTTATTAGTGTCTTATCCAAAACAATCTTTTCCAATGCATCACAGGGCTCAGAGTCAGGAGTAAACCATACTGTTTCACGTATAGTTTCTGGTGATAATATCTGGTGTGAACACCTTGCATATGGCTGTCCATGACCTTCATGCTTGTTCTGAACATGCCTGATTAAAGATTTCCATTTTGCTTCAATTAGGTCCTTGTCATCTATCTCTGTAGACATAACTGACCAGTAATAATGGTTGACAAGAGACTTAGTCCAATCACCTACAAGTTCAAATCCTTTCCTTTTAGACAATGAGTTAAGTTTCTTCTTAATGGATTTAGCAATATGCCAACAATCAAAATAGTGTTTAACTCCCTGCCAATTCTTCTTCAACCATGCTGCAATCTGCCTGTGACGATCTGTGACAAGTGCTCTAACCTTCACTTGAAATCTATCAAATAATTGGATTATTCGTTGTATACCCTCCAGCTCCATATGATATGAAGATTTGACTTCATTGCTTTGAACAAGCTCTACATGCAAAATCTTATTTCGCTCTAGGTCAACAGCTGCATAGGATCCATACTTAGCAGAATGTCCCATGCTATCACATCTTCCATCCCCTCCAATTAATAAACCATCTTCTTGTACATTTTGCAATAACTCATGCTGCTGTTCATTCCAGAGTTTTGTCACAACATGGTGAATGTGGTTATCCTGGTGTCGAAAAAATGATCTTCTGGAAAGACAAGCAATGCTTATACTTTTGAACAACCTCAATGATTTCTTTGGTAGATTACCAGAGAAAAGTATGGCTCCACTCAGTAATATATCACCAGCAGCATAGCCCCTAATCTTTGGTTGACTGCACCATTCCCACAAAGATTTGCACTGTGAACACTTAATTACAGCAACTAACATGCTACCTTTCAAAACAGAGCTGACAGTGACAGCAGTGGATAAACAAAAATGGCATATTGACAACAACAATAGCAGCTGGTTGTGAAACACAATGTATTTAGGCTCTTTATGAGGATCTGAACTGTCTTGGAAGGGCTCCATTTTCCTAGACTGTGGCAGTGTATCTTCATCACTTGAGTAATAATCAAGATCATCATTTGGGTCATAATCACTGTCTGAATCCTCATTGGCACTAAATTCATCATTGTCACTATCACCATCACTCATGGCATCATCAATGTCTTGCATGTTCTGTGTTGGATTTTCTAAATATTCATATTTTCTTTTTTTGTTTTGCAAAGAAGATGGTGGAGGAACGAAGTCCAATGATGCTTGTAAGCCAATTGTCTTTTGGTCTTTCTTGGAGGCATCTTGCTTAAATTTCTTTGTCTGAGTGAATTTACTTAATGATTTTTGAAGTTGTAATTGGTCAGTCTGTGTAGCTCTTGAAATCATGTTATTGCTATGGGCAGTATCCACTGCCAAGTCTTTCTCAGTATTATCTTGTTCAGCATCTTGAATATTATCTTCACACTTTTCTTTTAATATTTCTTCCAGTATACGTGCCCGTTCTCTTTTACTGAATGCTAACCTTGATGTCTCATGTGTTAATGCGTTCTGAGAATGGATAGTTGGCACAGCAGTTTTTCTGTTCAGTAGAAGTCTGAAAAGAAATTGAAAATCTCATAACTACACGTACAGAAACCAAGAATTTTGTTTTCAATTTGTTTTGCGTGGGCTTTGTTAGGACTTCAAGTCACTTAAAGCTAATTTAGGCCCACTGTGCGTACCGCATCCAGGCATGGCACCCCTTATGGTTAAATGTCCCTTCAGAAGGTGATTTGTGAGGTTAGGCCTATGGCAAGGATTTACTTGCTTCCAACCCCTATTATATGATTTCTTCAAGAGAAGTGCTACATAACAAAAGTTTACTTCAGCTTACTTGAGTAGTTTAGGCAACAAGTACATTTTCTGTGAGCAATGAAATACTTTTGATAGACATTAGCCACAGGCCACTATCACTGTCAAAGATGTCAAGCAAAACAGGTTGAGAACGTCACTGGAAAAGCCGTAGGTAAAAACATTCCTGTTGAAATTGATAGAGAAATGGAAATTGTGCCTTGTCAACAACTGCCCCTAAAAGGCATAATATTGTCAATGATGCTTTTGACAGCTTTGTGCATCATCATCTGAAGTATTGCAATCGTAAATTCTGGCTTACCTTTTAGCAAATCCGGAGTTGAACTGCGAAAGGTTACTGAAACATTCATCTTTAAAATGCTTCCTACACAGAACTGAATTTTTTGTTTGCTTCCATTTGTCCCTCTTGGTCTTCACAAAAGAATTCCACTGTTTCACCAAAGAAGCTTGTTCTGGCCAGTTGAAAAGTTGACTGTCCTGGTGATTACAGTCCGCTGCAACACATCTTCTTGGCATCGCTAAACGATAAGTGGACGCTTTCAATTCCAAATGAAAGCTAGAAGTACCAAGTACATCAGAAGGCGAAGTACACTGTCTTTCACTGAATGCGATGCGGTGCGGGTCTGACCTCGCGGTTCTCACTTTGACGTCACAGCCTCGATTTAGTGTCGCGCGTGAATTCAAAAATTTCTGCCTTTCGCTTCGCCACATTAGCAATCTTCAGCTCATTTTTTAAGCCGCAAGACTTGTTCACAAATAAGCAAAATGGTGCCTGCATATTTATTTTAACTCAGTCTCTAAAAATAACCATAAAAATCGGGTGCAAAGATTTTTTGTCACTTGCCCTTTAAAGCCAATTAGGCCATCTCATGAAAAGTAAGTGATGTTGTCTCAAAAAGTTTAGATGTAGTTGGGAGATATTTTTCAAGCCAAAGTAGCGGACTTGCTGCCAAAATTTTCCTGGGGATTTTACCCCCAAAGCCCCACTCGCATGTCTACACGGATTCATCCTTGCCATGCTTCTGGCTCAGACAACCCACTTGGTTGCAAATCATTAGCCTCAAATTTTTAACTGGACATAATTTTTTGTCTGTCATATCATTTTAAATATGCATTTAGCTGGGGGGCCCCAAGCTGAAAAATCCTTAAGGGCCCTGACTGCCTCCATTACGCCACTGGATCTATCACACACTGCATGAAGCATCCTTTTGAAGATCTCTCAATACCTCCAAAAACCCAAACACCCTCAACTTGTTTCCAGCAATGCTATTTCCTCTTTCCAAACTTTGACTCATCTATCTTGATTCTTTCCCAAGGCCCCCAATTTGTTCAGAATTCATTTCTAAAATGTCCCGCATACTTCCCTGGCAAAATTAAACCAATCAACTGCGGCATGCCTGCTTCCTATATTTAGTTCATGGCGAACAAGCTCTTCTGATGGGTAATTCCAAACCAGTAGTATGTTAGTTTAGTTATTATTGCCAAAGGTAAGTGGGGTTTCTTCCACAAACTCTTCAAAAAGTGGTGAACAAAGAACTTAGATATGTAAAAAAGTGGCTAGATGCTAATAGACTTACCTTAAATGTAGATAAAACTTGTCATTTTTCATTCTGCACAAAATTCTTTGAATGATAGTGTAAACATAAAAATTGGTAGTCAGTGTGTAAAACAGGCTAGATACAGTATGTCAAATTTCTTGGTCTTCTTCTGGATGAAAATCTAAGCTGGAAGTATCATTTGTGTGAATTTTCCAAAAAACTGTCAAGAACTTGTGGAATGTTCTTCAAATTAAGACATCTTCTACCTACTAGTGTCTTAGTTTCTTTATATAACTCTTTATTTTCCTCATTTCTTCAGTATGGAATCATTGTATGGGGTCTTACAAATGAAGTACATACAAAGCCGATATACCTCCTCCAAAAGAAAGTTGTTAGAGCTTTCACCTTTAAGAGTTTTACATCTCCATCTACACCAATTTTCTCTGATTTAAAAATTCTCAAATTATATGACTTATTTGAGTTAAAGCTGCTTTCATTTGTTTATGAATCTATTAACATGATTTCTCCTGTCTTCTTTCACAATTTTTTTGAAACCTTGTCATCTGTTCATTGGTATGATACCCAGCAGGCTTCCAAAGGTGACATTTTTATGACTCAAGAAAACACCTTACAGTATGGTTTAAGATCAGTTAGATATGCAGGCGCAAAGTTATGGAACAACATTCCCTGTGCCATCAAGCATTCCTTTACAGTTACAAATTTTCCCGAAAAACTCAAATTACATCTGTTCTCCACAAAATACCAATGCTGAAGCTTTTTATTGTAGACTCAAATTTCACTTATTCTCTACAAAATACCTTGAAATTAATCACCGATGTACATTTCTACAATTTTCATTTATTTTTTTTTCCAAATGAACTAAAGATGCTACAACTATAACATAATATGCTCTTGAACAGGGGGTGCTCTCTCCTCGATTAGTTTATCTATTGAGAGAGCTCCTCCTTAAGAAATTCCTTACATACAAATTCCCTGCATATCATTAGTTTTCTTTGCATTCTATTAAATCATTTCTTTTGTTGTTAATCTATTATTTGTAGTTATTGTTAAATGGAATTTGTAGTATGTTGAATTTCAAAATGAATGAAACTTAACTTGGGTTTCTTAAACCAAGAGCCTTTCCTGAATGATATTTTCATGCCGCAACTTGTGTACAAACAACTCCAACGGTGCAAATTTTGCATGCTGCACCCTGTACGTTTGCAACCTATTCATTTTCACAGACCCAGTTAATTAAAATATCTTTGTTTTCACATAATTATAAATATCATCGTTTACTAAAACCATTTGGTTAAAAATGAAAACTGTAGGTTGGGATTTTAGTCTTTTGGGAATCCAAACTAAAAACCCAAAATGTAAATCAACAACTCAATTCAATGACAATGCCCAATTTCCTTAGAAAGTGTGTCCGCCAGAGAGCATTTGTCTCACCAAAGTGCAACATGAGCAAATATCCAGACTCGAGAGCTGAGAGTGCATCCTTCTTTCAGCTTTTTCTGATATATGAGTATTATTTTTAGGAACATTTTAGGCCTAAAAATTTTGAAAAAAGGTTGAAAATTAAAACGACAGCGACAGCAGCAGCTTGCTTCCCAAAGACAAATGTCAAATACATACATACATACATACATACATACATACATACATACATACATACATACATACATACATACATACATACATACATACATACATACATACATACATACATACATACATACATACATACATACATACATTCTTTATTTAACGATGCAGGTTAGCAATTATGTCAGTCTCAAGTTGACTGATGTGGACCTGCAAATTAAAGTGTTAAAAGAAAAGTAATAGTAATATTAGTAATAAGCTAATAATGTTATCCTATTCAAAATTTAAAATCTAGTCCCTGTGCCTAAAAGTATATAAAGGTTTCAAGATTTTTATTTTTGATTGTTACTGTTCCTTTTTCAAATGTTATTTGTTCAATACTGCTACGTTCCTTGGTCAGGAGTCTTTTGAAAACTTCTTTACTGCAAGCATTCTTTACATCTGTTGTTAAACGGTTCCAAACAATAGTTCCCCTGTAATTCAGCGTGTTCCTTTCACTTTCTGTATTCAGTCTCTTAACCTGCAACTGCAGACCTCTTCTTTTGCTGACTTTGTTTCAAACATATCACTTAGTCTGTGACCCTCCGTTCCCTTTACTATTTTATGCATCTCGGTGGCAACCTTTCTTTTATAAATATAATCGATTCTATTCCAGTTTACACTTTGCAGGACATCAATATCCTTTACTTTAATGCCTATTTTCTTCACTATCGTTGTTGCTTTTATATGCTGAGTTTCAATCTTTTGCATAAGGTACAAATGACACAAGAATATACTAACCTGAGTACCACCAAGACTAATCACATCTTCAAGCTTAAGCTGATCATCGCCATCATCATTATCTTTGTTTTCTGCCTTCTTTGTCTTATGTTTCTTCCTTTTCTCTGCTTTCATTACTGCCGCCATCTTCTTTTCTCTGCACATGGTAACAGGGCTACGAGAGAAAAAATATTTCTCCTCCGCATCTGTGGCCGTGGCACCCTTTGATGACGGTTAGAAAGAAATTCTAATCGGAGTTAAAGCAACGAACATGCTGTGTATTGTTCTTTTTACAGATTTACAAATCTAGCAATTTTAAACTACTATTGTTTTAACTCTCTAGAGAAGTAATGTTTTCATCATCTGCGTGTTCATTGATAGTCGTACATGCGGCATGGTTTCTTCCATGCAGTATAAAACAGAGTTTGATTTGAGAATTTAGTAAATTTTGCCCCAATTTTGCACACTCGTGCTAAGTGGTTGCAAATCAAATCTCCTACCCACCCGCCTCTTCAAATTTCAAGTTGGATCTTCTTTCTTTTGCAGATGCATCTGGAAAGTTTTGTCCAACATGGACGAGGGGATTAGTTTTGCGGGAAAAATGCAGGTTTTCTTTCCAACCCCACCTTCGGGAGGGTTATTTGCTTTTTCGGGAGATGAGTTAGTTCCCCCAAAGCCCAAATTGCCCTAATGATGAGGAAATGCAACCTTATATTTGTCTGATGCTTATGAGGAAAGATTTACGAAAAGGTTGAAAAATATCTGAAGGGCAGCCAAGCCCCAGCAGCCTTGGGTAGATTTATGGGAGTGTAGCTTTAATACTAGAAAAATTATTTGTTTCTGGCCATCCTACAGGGGAATCAGTTCTCATATTTTGCAATACTTCTCTTTACGAAGAAATATCAAACTGATGCTCCTGTACTCATCCTTTCCCTCTATGAACATTTTTTACGTTGAGTAGTAGATATGGAAGACTCATTGGTTTCTTTGATTGGCAGATTTCAATGTTTCCACTGTTGTCAGGTCTGACTAAGAAAATTTTCTTTGATAATTCCTCAAAATGAACAGACATACCAATGGGAATAATCCAAAGCTCGCTTACAGATAATCAGAATTTCGGGCTGTATGTCAAAAGCTCTGAGCATTAATTCAGTGACGGTGCCAGCCGCCAAGAACAGGGTGAGGACAAATGGAAATAGGGGTTCTTGGACTTGGTCCCCGGTAATATCTATAGGGCAACACCTTTTCCTTAGGGAAGCGCTCTTTTCTTTGAAAGGAAACGTCTTTTTGACTCCTCCCCAGTCCCCCTTCGTGGTGCAACCACTGAGTGAAATTATGAGATTTAGTTTGAGAGAATTAGAGAACTCAACTGAGGAGGCTTTTTGAGTGAAAAACGAATCACGTAACAAAGGTACATACCAGGGTTAATCACTTCTAAATGAGTTTTTTACAGTGTAAAAAACATACGTTAAAAACAAGACAGTTTTAGAAAAACTGAAGTTGATAGACGTAGGAACCAGGGGGCACTGGGGCACGTGCTCCCCCAAGATTTTGCAATAAACAAAGAAGTGCTCTATTCACCTTAGCAAATGCCTCCTTTTTCTTAAGGCAAAATTGCCCTCAAAGTGTCGTGCCCCCCCCCCAGTTTGAGATGCTTCTTACGTCCCTGCTGAACTTCTAAGTAGAATCATATCAGTGACAAGACCAGATTTATAAAACATATTAATCTTGCACTGATAGTAATGTTTCCCAAATCTGAAGGTTTAAGGAGCCGGCATGTTATAAAAATTCATGAACTCCAACTGATGTTTATAAAATAAAAACGCAAGAATAAAAAACTGTTCTACGTAGGCTGAGAATGAATATTATTGGGATATTCGCAAAATAAAGCATGTTTAGTAAAGGAAACTATTGCCAGCATTACAAAGTGCAAAAGATTATATTCATTTCTGCTCAGTATGTTTAGAGAAACATTTTGCTGTAAGCTTTGCAAATAAAAATGATAAATGTAAGGATAGGAGCAATCTACGTCGCAGGAACCAGATGGTCAACAACAGAATGTACAAGAAGTTGTTTCAGAGAAACTCTTATCAAGAAAATCGGACTCTCAGATTGTCAAGATATTACGAAACATCAATTTTGAGATTATAGCTAAAAGCTGACCCTGGTCAGGTTAAAAATATGATGTGTTGTATTTGACGACTTTGACATACATGTAGCTTTTTATAAGAAACTAAGAACTTGAGCCAGTACTGAAAGATTCTTCAAAATATCATATTTCATGAGCACTCAGAATTTTTTACGAGTTTCTTGATAGTTCCATGGCAATCTTTATGTTGTTACACACATCATTTTCTCAACTGATACATGCATCTAATTAATTTTGTAGGAAAATAATAAGAAATAATGGGTACTCTCTCCTCGACATTAGCTTACCTGAGAGAGCCCCTCCTTTAAGAAATTTACTTTTTAGCTCTCCTGAGAAGAATTAGATCGAATCATAGTTTGGTACATTTTGTAGGATTTTGAATGTGCGCAACAACGATAGAAGCTCTAACACCACTCGATCGAACCTCGCTTAGAAAACTGGAAAAAATAACGCTAGAATAGCTAAAAGGTACGTTCCTCTCATGCAAATATTTACTGTTGATTCTTTCCTCCAATTTTATTAAACTTGTTATTTCAAATGAATTCATTTCGCATATTTAATGTTCCTTTCCTGGTTAGATAATTGGTGTTATTTGTGTGTTGTTAATTTCAAAATGCATAAAATTAAACTGAAAACAGGACTAAAATTATCACTTTGTAATCTCCGGTTCACTGGAACTTCATTGGCCAATCAAGCTGTCATGTTTGGAAATATAAAATGAAAATGAAAAAGAAAAACAGTCAACCAGATGCACGACATTGTGAATGCTTATATGAAAACTTCACTTGTTTAAATTGGATCATTTTCGTAGTTTGATTGCATCATTATAAAAATATTAGACTTATCTCCGTAAGCTCAGATCTTTCCAACAGTCTATGCTGGTAGTGATAGTTTATAACCAGATTTGTAGCTCTGTCTCTTTCTTAAATGATTTGTCGCATCAATGGTTTATCAAAACATAAAATTCTTTGCAAGTGCCTTGTGTTGCTATCGTTATTTCAAGAAGATAAACAAACAGTCCTTCCTTGCAGGTTTTGGAAATAAACCAAACGGATGTATCTTGAGTTGTTATCTTGAGTAAAAAAATGGAACACAATCATTTGTGTTTTGGCCATAGAAAGTATTTTATAGATCTAAGCAAATCTTAAACTACAACAGGGGACGTAGAACATTAACTGAGATTTGTTTCACAAATCATTGAATTACTGCAATACTTCAATAAGATATATCAATATAATAAAATTCATGCATAATTTTTGAATAATTTTCTAAAGAATCCACACTTGTATAATTTCTATCTGGCTGAGGATGAGGCAAGCTCGTCTTGAATGCTCTTTAAGTACTTTAATCATAGCCAAGTCTTTGATATTGAGAAACTAAATTTAACCTAGCTGATTTTGTCAAATAGTGATTGCTTGTTATTACTGGAAATTTCAATTTACACCAAATTTTTGAATTGCTTTTCTCTTCAACCTTCAAAATGATGCTCTTTGTGGTCCTTATACTGAGAGTCAATATAATATGATTCTTGTGTGATTCCAGGAGATGCAATTCTTTGCAGAATGTCTCCAAAAGAAAAGCTACCCAGCTATAATGCAAAATAGTACAATTTGAATAATCAGAGCACAATCTTTTCTTTCCAATGATATGCAGCTTGGTAGATAAATGGAATGGTCTCTGGTCTATCTGCCTTGATACATTTTCAGTTACTCCATTGAGCAAAGCTTTTATTGCATTCATTTAATGATGATTAGCCTTATAAAGTTGACTATTTCAGACGCCCTCCGCCGTAGCTAATGGAATGAAGAAACGTGAGCAAAGAGAGCGATTTAACTTTAAAGTTAAAGGAATATATATATATATAACCCAAGGCATGTATAAGCCTTTGATAACAATAGCAGTGAAAAATAGCCTGTGACACGTGCCCAACCATATTTGGATAAGCAATCTACTTCAGCAGGAAATGCTGATACCTGATCATGGTCACTAATGCACCGCGTTTGTAGCTTGGAAATTAAAGTTTTTACCTCGATATTACCATAGTTTTCTACTAGGTTTTGGCCCAAGCCTAACCAGTACTAAAAACCAAATTCAAATCGCTCCTACGTGTCTGAGCTGTTGGCTCCTACACAGCGTTCATCCTCATTTCAAACCGCCTCTAATTTCGTAAGAGGAAGTTTGAAACAAGGATGAACGCTGCGTAGGAACAATCTGTTCAGACGCGGAGGAGCCATCTGAATTTGATTCCTAGCACTGGTTAGGCTACAGGTGAAGAGAAAGCAACAAAGTAAAACAGTAATGTCGATGCAATAAACTTTGATTCTTAGTTACAAAAATGGTGTATTATTGCCCATAGTATGATAGGCTAGCATTTGACGGCGATTGGCTTCAGCTACTTTTATAAGCTTAAGAACATTCCTTTTAAAGAGAAATCTTTGTAAAGGAAAAGGATGTCCAAAATACAGCATTTTTAGGGAAGCTCACTTTTGCATACGTTTTGTGGCTTTGATTGCCAATGTCATATAAAAATCAGGAAAATATTTGCTGATCGGATATTCGTAGGATGTCCGTTTTAAATAGGAACTCTCATTCTTGTAGTGCTCACAATAAAGAGGACACGACCATTGTATTCAAGAGAAAGAGAAACTGAATGGCCTTCATAACAATGGAAACTTTTGACCCAATAACGTTGCAGTGATATTGATTCGCTGAAGCAGGAACTCTTTAATCACGGTTGCGTACATAGGAAGAACAGACATTATTTCACAGCATCATGGTTTTTAATCATTTATATGTAGAATATGATGGTTTACACTCAACATTTAGGGTATTTATTTTGTAATTGTCTTTTAGCTGATAAGGTTTTTGTGCATAAATATTATAAAATGAAAAAAAGACTTTATATTCCTATACTCACTTGGTATACACATATTATTTTATAAACAACTAAAAATCTAGGCAAGAGCTCAAAGTTTCTTGAAATTATCAGATTTTGAGCCCTCGGATTAAATGCTTAATAACAATTTTCATGTCCACTATCTGTGCCCTCGTCAAAATGTCAAAGCAATGTCTTTTTCAAGCCTTTCCCATGTTTAGACTTCTTCCACTACCTTCCGACTCCGAGTAATGCGGTACAAGATACAAGTAAAATAGAATAGAAATATGTCGTGGATTTCCTTTATCAAAACAACTTGTTTCTAAAGTTATAATTTCCCAGTACTGGAGTTTCTTAATTTTTAGCGATCTGAGAGTTGTGTTTTTTGTAAGCAGTTTTTTATAAATAAAAGTACGTGTAGCAAGACAAATTTCGAGCAGAAATAAGATGCTAAACAAATAAACCATCGATGCATTCATTTAAAAAAAGAGTAATAACCATTTACATAACTAATTCAAAAAATTTTTAAGTATATCTGTGATCTGTGTTGGCAGTCAAATAGAGTGACTGCATCTCCTTGCCCTGTCTAACAGTGAAAATGAATAAGGTCTGTACTTTACAGCAAAGCAATTCAAAAAATAAAAAGATTATAACGGAGTCCGACAAAATAACTCAAAATGAAAGCCTCCTAACAATTTGACACAACAAGTTCCCTAAGGGTTTTTGAGATTCGCAAAGGTTGGAGCAATAGTGATAATCAAAACAAATATGGTCTATTGTGATTGTATTGTCTAGGAAGAGTTTGGTAATTCTATACAACACCTGTGAAGAAGGTGATTTGTATATTTTCATGTCAAGTGGATGTAACTAATTGTTACGATATGTGAGGGAAAGGAAGTTTACAGCTATTGCGAGTACGATGGATATGATCTTCATGCAAAGAAGTAGCTGACTGAAGAAAAGTCACAAGAGTTAAGGTAAGAAGAACATTTTAACTTGCGCTCTTTAAATTCTAACAGCAAATTCAGAAGACAGGGACAAATTTTTTCTACCATCGAAAAATCAGCAAAATCTTTAAATTTTCTTGTTGCTCGGTGATTTCAATGACAAAATCTTTTTTAGAAATGATAACTCTCCTGCTCGGAAGAGAATTTGAAGTTGCGACATGAAAAAGCTTACTTTTGGTGATAGGTTTATGAAACATTATAAATCGTGATGAGCAGCCTTGCAGAGCTGCAAAAAGTTGCTGACCTTCCTCCAATCCTGAAATTTATGCTCTCAACCTTCCTTATTTTAACACAATATATAATTACTGGAAAACAGCTCGACGGTGTTTTTTGAACCAGACAAAAGCATGTAATAATGGATCTTCCCGTATCTTGTCTGTTTGAGTGCTGTTCTAACCAGGTTTCCATACAAGGGAGGCCACAGTCTTAAGGAAGCAATTCATTAATTGAAAGGTATTGGGGCAATGAAGGGGGAACAAAGAGTTCAAGATGAGAACATCTAAAAGCTACTGGGTGTCCAAAAACTTAAGAATTTGCTGTGAAGTTTTTGCTGCACTTCAAATGAAAGCTTTTCAAAAATTATTTTTCCTGACACATATGCAGATTTCCTCATAGACCTTCTCTCTTTCATCAGATTGACTGATCAAACCTGATTTTTCTTCTTTGATATAGTTTTGAGATATAACCTCACCATCTGCATACAGTGGACATGATTTTTAATGGTTCTATGTATTTGTTGATGATTTATTTTCCACACTTATAAGAACTATCCCAAAAATAAAAAATTCTATTTTTCACAGCAAACCCTTCCTCAACTTTTGGCAAACACCTTCCTCCAAACCAGGTTTGTAGGTGTGCAGTGATTTTGCGTGTCTGCAGCCTTGATTCGGTGTTCAAATGAACTTCCATTCGTGAATGACCTAGCCTAAGGAAAACGTTAAAGAGTATGAATGAATAATACGATAGATCAGCAAGCAATTTTGGACGATTTGTTATATGGTTCAATACATATGCTTCAATACCAGGTACGCACTAAAGATCAGAGATTTGAAGTCTTCGCCAATCTAACCGCCAACTAAAACATGAAAGAGATTTCGTCAGTTGCAGTCAAAGCAGAAAAAGCGTGACACCTCTGTTTTCATCATTCAAACAGCATCATGTCTTCATTGAATTTTGTTTTTACACGGAAAAGCCTTGAATATTTTTTTATTTCAATGGGGAGGCATTCCTGTTGTAAACCATATAATAGTTGCTCCTCCTGACGGAAGCAGTATTCAAGAAAAATGGAAACAAATAGTAGAAGCACTCGTTGAATTACCGTCCAGTTGCAAACATTTCCTTTAAAGTTTTAAACAGAAGTTCAAATTCACATGGTGTATTTCTTCTGCTTTGTCTGTACAGCTATAGCTAAGATCATCGAATTCAATAAGCAGGACTGTCGTTGCACCTAGGACTTCTCCCTCCCCCTTCTCCCTCGTTCTGTTCTCGTTATAGAATTATATGCAAAACGCGTTTTCAAGTCACTGAATGAGTTGCCACCTGACTTCGTGGTGCAAGATCTATTTGCCAGGAATTCTAAGACTTGTCATCGTGTTTTGCGCAATACACATTGTGACTTGAGAGTTGCATGTTTGAAAAACTAGAGGCCAGATTCGGATTTAGCACCCAAGCTTTAGCCTAACCACAAGTTTTCGTGTTACTACAAGCCGTAGTGTTAGCTTTATGGCAAAGTACAGTTTGAAAATTTGACCGTGAAAATCACTGGGAGTGTGAAGTTTCACCCCGAACGATTTTGCGGTCATCTTTGAACTTTGCATTGTCATAAAACCAATATCACAGCTGGCAACAGTTTAAACCACGTAACTAGACTAAAGTTTGGATTCTAAATCTGAATCTGGGAATGAAATTTTCATATGACTAATAGGAGGAAATTTTCAAATTTGACAAATTTTCAAAACGAGGCTGCTTAATTGAAGTGGTGTATTCAAATACATGATTCAAACAATATGCAACGAGCATTTTGCTGCTCGAAGGGAAAAGTGCAGCTCCATGGAAAAATGCAGCTCCATGGAAAAATGCCTTAGAGTCGACCTGTCATGTTGCAACCCCCCCCCCTCCCCATTGCAGCACATGGGATTTTCATCTGGCTAAAATTTGGCTTCAAACTTCTTAAAATCAGTTTCATACTGCCAATGATAATAGCTTCTTATTGAATGGTCAATGGTCGCACGCTAGGAAGCGAGGCAAAGTGTCAGCTGCAAATAATCGAGTTTCTTTGCAGTATCTAATATCTTTGTTAACTTATGTGTAGTTCACAAATTTGCGGGATAAACATTAAATAAGAAATGCTGCGTAACAAAGCAAATATCGATCTAGATAATTGACACGTAGACGTTCAATGATTTTGAAAGTAAAGTTTACATTAGGCCAATACATTAATAAATCATCTAATGGCAGCTGCTCCTGTAGCAAAGGTCGAATAGCCTGTGTTCCAGACCACTTGAAAGAAAGTGGTCTGGAACACAGGCAAAGGTTGAATGATTAGGGAAAAGGTGCTCCAAGGAGAAAGTTCGGAGCAGATTTTGGATTCATCACTGCAATTCACTAATAACAGGGAGAATACCTTCAAATTCTGTCAAACTTTCTGCATTTAGGATAAAAAATTCACAAGGCTTGCCAAACCCTACAAACTTACTGTTTTGAGACTTTGGAGTTATTAATCAAACCCAAATTCAGTGGCCTAATTAATAAGATGAGCAAGATTACAGTAAGTTTGGTAGGCTTGGGCAAGCCTTCTTAATTTTCTGATTCTAAATGCAGACAGTTCAGTTACCTCAAGTTTACATTGGACATGGCATTTTTATGTTTCTATCCTATCATGTCATTTGCAAATGCTTTAGCTGGTGGGCCTCAAGCAGAAAAATCCCTAAGGCCACGACTGTCTCCATTTTGTCACTACCCAAATTCCGAGTCTACCAAGTCGGCCGTTTTAGAATTTGTACCAATCAACCACATGATTAAAAATGTCATAGCCTTTCTTGATCCCAATTTGGAGAAATTCAGTTAGTTTTCCAAACAGTTCATTGTATGTTTGCATTAGTTGATTAGTTGATGTCTGTTTTTTCTTTAATTTTATACTTCAACTAATCTAAGGATGTGTCATTATCAAAATTTCTAACTAAGTTGTATCCATTTTCAGTGAAAGACTTTTGCCTGGTTGTGAACTTCAAAAAACAAGCCTTTCTTCCAATTATTCTGTGGTTCCTGACGGTTTTAAGCTTTTTTCAAACCTTTTCTTGAATTCTGAAAAGAAACAAAACATATATTTTGAAATATTGAAGCCCGGAAAATATTGAAGATGTCAGAAAATCGAACAGCAGAATTGCATCGAATGTGTCTTTGAAGCAACTCAACCCAGAGAAAACGGTTGTGGAATTTTGCACAGACAATGCTCCCGGGGGGGGGGTACTTGACTAGGGAAGTGACGGGGGTGTGCGGCAAAACTCTCGACAGCCTATACCCTGTCGCATAAAAATTTTGCCAAAATCCATTGTTTCAAGGGAACTCTAAAGGCATTCCCTCCACACGATACCCTGTCGCATAATTTTCTTATCAATTGTAATACCCTGTCGCATAATTTTTATCAGAAAAGGACATCCCAAGACATCCTGTCGCATGATTTTTACCGTAAAAGGATACCCTGTTGAGCGGCACATCCCGTCAAGTCAAGTATGGGAGTACCCCCACCCCCCCCCCCTCCGGGTACAGCTTGTATCACTGACGCGACAATGCAAGAACTGAAGGCGAACTTGTGGTTTTGTAGCACTGAATCACAGAAGTAGCACGGAGCACTGAATCACAGAAGCAGCTAGCCTGCGTGCAGACTTTACTTAGTGGCAGTGGCAAGTATAGTCTGCACGCAGGCTAAGAAGCAGCTAAATGCTAATCGAGTCCGCGAACCGACCCCTTGTCATAAAAGGCTCAAGTGAGGGCTCTACCTGGTCCTTGTCCACCAGACTGTTCTGACTCAAGAGTCAAAGGCCAGTCAGAGGATTAGACCAATACACTGCGCCACAACACTTTCGAACTGCGATGCGTACTTTTCGGCATAGATAAAAAATAACTTGGAGCAACAGGTGTTTCAGGGCATAATCTTAGTTGCTTGAAGTCTGCCGATTTGAGAAGGCTTCTCATATTTCATAAGCCATAAATATCCACCCTACTGCTTAAATGAGAGTTTGTTATTAACTGTAAAACACACAACCACAGGATGATTGACCTCTAGGCCGCTCTGATTGAGCATAAGTATAAATTTTGGTATTCTGTTTCCTAAATAACACCTAATTTCATAAAAATAGATGTGAACCTCGTCAGCTGCCGAAATATATTTAAGTGCATGAAATAACATGCTTTTAGTTTAGATAACGCAATTCAAGACTGGAAAGTTGACCTTGTTACTAGCACTTAGAGCCTTTCAAACTTACTCAAAGCTGATAGTAACGCTAAGTGTTTTGCTTAGTAATAACGGCTCGTATTTTAAGATACAAGGCCCCCATTTGAGAAGATGTCAGCGCTTTTTGAAACGTATCACATGTGAGCTCCAGTCCGTTGTTATTTCAAGTTCAAATATAAGAAATGAGTTAGAAAAAAATCCTGTGTGAAAATATCAAAGTAACAATATTTTGCAATGTTTGATAAAGTCGAGTGAGTTACGGATTCTACAGCAATGGAAAATATCGGCTGTGAATGAAATAAGACAGTTTTCATCATCATTGCTTTGGTGTATAGCGAGCAACGTAGCCCCTTTTTTTATTGCTATCTGGTATGATATAGTTGTTCTATTGTTTGCTATCTATGTATAACATCAAATGCAATAGGTTACATTTACATTCCCCAAAAACCTCTTACATAAATATTCATATCCCTCCGTCTTTTTGCACGATATTAACACTGGTGTAGAAAGTCTGCCAAATGAAATAAAGTCTTTCAACGGGACAATCATATCCAGTTTAGCATATAAGCGAAAGCTGTGAAAAGAAACCAGTTGATCGTCTGTTAGCGTTCTAGAGGGACACCAGCATAGCAGCTCAATTTTGATAGTTTTCTTCGAAAGGAGCGACAAGGGCAAAAGCAACTTGCATACAAAGATGCCGGGTTAGTTGAAATAAATGTTAGACGTTTTAAAGGACTGTGGCTCTCAGACAATATATCGCATTCCTACCTGTGCGATGAGTAAAAAAGTGTTTACATATTTGGTGTGCTGCGGAGGAAAAAGTATATGGCTAATATTCAATGCTAAAACGTTGATCTACTGGTAAAAGGCTAACTAAAATGAGGAATTTTGTTTGGCAAAACAAGTCCCTCAAAGATAAAAAAATTGGCAAATATCTGTAAGGGTCAGGTATGGGAGGATAGATTTAACGTTCCATTCTGTCCCACGATATACTTGCCATTGAAATTAAAGTTCTATTTCGAAACTAACAGTTACGTGAATTTTGATTGCAATGCCAAGTAAATCATGGACCAGAATGGAACGTGGAATTCTGGTTCCAGCACATAAATTTAGATCTAAAATTCAGTTGTCAAAATCGGTTGTATCTTTTTCAACTTACAAGCCGGGTGCAAGCCTTACAAGTGTTGTCTTTTAAATCTGTTTTCCAGTCCATTCCTTGCAGACCTTCAGACCGTCCATTGTTTACCTCCTTGGCAGATCCTCCAAGGCGAGATGCATGTCAGAGCGGATATTCCTAAAGCCTTTCCCAGCACAGGTGCCAAGCTTTGAAAAGGATCGTACAAATGCTGAATGCATCTTCCGTTCGATTTAATGGTTTTGATGAAAGTTCAAGTCTTTGCTATAGTTCTCCCTAGCAAATTTTGATGTCTTGAATATTTTCAAAATAACAGCAGTTTGGTAGTCAGCCAGTTATATGAGAACGCAGCGTTATCACATTGCTAGTCCTAAGCTACAATCGTGGCCAAATAGGTTACGGGACAGCTACTAAAAAAGGCGCAAATACTGCCTCTTTACAGTCTTAGCCCTCTGTTATGCTGTAGCTTTCCACGATCAAATGGTTTATGAACTGATTTATTACACTTTCAATCACCTGCAACAACACTGACATGGGGAAAACCAGCGAAAATCTAGGTTTTGATCAATGGTCTAATAACTGTCAGCCACGTACAGATTTCTGCTTACCACCATATTATGGACCCTCATAAACTATGGCTTGCTAATCGCTGTCAAAACGTAAAACTTCTTGACAAATTTTTCTCAGTTTTGGTCTAGTTTCATCACCTCGTCGGCCTGAAAAACCATTACCAAGATGAAATTCAATTTGCGTCCCTTAAACCTGAGGCGTTGACAGAAATGCTGCCTATAGAGACCTCGTTAGCGTAATGAGCCAAGTGTTCCAAAACGCACTTCTTTTTGCAAAATAGTCAAATTCATTCACAAGGCCGATCCATGATACAGCAAAGTAATGAGACGGGCAGTTTATTTATGTTAGTTCGGGGGGGGGGGTTATACCCATTACATAAGTTTCAATAGTATCGCTATTTTTTTATAAATATTAGGTTGAAAATAATGAACGAATAAAAGGAATCACGTCGTCAGTCTAGGGCGGCATAGGTTCTAAATCTTTAAATTTACGAAAAAAGGCGGGTGTAAAATTCAATGACCTGCTTCTTTAAACTGAATGACTTAAAAGAACCTTTAGCCATTTTTCTATGATTCTACCGTTGTACTTTTCCGAAATCATGAATATTTGTCGAAATTACAGCCATTTTTATATTTCAGCAGATTTTATGATGTGATGTCATCAAACTTCCAAATCACAAACCAGAAGATTGAAAGAGTTTTGCTTGCTACCATATTGTAGGCATTCCTAAACTATGGCTTTCTTGAAAATTATGTGATCTTTCGTCATGAGTTTTAGAAATTACGATAGCTTTAAGTTTTTTCAAAAATTTCTTGATTTCTTACTGTAATTCTGAAAATATTGAAGACTTCAGAAAAGTCCAACGGCATATTTACTGTAAATAGTTCAAGATTCTTTGAAGCCGTTCAGTTCAAAGAAATAGGTCATAGAATTTTACACCCATCTTTCTAGAGATTTGAAACGTATGCTGGGCGGAATGTTTTTGCTGCTCTGCCATTGAGAATCCGACAACCCACGTTAATATAAGAACATAGCAAAGAAACAAATAAAAAACAATACTTGGCTTGATTTGACTTGGTACCTGGCAAAAAAGTTACCTCATTAGTCAACCTCGAACCTAGGGTAACTATGGCGCGAAGAGGCTGAAAACAATGATAGTCCTGGAAACGAGGTTGCTCATTACTTTACTGTATCATGGCCAGTTCAGGAATCACAACGAGGTTGTCCGAACTGCTTATTATTTAGCTCTTTTCACTTCTGAGTGATTTTGAAGCATAGCGCAAAACCAGTGGTGACTACTACATCAAACTTTTTGGAATGTGTCAAATTTTTACTTCGGTCACAAATATCAGAAAAATACTTCCAATTAACAGTGATGCATAGATTTTTAACTAAAACTCATGTGAGTGATTCCAAGCTCATTAATTCATACAAATTGGGATTTAGAATTGAAACAAATTGCATTCCCGCAACCTCTATAAAATGTCAAGAACGTTCGTGCGCAAAGCTAAGCAGAAACACGCCTATTTCATAAGAAGATACCAGCATTTGTCTACTACCAGGTGGTAACTTGGAAGAAAAGCCGACAGACCATTCAAAATATTCTAATAAAACGTGAAGTAAATCGTCAATCGTTAAAGGATTCGAACTTCTTCATTGATAATCCAGTTAGAATTACCAGTGCTTGATTCATGACTCTGTTTTAAATATTCATAATTCAAAGATATTCATGTCAATCCGTGCCACCAGTTTTTAGAATTTAGTGTGATGAAACCTATGATGTCTTTCACCATAAAAACTGTTCCAAATACAAAATGTGTTCATAGCAGCCTAGACAGCTATAAATTGAATTCTAACTCTGGAAACTCTAGAAGACACGAGTATACTCTCCTTAGTAGAGGCTCCTTCTTTCATTTAGCACAGCGACCCAAATATTATTTAGAAGATCTTGACAATAAGGCTTCAGCATGTTTCCAAAAAACAATTGTTCTTTGAAGAGGGAGTTTCCTTAATTTTCCAGGAATTGAAAGGGCGTACTCATGAATGATTAGACTTATGACGATGAGTCCCTTGTATCCCTGCGGTAAACCTTGCTCAAGAGGGACTTTTCATGAAACAATGTAAAACCCGGCCCTATCTCATGCACTCGATCATGACTCGATCGATCAAATCAGGATCGAACGACTGCCGTGGCTCTGTTCAACGGTCACTCCTCGGAAAGCAAATGCGATAAAATCCACGTTAAGCAGGCGTTTCATCAAAGAAACTTGGTATAAATCTGAAGAAGGAAGTTCACTTTACCTGGTAAGTCAAAACGAGTCTTTCAACGCTACATTTTCCATGTTTTTAAGACCAAAACAAACCAAAGAAAACTACAGCCACCTGCCGTAGCAACTTTGTTCAAAATCTAGTCAACTGCATCATTCGAATCGAGAATTCGACATAATTGTTCTCTGCCAAATCTCGCAATGTGATTGGTACGCTAGGAATTGCGAAGTTTGGGCCTAAATAGGGCTAAGTTTTTCATAGTAATACTATGAGTCTCTATTGCCTGAAGCGACATCATCAAGTCAAAGATCACAGGGCAACAAGAGACTCATCGTCATCAGTCTATGAATGATTTCCTTTGGGATTCCCGTCGTGAAATACTACGGGCCCAAGCTGGCCATCGATGGCCCTCACTGGTCATGCTTTCATCCGCTTTCATCATAATCCTTATACTGAATGGTATAATCTACAATCTAATTAAGTACACGTTTACGAGGCTTGAACTGCATTCACACGATGCCAGCATGTTTTGAAAACGGCGAAAAAATTTGACGAATAGGCCTCCCGTTCACACAAAAATGGCACATTTTTTGCTGGCAGAATTTGAAAACGGTACATTTGAAAGCGACATCCTGTGAGTACTCGAAAATGGTGAACGCAGAATATTTCTCAACGTTTTTGGAACGAGACTGATCTGTTCTTAGGGTGTAGGTACATTTCTTTGGCATCAAAGTCTTTCAACGAGTTTGTAAGATTTCTTTACGATTTCTGTAAGATATCAAAGACAAACTCTTTGTAAGATTTTGATGCCAAAGAAATGTATCTACATTCTAAGAATCGACAATTCTCATTCCAAAAGCGTCGAAAATTGTTCTGTTTACATCATTTTCGAGTATTCACACGATGCCGTTTCCAAAATGTGCCGGTTAGAGTTCCGTTTTCAAAATCTACCGTTTTCAAAATCTGCCGGCAAAAAATGTGCCGTTTTCGTGTGAACGGGAGGCCTATGCGTCATGTTTTTCACCGTTTTCAAAATGTGCCGGCAAAAAATGTGCCGTTTTCGTGTGAACGGGAGGCCTATGCGTCATGTTTTTCACCGTTTTCAAAATCTGCCGGCAAAAAATGTGCCGTTTTCGTGTGAACGGGAGGCCTATGCGTCATGTTTTTCACCGTTTTCAAAATCTACCGTTTTCAAAATCTGCCGGCAAAAAATGTGCCGTTTTCGTGTGAACCGGAGGCCTATGCGTCATGTTTTTCACCGTTTTCAAAATCTGCCGGCAACAAATGTGCCGTTTTCGTGTGAACGGGAGGCCTATGCGTCATGTTTTTCACCGTTTTCAAAATCTACCGTTTTCAAAATCTGCCGGCAAAAAATGTGCCGTTTTCGTGTGAACGGGAGGCCTATGCTTCATATTTTTCACCGTTTTCAAAATCTATCGGCATCGTGTGAATGCAGTCTGGTACAGGTAGAAGCAGACAGTTGACAGTCTGGGCAAATTACAAAGAAATGATCAAGCCTATCGCTACCAAAACATCACACTATTTGCACTTAAAAATGCCACGATTGATCTGTGGCCAAAGAGAAATCATGCTATGTGATGTGCCACCTGGGGAGAGGAAAGCCTTGTAGTCCGGGGAGTTAAAAAAGAACTGACACTAGTTAATTTTGTCTTAAATTTGCAACGTTAAACACTCCAATTGAGACCAATATAACATTTGAATTGTAAAGAATACTATCGTTGCGTAACGCAGATTGAAATTTGCAAAACAGTTGCAGTCTTTTGATAATTTTGCTACAATCCAACTCTTTTTTAAGCACATGCACCAGTAACTCCACTCCGACATTCATTCTTTTAAAAATCTGTGGAATGGTATCACTTACTTAGCTGCGTCAACAACTAGTTAATATTCTGCTACTAGGCCAAACATCGCTTCAATTTGTCGCCATTTTCCCTCAGAAGAGGCTAGCAGCGATTCAGAGGCAAGAGAACAATAAGGTGGCCTCATTTTTGACGAACGTGACGTCAGAAGAGCAGATTCTTTACGCTTTATGACGTCATGATGCTCCATTCGCTGATTTGAATACGCGATTTTGCAAAGAAAGGATAAAGAATGGTGGGAAGAAGTAAGACGCGCCGTTCGTAACAGTATAACCACGTCTTTTACCAACCCTAGATGACTTCTTTAAATCTGTTTTGCTAATCAATCCAGAACCCTGAGCATCGCTATGCCTATATACGGGTTTGTTGTTTGTTTCAAAACATAATTTAGTATTCCAAACTTTTCACGTTATTTAATAATATCTTAAAGAAAGATCCACCTGCGTCTCTGTAAACAACTTAATAAAGAAAGTATGATTTATTTTTCTTTAAGCAGGGCCCGAGTGGTGAAAGATGCTCAGATGATAATTGGCTGCGTCATGGCCTAGTAAATATTAAACGCTATACACGCAGGATGCAAAAGCGCTTCAATGCATCACACCAAGTGAGAAAAACAGATGAATTTAGAAGATAGAAGACCACACAGCAATAAACCAAGGAAAGCATGAAGATAGACAAATTCAGAAGATAAAGAACATGTAGCAATGCAAAGAATAAAGCGACAAACGGAAAACAAGTTATATAGCTATAAGAAAGAATAACTTATAGAGGATTTGAATTTGCAGAATTTGGAGATAAAGGGAGAAGCATACAGAAATGAAATGATGACGCATTGGTAAGTGCTTCGTGCGAATTTTAGCATCTCTTGGAGCAACTAAACTCATTTCTTCACTAGAAACTGTCTAAATAAACGGTGCTATGTGGATCAGAGAGCAAAGAAATATATGGTTTGCAGCTTTAGTTCTTACAGTTCAAAACAAAAATAATTTGACAGCGAAGAGTATGACTGATTTTTTTACATAATTCTTTGTGTGAATCCTTTCAGTACTTGATAAAGATAGATCAGCGCCACGATTAGAGCATTGTAAATTTAAGAAACTCAGAAGAGACATTCGGTGGCAATGACGTCCTGAAATTCAATTCAGTTCAATTGAATTTGCTTTTATTCGTAAATACAAGCAACTACGAAAATAAAATATTCTTCAACAAATACTTGTATGGCAAAGCTTGGGGCGCTGAAATGAAGTTCTAAAAGGCCACAAAATAAACTACGACAATACAGTTAAAATCAATGAACTGACAGGTCGATAAGGATCAGCTACATGAAACACATAAATCAGCTATTATCAGTCTTTTTTCTTAAGTTTTTCAAGGATCTGTCCTCGACCTTGGACGTAAGTCTTTCTCAAACAAAACCAATAAACCGCATCTCTTTATTTATTTTCACTATTCTACACATCTTCTGATGTACAATGGGCAAAGAAATGATGGCAGTCTTACCAAATTTAGCAAAATTTGCAAAACCATGACACACTTTTACACCAAAAAATTCCATTCAAGGCATTTGAAGTCAAAATCAAATGAAATATCGCTGGTAAACTCTTCAGTTTGCTTTCGGTATGTCTCTTTTTGGCAGCCATGTTTCAAAAAATGGTCCGTGATCGTGGAGTGGTTTATTGACATTTCTGTAGCTAATCCGGGCTAATCGACCAACGGAACTGGCTTTGTTTGCTAACCACGTCAAAAGTTGTCTAAAATGGACCCTTCTGATCCATAGTGCCCCCATGAAAGAAGAGCCCCTTCGAATGAGAATTGCTTCCTAAATTTATACTTCTGTTGAAATATCATTTCTCACTCCCAAATTTCTTCTCAGATTCAACTGTCGCATGTCATCGCTGACTCAAATCATTGCATAATCGATAATCACAGAGCCTACACACGCAGAGAATGGCGCTTGGACAAAAACGGAAGCTTCTGGCACTTCTGTTCGCGTTGTTTTTATATTTGATTCTTGGTGCAGCAATATTTTGGAAGGTGGAAGAGCGAGAAGGCCCAAGAGAAACACTATTAAAAGGTGTTTACGAGGAGCATAAGGTTGGAGAGGGAAATATGACATTTGATAAATTCAAGGAAATGATGCATGAGGTAGAACATGTTTTTAGATTGTCACATTTTGGCGAATCCACTTGGAATTTTTACAGTGCTTTGTATTTTTGCGGATCAGTGGTCACAACTATTGGTAAGTTCGAGTCGAGACGGATTTTAGTACAGGGTAGGGTAGACCAAAAGAACTTTCAGCTGTTTGAAAATTTGTAATGCGGAGAATACATAAGGTATTGGATGAATAAAGTCTTATTGATTGCCGAAAGTGTGAAGCATCTCCTTGAGTTTTCTTCTAGGTTTCTAAGCAATACAGAAATTGTAAACTATGTAATAAAGCAGGCCTTCATTAGCTGCAAATGATCTTTTTTAATAGTTGCCTACTGCAAATAGATTATTGATGATGAAGCTGATGATGATGAAGATGACGATGATTATGAGGATGGTGATGATGATGATTATTATTATTTTTATCATCATTATAACTATGGTGATGATGATGCAGCATTGTAAAATATAGCTGGGTAACATTGGATTTACGAAAGCAAAGGATAAGTAACCTCCACGCTCTCACGCAAATTCTTTTCATTTCCCTCGAGGTTTCACAATTCATTTTTGCAACGGTACCAGATGATTTCCATCGTTACTCTTGCCCTTGATTCTTAACTGCTGAAAGAAACAAAGTGTGTTTGTTTAATGACATTGTCACTAATCTGATGGAATGTTTCAGACCTTTCTCACGCATTTCAAAGTTTTACATCTTTTGTGAATTAAAATTTTGCCTGCATTTCCAGTACTCAGAAAAATTGACAAAGTCGCTGCCATGTTTTAGCCGTTTGGTTATCAGTGAAGATTCATTTTAATGTCTCAACTGCTCTCCGCGTAGGAATTTTAAACAGACAGGATTTTTGTGGTCTGCCCGGTATAGTGGTAATAATTATCTCTAGCCACCCTTTAGCAATGATTAATCATACTGACATGCACTACTATGGTTTCACAATTCTCAGTTCAGGTAGTACTGGTACTTTGGTTGTTTCAAACGAGATTAATCCAATGATTAACCTCGTTATGATAGAAGGATTAGAGGCGGTGCGGGTGCTCTAGCAACTGACGACTGCTTCTGGTAGAGCAAGGGCAGGCAGGCATGCTATTTCAAAAGCGATCATATGTTGAATCCAAAGAGAATGCTGTCAGGCAACAAATCAAAGACAAAACGGCAGAGGATGTCGTGAAACTGAAACCAGCTTGCCTAACTGTCTTGCTGTACACACGAACGGCATTGCAAAGAAGAAATCACCATGATGAATCGGAAGAAGAAGGAGGAGGAGGAGGAGAAGAAGGAAGAATCAAAACTCTTGTCATTGCGAACTTGTCATTTTGTTCAGAAGTTGAGTGTTTGGGGTTGAATTTCATTCAAAATATGCAAAGTTTGTATTGCCTACGCAAAGTTCATTTTCTGAACAAAGGCCCGTGACGGTAGCGGTATTTGACGGCAGCAAAATTTGAGCTAGCGTTCACATGATGCCGTTCTAGAGTGTGCTGGTTATAGTTCCGTTTTTCAAAATCTAATGTTTTCAAAATCTAACGTTTTCAAAATCTGTCGGCAAAAATTGTGCCATTTTTGTGTGAACAGGTCTATCTGTCAAATTTTGACCGCCTTCAAAATGTGCCAGCATCGTGTGAACGCAGTCTTAAAGCATTGAGTACAGACACAGGAGGCCCAACATATTGTAGTAAAAGGGCCCTCTAATATTCGAACGCATGACTTACCAAGATCTTTTCTTTCTTCAGATAGCTATATACTTAGGTAAAACAGTGCAACACTAACGCAAATCATATCGAATGGGGTTAGCCTTTTAAGGACGGTTTTAGGGATTTTGGTCAATAAATTGGCTGTTTACTCTTCCATTCTCCCTCAACGGTTTGAATATTTCTTCACTAAGTATGATTCGAGAAGTCAAATTATTACAAACTGAAGATGAAGCTTCAAATAATTGTCGTCGGCCTCATCATAAAGAAGCTGCTCTGCCTTTGGGTGTGTCAGGAAATGAGTTGCAGTAGCACAGACACATACCAGTTTACGTAGATTACTTAGTTTAGGCTAAACTGTTAGAAAAACTTAAATCAAAATTTTGATTAGGAAAATGCAAACAGGATTTACTGTTATTGCTTCAAGAATCACTTTTATTTTTTGAGCTGGCAAAATCAGCATGTTTCAACAAAGTTTGCATAGAGAACAAAGAGGAACAATTTGATAATGAAGAAAAGCCAAGAGACAACTCAGTTTGACATTGAAATTTCGATTTCCCGAAGAAATTATCTATTCGCAAATAGGATTGGAGCGATAGAATTGACATGAAGCTGTTTCAAAGTCTATGTCAACGAAAATTGTGTAGCATATGATATTTTTTAATCCAATCTGTACACTCCTATCGAATGTCATCTGTTTTGATACACAGATACTAAGCCTCTTGATTAAATTTACAAATTACAAATGTTACAAAGTAAACAATTTATTTTTCATAGATAATTTGTTGACAATAACAGTTTGAAATTAGAAATATTGTTTTCAGAAACTATGAAATAAACTTGCTCCAAAGAGAGAAGATTCCTAATTTCCCACGTTACCTTTAGCCGCGGAATTAGACAGGCATTGTTCACAGTTAGTGACCTGTTGAAGGTCCGTAATCGGAAAACCTATGAAGTAGTTTCGATTGTCATCATCCTAACATTTTGTTTTGGATCTGAGAATTGATGGACTAAAAACCCTTTGTGCTATGCCAGTTTAAAAACATGCACTCCAAGTTTTATTAGCCAAGCAACTGTCTGCCGCTCTATCTTTTCTCTTTGTTTGTCTAGTTTTAATAAGGTTTGCATGGCTTTTAATGTTATCACTACGTTCATTATGAGAAAGTAGCGGTCAACAAAGACGTTAGCGCATGGACATTACCTATAGAAAATATGATGCCAATGGTATGATGTGAACACACATGTAAACATTTGTTATTGTTGCACGGCAAAACAAGATTACTTGTATACGCATAGATTGTGTTCTGGACCATTCAAAAAGGAACAGGGTTCTGGGACATAGGCTATTTCATACGACTCAATTGAAAGGACCATACGATCCTAGCAAATATAGCGATTTTTGGAGTTTCATGATTTCGGTACTGAAGGGATTCTTACATGAAGCTACTGACTTTCACAAGTTGCTATTGACCACAATCGCAAGCATGTTGACAGAAATTTTTATCAGTTTACCCAGTACGCAGCACTCCCTGATCATTGTTAATTCTAGTTTAATGTGCATTTTTATTTTTGAATACTCAAGTGAAAATATTTCCACTAAAACTAAAAGCAAAAGTGTGACAAATTCTTTTTTCACAAAACTGGCCCTGTTCTCTGAAAAATTCTTCATCTCATGTTAGTTAGAGGCGTTTGATTTCTTTGATTGATCGATTCACCTGAGAAAGGAACAAAAAGCAGTCAAATATGTTCTACTGAAAGTAGTCATGATGCTTAAATGCACGTCTTGAAAGAGAAGAGCAAATTGTCTGCAAATGTTTAATTTAACCTTGTGGAAGCTTTATTCCTGGTTTATTGTCTTCTGCTTTTAAATATTTGCTCCTCCTTCGAGTGTTTTGTAAAATTCCCGAGCAGTTTTGAACATCGTAATCGAATGTTCATTTGCAAAAGCAAACAAAGTCCAATTTATTGTTAGAAACAATTTCAACACAGAGTTTTAGAAGTTTCAGAGTTTAAACATGTACTTCAAACTGCCTGCGTATATCACTGACAATGAACTCAAGACTTCCTGGTAAATGTAATTAGTAGTGGAAGAATATAAAACGAGGTGCTTCTTCGGGGTGGCTTCATTTAGATTTGATGAATGTACAATGCTGGTGTGCGATAAAACATATCAATGTACGAGCACTTGCTTCGATCAATAATATTATTGAGTCAAAGGCGCTATTTACAAGGTTTGAGAGAACAACGTAAAACCATAACGTAAAGCTGTTTACGAGAGCTGGATTGACAACACAAGAGAGGCCCTCCCCTCGTAAGATTTGCACGAGAAAGATGGCATCATACAGTTTTCTAGGGCAAAGTTTACGATTCTTTAAGCACACTCAAAGATTTCATCGTTCATAAAGCTGATTTAAGGGAAACTGGTTTTTAATCTTGGGATAATGTCTGCACTGCATGATACTGGATAAAAACCCTTCCCAACCTTCGCCAACTCAGCAAAGTTTTAGGAGGCCAGGCCATAAAGTTAATTGTGGGAAAACTTGCAGACGTCTGTTTGTTAAGGCTGCACTGCCGTAAGAACGTCGTGATAACACTATAACAATACCATAACAACATCGCAACAATATTACAAAATGCCGTGCCAACGCTAAATAACGGCACAACAACATCATCGTTTCAACAAAGTTTGTCGATACAAGAAGAAAAATTTACTGGAGGCACATTTTGAAAGCGGGCAATTTTCCTATTCCTGGATGATGACAGACATTGCAACGTGAGTAGAAAGAAGAACAAGAAAGCCATAACAACAAACAAAAGACTAAATCCAAAAGAAATAACAGAAACAAATCTTCTGGGATTTCTGCGGTAAACATGAGCGGCAATTTCTATAAAAACCATTTGAAAAGTGTTCTTTGATCTAATGCTCTGATTTACGTATTGGATTGAATTAGTATTCCATTGTGAATAAAGTTAATTTCGGAGAGAAGCGAAGAGCACAAAGAGAAATAGAAAGTAGCAGACTCGAGGGAATGAAAATATGATGTCGAAGAATTAACCTTATTGATAAATGTTTCATGAATCCGAGGAAAGCTATCTTTGACACAGAATATTGAATCAAACAGAAAGGTTGCAGAAGAAGCAAATTCATGTTTTGAAACGAACGACAGGAAATAGAAACAGCAGAATTACTACGCAGAACACACAACGCTAACAACAGCACAGTTGATGAAAGTAAAACAGAAGCAAGAACAGGATTTAGAAATAGACAGAAATAGACAACGATAAATGAAACGGGATCAGTTAAAATGAAGAAGGGTGAAAAAAGAAAATTGCTCATACTTATGACTGGTTTTGTGCTGTATCTTTCAATCGGAGCTCTGATATTCAAGGCTGTAGAAAGCAAAGGAGACGATGGCGAAGCCAAAATGACAAAAGTTTATGAAAGGTTGAAATCAGAGCAGAATTTAACGAGGGCAGAATTCAAGAATTACATCAAAGAAATTCAAACTATTTATAAAGCAACTAGTCATGGTTCAGAATGGACATTTTATTCATCGCTATATTTCTGTGGATCGGTTGTTACAACGATAGGTAAGTCAAGCCATACAGAGATGAGGTCGGGTGGAAGGGAAATTACCTACGCTGTAGCATTTTAGCCAAAAAATGCTCCTAAAGTTGTAAGAAATTTGGGAAAATCTGGTGAAGTCTACATAGTCGCACTGCAACTCAACACAGTGCAACCAGTTCTGAGAACATTTTGAATTCTCACGCTCAAAATCGGCAAGGGCTGACATGACAGTTAAACCTGGTGAAATCTAAGTCGGTAATGGAAGTTACAATGACCATTACCGACTTAGATTTCAAGCAAGGCTCGGTAGCCCTATTTTTGGACATCCTTATGTGTTGAGAAACATTTTCAGAACATGAAAATAAGTTCCAATTGTCATTGTGATTTCTGACTAATCATTATGCATCAACTCAAAAATTTCTTTGAGGAATTCATAACATCAAAATAACATATGATGAGGATAAAGAGACGAGAAGTTTTTATATGGATAGGAATCTTAGCAAAAAATTTATATTCCTAAGTGTTGGAGGTTTCATTACAATCACTCTTCCTGTTTTTCACATTTAAGACATAAAATCAATCCAAATTTTGAGATGAATTGTTGCCCGGAGTATTATCATACGTTCCACACAGTGTGACATATTTGTTACGAAAATGGTCGCTAAGGACGGCAAAACTCAAGTAAACTTTCTTGCCTGCGGGATTACTCGAACCTCCCTCGAGTCTTAGGATGAAGTGACTAATCCTTTGGATTCTTATTGATTGTTCCGGATTGCTCATACCTATTTCTAAGGATTTTAGAGAGAATAACCGGTTGAATTTTTCAGAAATCAGGTTCCATTTCACATAAACGGTTAAGAGGGTAGAGTATGGTGACACGTAAAATGCACCACAGTACTAGAGGGGCAGTATCAGGTACCATAACCTCCGGCACCCAGTACCATTTAGTTCAGTGCCAAGAACCATAGGAGCAGGTAAACAGTGCCACTTTAAGTAGGAAATATGGGAAAAATTTGGAATGAAAATTTAATAATCTCCGTGTTCCCGTCGTCTATAAATGTCCTTGGTACCACAGTAATTCCTGCCATTTCCCAGTACCAAAGGCATCAGTACCAGGTACCGTAGGGGCCAGTACACAGTACCATATCATCAGGATGAAGTCACTACCTACCGAATGTCAGATCATGGCAAGCATCATCCATCGTTAAAAGAAAAACAGTCGATAGTTTTTTCTAAATTTGAAAAGCTTTTTATTTTTAGTGGAACGGTTACATTCTGAGGAACACTTCTTGTTGCTCTGCCCTTATTTTGATGTACATAGACGGGACCTCCTCGCTGGAATCTTTGCATTACTACGACCACTTGGATATGTAGATCTTGCACATGATTTTTTGTTAAAACTGTTATTATATGGTGATAAAAATTTTCGTGAGTCAGTGAATAGGCATATCCTTGAACTTACATTAAATTTTATAGATAAAACTGGTCGATTCGATTGAAGTCTTATACGAGACCCTTCCATAAGCCACCCAATTGTAGCGTTGTTTTGTAACCATTGTTTTCAACTTAAATTTTTCTTTTCTTTTTACTTTATTTAGTTTTCTTTTGTCTTTGTCTTTGATATTGTAGTAGAACCGTATAGTATTTTTGTAAGTGACTTAATTAGCAAACTGTATCGTAGTTGTTAGTCTAGTTCCATGTCTTTATGTTATGGCCATGGTGTTGACATTTATTTTTGCTCCCATGGCATCGTCCTGTAGTGTTGCATAGTTATTTAAAGTATAGTAGAATGTAGCCTTGTAGTAATATTTTATAGGGATGTAAAAAAAAATATTCTGAGACCCATATGTCGGGATTCTCGATGATTAAACCTAGCATTATAGGTGCCACGTCCCCTTATGTTTTGTAAATAGTAGCAATCCTCCATCTCCTAAAATTTTAAGCAATATGATTGATTCAGTTTAGCAAAGCGTCTCTAATGTATCGGTCAGTCGAGAGTTGGTGACAACGCTGGCGACAGGTGATACCAGACAACATAATTTGCAATAATCTGCTCTTTCTAAAATCCCAAAGATCTTCTTTTTTGTGATCTTGTGTCAAAGATCATATTGATTTTAGAGATGCTGCATATCTTAGTAACAGCGAGTTTACTGAAAATTTCCCTAATTTACACCCAACAAACCTTTTTCAGCGATGCATGTGTATAATTCTCTTCGGCTGTCATTTGATCTATCCAGCAGTATTTATTACAATTGAACCTGCATTTATTAATGGAAATCAACATGGCTTAGAGCTGGTCCGGGGCACTTTAGGTCCAAGTTAGTCTGGTTAGATAATGCAAGATAGGTTGTTGCTTCAAAACAGCTGCTGCATTACTCTTTAGTAATGTCAAAATTAAGTAAAATTTCAAAGAAAGGGTTCAAGCGTGGTATCTAGAATCTTTCTGCGATCCATAAAGGGTTAAAAGTGTCGCTTATCCGAATGACAGCACAGCCAAAGCTTTAAAAAAGAGTAATAGTAGAATCGGAGTAACTCTGACACTGCTGGAGAGCAACACAAGTACTGCTCTTAAAGCAACCACTAATTTTGCCTTTCCACTGCCATAAATTAGTAACCACAAGTCGGATTGACTCAAACAAGGTCGTGAAATCAAAGTTGCAGCTTGATCTATACCCTATGCAAACGCCGAAACAATTAATTTTACAACTCATCCACAGCAGCCACACAAAGAGGCCACAATGTTTTGGACGCCTTGCGTTCGTAAAGAAAAATTCATTCTGTCATTAAAAATTTTATTCGAAGCTCCAAAGCTCCAACAACTTCCCAGCGAAACTTTGATTTAAATTCAAGATGATCTGCAATAACGAAAAGTACAGGGAATGTACGGTGGCATGTGATCTGCGGAGGACTATGTATTGCGGAGGATCATTGTGATGCATTTGTAAACAAGCAATTATTATTTCATCTGAATTTCATTAAAAATCCAAAAAACATATGCAAACAAACACTAGCTACTCAGGATGTCATCAAAGTTGATATTAAAAAATCCAAAAATGGCCTGGAACAATTTAATCATAAATACAAGCAACACTATGCAATGACAAAAATTAGATCTTTCAGATGACAAAGCTGCCGCAATATTTGATTTCCCTTGTCACTGTGCAAACTTTGAAACATCTGTATCAATTCCTCAATACTATTACCACAATTCGTTGTATGATCAATGCGCAGGTTTTTAATTTTGGAGCCGAAAACATTACGTAATCTACCTTCGGGTGCTAGGTAGGACTAGCAGAGACAAAAATTTGTAGCTATGTGCTCGGTCTATTAGTAAATCAAAACGGAGTCAAGCCTGCTGTCTTTTATATACTGAGTACCCCCAAAATGTTGTATTATCGTTTGATTGTTTATGCGTCCATGAGCAACTAACAGATGTTCAAAAACTTTGTTTTATCCAATCACTGAAAGGCTAAATTGCATTCGAGGATGTTGGTTGTGGCTTTACGATCATTTTGTCATTTCGAAAAGAAGATTGATGAACCTGCTCAAATTCAAGCTTTGGATGGCACGAGAAAAAAACAGCCCGCAGTCCCTGCAGTCAACATTTCATGTGTCTCTTAACCCCAATGCACATCTCTCTTGAGTACTTTGCAAAAAGTTATCAAAAGCTCAATAACGAAAGAAGTATTCAGTATTAAGTGAGGCATGGAAGAATTCACGTATAACTAACATTTTGCAGAATTCTCAAGAGAGATATGTTCTGGGCTTGAAGAATTCGCGTTCTTGGAATGAAATAAAGAAACTTTAGCTTGCTGCATCACATCTAAAATGCTGATTGGAATTTTTTGGAGGCTTACTTTATATTTTGATATTGCTGCTGGAGAACGATAGAAGAGCTGTTTTTGAAGCAGCTACTTATTTTGCCTTTTCTCTGCCATAAATCAGCAACCGCATGTCAGATTGACTCATACAAGGTCTCAAGCTCTAAGTTGAAGCCTTACCGATGCAACAGTGTAAAAACCAAGATGATTGAGTCTACAGCTCCTCCACGGTAACAAAGTAAACTGGGCACAATTATTTTGGGATACCCCGTAAAATAAGGACGATTCCAAGGTAGCAAAAGTGTCATGGCTAATTCCTGGCTTCTGAGTTAGAACCCACATCTAAAGTACAAAAAACTAGGCAATTTCGAAGGGCTACATAAAAAAGATTTTTGCAGATGAATACTCTTACACACTGGATGTCAAGCTAACACAGGCGATAATTACCAACGATCAGAATACCGGAGAAGGGAACCCGAATCCGTCCGAGTCAGATTTTTAAAGATGAAAGCAATGAGTGAAATATGGCCTTCATTTGTTCTATTTTTAGACTTAATTGCTAAATCTCCGTTCATTTGCTTCAGAGAACTCCACGTCGAAAGCTATGAGCACATATAATATACACTGCATATGTTTGCATTCAGATTAGACAGCGAACTGAAGTCTAAGGATTACTCAAGCTAAAAAGCAAATGGACCCATTCGGGAGACGAGCTAAGAAAGAAAAGGCCTATTAACAAAGTAAAGAAGATAATTCACGAATTCGGGAAAAGGGTCCGAATTTGTGCAGAGTATTTAGTTGAGAGAATGATCAAAGCAAACTTCAGTTGTTCTTGATTGGCTTATATGAGAGAATGATAAGTAAATAAAGTTTTAACGCTTCTAAAGTCCCTAGTGAATGGAGTGATTTAGATTAAAAACATCAAAACTTGACAAGTCATCAAAATTACAGAGAAAGATCATCCACTTTTAATAACTGATGAATCTTTCCGACTCCTGCGTCAGTTTGTTGTGTAGGCAGTTAAGTATCTTTCTGAATAAGCCGTAAGTTCGTGATGGTATTGTTTGCATATTATACACAAAGTATGGTATGGAATGCCAGCTTCGCCGCAGCCTCCTGCTAAGCGTGCTGTTGAGTTAACAACAGCACTCTTATCTTATGGGAATGGGAAGTGGGAAGTTGCTTTGTTAAGTTGGTGAGGCAAAAATAAGGTTCACACAGTAAGTAAAGCCTTGGTCAAATGCATCCAACATTTCACTCTACAGTAAGGCTAGATTTGCACGATATTGGATTGCTATCAGAGTGAAGAGACTTTCACTCCAAAGTGATATTTGGGGTCGCAGTTACACTACGACGCTTCGCTTGCTCCCAAGCCATATTCCTCCGCAGTTATTGTCTACACTGCAGGGCGCTTTTGCAGTCTTGCATCAATTGTTATTATTTAATTATCTGAAATTCCATTCCTTCGAAGCGGAGTATGTCGGATTCGTGCGATCAAACTGCAACGCTTCGCTACGGAGTGAATCCGGAGTGATTTTCATTTTTCATATCAACTCCAGATCGTGGTGATTTCCAAATTTCAAATTCTGTACCACAAACCATTTCTTCACTTAATGAATTTGAAAATCAACAAATTTTCGTCTTTTGTTGTAGGATATGGTCACATGACACCGAAAACTGATGCTGGTCGAATCATTGTAATGTTTTATGCTATCATTGGAATACCACTAAACTTATGGACACTCAAAGTGATGGGTGACAGTATTACGTCATTGTTGTCAAAATTAATCTCGAAATTTGACAAAGTCGTGCTGAAAAAGACCGAAGAAAGACATTTGAAGTTGAAAGTCGTTGCGGGAATGGCCATATTGAACATTGCAATGCTTCTCATTGGAGGGCTGATGTATAAATACTCTGAAAACTGGACCTATTTGGAAAGTGTATATTATTGTTTTATTGTTTACTCAACAATCGGATTCGGAGATCTAGTGCCGGATGAAGGACACAAAGTTGCATCAAATAATGAGATCATTATGATGTTTGTGAGAGCGTTTAACCTCATAATTGGCCTATCGTTGCTGTCATCACTTTTGTCAAGTATAATCCAAGCGGCAGATGAACTAAAAGTTGTCTTTCCCAGCATGAAAGTTCACCCGTTCCAGAAAACGACTGACATGAATGGCAAAACGAATGTCAAAAGGGAGCGAACTCCACGGATGAAGAACGGGAAACCGCGCGTAATCAAAGTCAAAGAGACTGAACTCGAAGATCTTGATAATGAGCAGCTCAAAGAGAAGAAACTGCCAACAACTAAATTGTGAACGCTCTAACTTAAGTGAAGCGGTACGCCATGCCTCGCCGTCAAACCAAACTCATCGGAGAAGAGGAAAGAGCACGTGATGACATAAATCCGTCCGTCATTAAGATAGAAGGATATGCAATATGCAATTGAAGATAATTGATCATAGCATGCAAAGAAACAGCCAACAACCAAATTGCAAAAACTTGATGATATCAATGTTTTCCAGTGATACATAGTTTGGTAATCTAACCAAACTTAAATTGCATTTAGTTAGGGATCCAGTCGGATCCAGTCATGAAAGCCAAGGCTTCAAGCATAGATGGAAACGCGACAAATTCAAACTATTTACTACTTGTTTTCCATGCCTGTAATTGGTTCCCACGTTTTTATTCACTGACAGTTCAAGCTGCATCGCTGTTTTACATCAGATGAGTCAGCTGACATGCTGTTTAAAACACGGTTACTGTAAAATGCAGTCTAAAAGTCACATAAAATGCAAGTCTGCAGGTCCCTGTTTGTTTATGTCCCATAACTACATATTGAAGGCGATTATGCAGGGCACATTGAAATATGTGATACAGAAACTGATAATGTATGAAGCGAGAGACCTAAGCTTAGATAAGGCCATCAACCACGACATCAGCCACCAAAAAACAATAATTTTATGATAGGACCTGCATTTTATGGGACCTCCTGACTGCATTTTTACAGTAGCCGCTTAAAACACTAGTGTCGAAAAAGTCCCGCCCATCGATAATGATTTTACAATTCGATTAATCGCATGCAAAATCACTGATTAATTGACGGATGGAAGGTCTGACTGCAATAAAAGTCGCAATAGGCAGGAACAAACAGTGGTAGCAGTAGTATGGAAGTTCAAAAGTAAATAAGGTCTCAATCTGCAATAGCATTCCGGTTTCTTTTCAAGTTGGTCCATGAAAATCCATTATTTTCTCATACTTGGTCATTGCAAATCGAATAATGACTCACACTTGCATCAAAGTCGATCATTACCTGCAGCTCATTACCAGAATTTGTGACTGTGATCGACAAGGTGATGCAAATTGTAATCAATTAATCGAGCTTTGGATGGACATGTCTAAATTGTGGAAGTTCTAAATACCAAGCCATGTCCTTATTAGTACGGATATGAGGTCATGGGAGAAAGGGAACGAAATAATCTTTATTTGATAAAATGCGTACGCAAATCAGACCTGTGTCTTTACCGTGGTTTCTTCCTGTCCTTCATGGCTTTCCCTTGCATCCCTTCCTTAACTCAAATCGTTGATTCAAGTTTACAATGGCCTAATTCAGTTTTCTAAAAGTGCAAAAGAGGGCAGCCTCTCTTTTACAAAAAACCTGAACTTGGCCATTGCAACTTTGAATCAAAGATTTGAGCTGAGGAGGGGATGCAAAAGAAAGCCATAAAAGGCAGGAAGAAGCCACGATAAAGACACAGGTATGAATTGCGTATACATCTTATAAACAAAAAATTCTTTCGCTTCCCTTCACCAATGATCAGATCTTGAAAGAAAAGTCGCATGAACTAATAAATAAAAATTCAGTATGCTCGCATATTCTTGTCGTTTTCAGCTTGTGAGGGTGTGATATGCGTTACGCATGTCCACGCCAATATGACACTGTAATTACATTAGCTTAGTCTTAGGCTATACTCTGTTTAATTAAGCAGATTCTGTGTAAGTAATCTATAAGTAATAAACCACTGTCGGGTTGTAACTATAATATTTTCTTCGCACTAAATGTCGGTTCAACCGAATGTTACTTTGTAGATATAAGCATTGCATAAGATGACATAGTTTCGTAAACATAGAGTATTTCTGTGTCGTTTCTCAATTTAAGCGGTTTCGGCTGAAAACCACATGATAACATTTTGCAGGGTTTCACCAAAATGCATTTATCAAAAGAACTTACAAGGACTTTTTACAGTGGAACTCAGGACCGATACCGGCCATGAAACCATCAACAACAAGAACAGCAACAACAACAGTTGCAGGAACCGATCAAACTCATCAGGAACTAAAATTTAGCTACACTTCGCATTCCAACCATAAAATCAAGACACTTAGTGAATATCAATAAAATATATGCCGTAAATTCAATAATTTCTGTTAGAATTTATCGTTTAGCGATAATAAATTCATGTTTTTAAGCACCATTTCTCCTCAAATCCTCCAAAATTAGCCATTTCAATCACAAAAATTCCGAAAAAGAGAGCGAAAGTTTTCGACAAATGGTCTCTTGGTAAGGCGGGGGGGGGGGGGGCGCTCCGCCCCCAGCCCCCATTGGTTTCGGCGTTAGTGCAACTATTTAACAGAATTGTCTAGCAAAGCTTGTTTAATAAGCGGAATGATTCGACTGAAGAAAATAGAATAAACATGGTTCTGATTTCATTAGATTCGTATTTGTCACTTCAATTTGAGTCTAATTGAAAAACTCATTATAGGAATTTACGCTAAACATTAAGGTATACTAATTTACGCGACTTGCATCACCACAAAACGCGAGAGCGAAACTCATGATCCTAGTTGAATCAAATTGTGAACATACCGGGTGCCCTAAAGTACCCCTGCTTGAAAAATCTTCAAACTTCGATTTACAAGGCCATATTCAAATTTCCATTTTTGGCAAGAAGATCAAAGACCAAGTTATATTGATTATTGTAGCTAAATCATGAGCGATAGGACACCCAGTGTGAAGCAGTTTGAAATTCATATCAGAAGCGAGCCACTTTAATTTATTGTTTTTGGTGTTTTTAACTTAGTTTTACTTGGTATACAACCACCTTTCACTGTTTCGTAACTTTGAAATTTTTCGGTAGTGAGCCAACTTAAGTGCAAACATTCAAAATTACGAAACAGTGAAAGGTGGTTGCATACCAAGTCAAAGGAAGCTCAAACACAAAAAAAACAATGAGTTAAGGTGGCTCACCTCTCATACAAATTTCAAACTGCTACACACTGGGTGTCCTATCGCTCATGATGTTACAAGACAAACTTACCAATTGCTGTCGCCAATTATCAACTTCTGTCCGCACACTGACGCCCCTAACAGCTGGAAACTGGTGAAAACTTCTGCGAATTTTGGCCGAAAATCGTCACGAATTTTTGATAAAACACGATAGCGGCAAGCATCGATTGAGAGGGAATATTTGAACAAGGCTCTTACACTTTCTTTACTTTTTGCATCCAAAAATGACGCCATAAGCCAATTGTAAAAAATAGTGGTGGGTAACCCAAAAATGAAACGAGGTCTCAAAACTTTTTTATGACATTCATTTTCATTCAAAAGTACTGTTTGTTTGCATCAATAAAAATTTTCGCTACAGATCACCTTTACATGTAATTATACAATATATCTCTCATGAAAATTCTAATATTAACTTTGGAGGTTGTTGCTTGAAATCGTACACGACAATAAGACACCACGCAACGACAAACTACAAATGGAAAAATCTGCCCACAAAAATGGAATCACATGCACAATATTTCGTCTCACACTGGTTACAGCAAATTGTCGGATGCGAAGGAAAGCTAGTGCTGGGGGCTTCTGAGAGCTCCGCATATCGAGGCAGTAATATGATTCTTTGGAAAAATAACTCTTTGTGTCTTTGCTTATTCTTATCGCTATTTCAGTTAGTACAGGAAAAAATACTATGAGGCCTTTTGATGGGCTGTGTCTAACTTGTTGCCTTTGTGACTGTAGGCTTCTGTTGTTTATCAGATCTGATGACCTGCTCCGACTTTCTTTATCTAAAGACAATAGTAGGCAGCACAAAAACTGATTCTTTGCAGACAATGAGAATTTGCTTACTGTTTACTCTTGAAGGTGTTGTGGCGCAGTGGAGCAATCCTCTGGCTTTGCAGCCAGAACAGTTGAGCTGAGTGGGTTCGATACCCAGCAGGGCCCCACCACTTGAGCGTCATGACAAGAGGCCGATGACTAGAATAGCGCTTAGATGCTTCTGCAATCCCAGCGCTTGGTGCTAAAAACCGCAACTTCACCTTCACCTTCGCCATTTCATATGTCGTGAGCTGGCTTTCTTATGGGCTGAACATGATTCAAGTAAACAACACACGAGTCGCTATTTTCGCTTTTCTGAATCAAATGTATGTGAGTTAAAATAATGAAATTTTGAATCGTCTTCGTTTTCACTTCAATACAGTGACAACTGAACCAGCAGAGCGTCGCTGCTTTTAAAGGCCAACGAAAAAATGATGTTCACATTAATAAAGGAATGAAATTATTCTTTTATGTAACGTACAGACTACGTTCACACGACGCAGGCAGAGTTTGAGACGGTATGACAATTTTACGGAAAACGGTTCAACCAGCACAGGTGGAAAACGGCAGGATTTAGAAACGGAACTCTAACCAGCACAAATTGAAAAGCATCGATTTAAAACCGAACACGACGAAAACGGAACGCTTTTCGACAAACGAGAAAAGACTTCGTAATACAACAATTGACACTCCGATGCAAAGCCAATAGCGATTGCAGACAAAGGAAATTCCCTTAACCAATAATTCAAAATAAACAAAGCCGCAAAAGTTGCCCCAAAACCAGTAGGGCAAACTCTAGCCTTGTGCACGTGAAAGGTGGCTTCTAAGAGAAAGGTAATTTGCTTGTAACGAACGAAGAAGGGTAAATCTGCCGGGATCTGCCGGGTGGATTTTATTTACTTGATTCAGAAGCTGTGTGGCAATTGTTTCATTTAACTTTTCTCTTCCTCGGCTTCTGAATCAAATAAACAAAATCCATTGAACAAGACTTCAGATTTACCAGTCTACTTTCGTTATAAGCATACAGCTTCTTTTAAAAAGCACCTTTCGCATGCATTAGGCAAGAGCTTGCTGTACTGGTTTCTGGGCAATATTAGCGGCCATGTTGTTTTGATTTAATGGTTGAGAGAATTTCATTTGTCTGCAGTTGCTAATCGAATTAAATTGAGGTGCCAATCAAAGCTACTGATGCTTTTGTGTTACAAAATTTGCCTTTGCTTTTTCGACGCTTTCAAAAGCGAGGCTGATCGACATTTAGATACAGATACATTTTTTTGCGGGGTCTAATTGTAGCCTCGTTGTTGCCGAGATCACAACGAGTTGTTTTGCTGCAAAATTTTCTACTGATTTTTTTTAAATTGTGTCGGCATTGTGTGAACGTACTCTAAGTAAACGAAATGCAATCTGACCTCCTGATACTACGACTGCGTTCACACAATGCCGGCACATTTTGAAAACGTTGAAAAATGTGACAGATAGGCCCGTTCACACGAAAACGGAAAATTTTTTGCCGGCAGATTTTGAAAAAGGTAGACTTTGAAACCGGAACTCAAACCGGTTTCAAAGTCTACCTTTTTCAAAATCTGCCGGCAAAAAATTTTCCGTTTTCGTGTGAACGGGCCTATCTGTCACATTTTTCACCATTTTCAAAATGTGCCGGCATCGTGTGAACGCAGTCTAAATCGACCATATAGGCTGATGAGTACTAATCGTTTTTTGGCTTCCAAGCATAGATGAATCAAAGTGAGCCAATGACTTTCGCTCTGCAATTACTCAGCGACAAAGCATTTGAATTTACCAGTTTGCAGTTCACTAAGGAAAGGAGAAAAACTCTTACTTAGGGTGGCAAAAATGGGTTGTAGCCTTATTTATGTTTAAGAAGAAGAATAGTAAAGTTTGCTGTCCTCATTGTGAGCCAAAATCGTCAAAATTGTGTGCTAGCCGAATCTTATGACAACAAAATTGTGGATCAAATTATAAGATCATTCGATCATTTGTATTGAAAGGACTAACATCAATGTATATCTACGTACATCTGTTCCATCAAAATAGGACATACAATATTTTTACTTCATTTGGTCCTGTAGTAAGTAACACTCTGATGACGAGATAAGTCAGAAAGGACCCACTTTGCTAAATCTTCTCATTCTTTGTATCCGAGTCTCTTTAGAAGTTTTCAACGATTATGTAGGCCATAAATATTCTTACAAGTCAGGCACACACATTCCTTTTTCCTAAAGAACGATCATAAACTTGCCCATTGTCGTTATTTTCAGGCAGAAAATTACACAAAATTTGATTAAGTACTTCTTAGAGCATTTCAGAAGAGCTTCAAGGTAACGGTATGATTTATTTCTAGGAAATAAATTTCATCATCCAAGTTAGCCTTTCAGCATAACGACTTACGGAAAACTGGTACTTTATTTGTGATCGTGTTTTTCTGAAACGCTAATACTTCTATGACCTAATTTGTTATATGTGCCGTTAGGCTCAGGCACAACAGTGAAATACTCACGACATAGTCCCAGTTATGACAACAACAGCAACGACAAACAACGAAAACAACGATGACAACAACAACAACATTCTTTATATTTGCTCAAAAAAGGACTTATGCAATTTCAAATGAAAAACTGAGATGTAATTGCACAGATTTATCTCGTAGCTTCAGTGCAAGGAGCCTTCTTAAAAAGGAGAAACTCTAGTGAAAAGTTTCTTGATTCTTGGTTTGAGAAAACACTCATCTGAATACTTGCAGCTTTTGTTAATGGCTAGTATCAATGAAAACTTGAATTTTGAGGTGCTTTAACATCGGAGGTTTGAGCCGGCAACTGCGGCCCATACGCCATTACCTGGAACACTCAGCTTTTTGTACAGTGTTACTATGGCTTTGCTATGCAGAAATGAAATCTATGGGGAGAAACTGCGTCCTCATTTCACTGTGAAAGTCCATGGGTCGTGATTTGAGCATCCGTCAGTCTATCAATGATAAAGCTTTGGCTAATACTCGAATGGTTGGGGTATCTTTTGTGATTTTTCTTGTGATTTGCTGTGCATTGTAGATCTGAGCAAAGTTTTGATTTACAAAAGTTCTGTAATTTCGACTGCGAGAAAAGAAGCCTAAAACTTTCAATCAAATAGCAAACAGTCTCCTTGTCGAAACATAATTAATTTTCTCAAGACCTGAGGATCAAATCTTTATAAAAGAGCGGATGTATATGATCCGATGATGTGCTAAAACTTTTTTCTAAGCCCTCAGGGAAATGAATTGTACTTTGCTCGTAGCTTTAAAAATGAGGAGATTAGTTATCCCCGTTCGCATTTCGAAGTAAATATGGAAGACAAATGAATAAAAATACTTCAATTATTCATCTATCAGCCAAGCTTTGATCCGTTCCAATTGCTAAAAGTCTTTCCCGCATCGTGAATTTTCAAACATTTGCAGTTCTTTTTGGTTTACACTGTAAAAACTAAAGATGCCTTACCGTAAAGACAACAAACCGTTATAAAATCAGTCTAAAATCATATCACTTACCAATTTTGAAATTCAGTAAATTTCATTATGCTGGATTGGATGGTAGATCAACTTTTCAGAATCACGACAACTCCTTGGGCAGGACGGGCAATCAATGATGCCAAGATCTTTACCAAGACAAAGCTCTACTTGATACAATAGCTGCCCAAGATCCTACAGTGAGAAAAAAGTACAGTAGAAGGTAAGTATACTTTTACTGTCAAATTTCGTACCGTTTGCGGGGTGAGTGGCCGAGTGGCTTATACAGTCTTCGTCAGGTGAGGTCAAGTGAAGTCAAACTCTGGATGGGTGACCTCGGAAGCCTAACCTCACAACTCACCTCGTCGTCCTTAGGAAGGGACGTTAAACTACGGGTCCCATGCCATGCACAGTGAGCCTAAATTAGCTTTCAGAAGCTAGAAATCCTGACAAGCCCACTCAAAACAACTTGAAAACAAACAAACAAACAAACAAACAAACAAACGTGACAAACGTGACTTACGCTCGTGACATTTTAAAATTATCGCAACCTACGTTAACTAGGTTAACTACATTAGGTTAACCTGTCACCTAATGTAGAACAGAATCGTTCGTATTTTGTTGTGTTGTAGGTAGATTAACTTGCTCGTCCTTATATATTGGCCATGGGGTAGTCATTGTCTTTCGCTCCCCATGGTGTCGTCCCTGTAGTGTTGTAAAGTAATTAGGGAAGTTTTGTAGAATGTAAGATTTGTTGTAAAATTTTTATATGAATAAAAAAAAAACAAACGTGAGATTGGCGATAACGTATGATTGCTCATGCAAAACGCTTCAAGTTTTGATTTGGCGGCATTTCACGTGACATCTTATTTGAGACAGACCTTATAATAAACTAAAAAATGTGACATTTCGTGACAAATTCAGACTGCGTTCACATAATGCCGGTAAGTTTTGGAAACGGTGAAAAAGTGGCGGATTGGCCTTCGGTTCACACGAAAATGGCACATTTTGGCTGGTAGATTTTGAAAACAGTAGATTTTGACAACAGAACTGCAACTGGCACATTTTGGAAACGGCATCGTGTGAGCAATCGAAAATGATGAAAACATAGGACATTTTACGACGCTTTTGGAACAAGACTAATAAATTCTTAAGGTGTAAGTGCATTTCTTTGAAACTAAAATCTTACAACGAATTTTTTACCGTCAAATTTCGAGCTGTTCTCAAGTTGTTTTGGTATCGTGTGAAAGCTAGCACAAATTTTGCTACCGTCACATTTTTCATCGTTTTCAAAATGTGCCTGCATCGTGTAAATGTTGTCTCAGAGACATTTAATATTGAGGAACTTCTGGTACAAAGCCAAAGCGCGCTTTCTTACAAAGAATTGACACATACCTCACTATATTCACAGCTAAGACATGCATTAACCCCATATGCATCTTTGAGAACACCTACCACGTCTGCTACCTTCAAGATAAGAAGTTAAGTATTACAAGCGACATTGCCAAATTTCTGATTTTACAGTTGATTAAATATCAATATACACTACCTATTTGGATGAACATAGCTCATTGACCTCGTTCCCACGGTGCTCTTACGTCACATTTTGGTCACGAAGCAGAGTGAAGACATCGGAACACAGTGTAGAAATCTGTCCAAAAATGGACAGATTAGCAGCCGTTATATGGATTTGCGGCTGGCTACACAACACTGATAATGCAACGTCGATTCCAAACAATATGCCAAGTTTGAGAATTTGACACTGTAATGATTGCTGTCGAAATGAAGAGTGGTCTATTGTATCCTGGAGCCATGGTTGAGCGACAAACTGACTCTGGGGAAGAGACTGGTAGCTTACAACACAATTCCGAAAACAAAATACCTGAAAATGGTTTCGAGAATAGAGCGCTTGGAGCAAATTTCAATACGGAGTGCGCTTGCAAAGACAAATTTAGTCAATGCAATCCTTTTGGGATACGGGGAAAACAGTATAATTTAGGTTCAGCAAAGAGATTTACTCACGTCATATGTCTTTGTATGTGATGGTATCACTCCTCTCTTTGATAAAGTACTGAAAAAAATTGCAGGCGTTTGGATTGATTGATCTGTCTCAAATTAGATGTCATGTGAAAATTGCTACGACATAAATTGTGGAAGTAAGAAAAGACTGATTTCCACAATGTCGTAAATCCCTCTTGATTTTGCATTGAGAACAAAAATTTCCATTGTTCACGAAACTGATGGTGCTTCAATTTTCTATCACTTTCTACATTTATGATACGGCTGGAAAACATCGCTGTGGAATAGCTTTAGCTAAACTCCAATGTTTCAAAAGATATTCTTAAAGCTGAGCATTTCAATTTATCTGAGAGATCTGCTGACGAAGGGTTCCTTTAGACAAAATATCTACGTTGCTGCTTGCTTTCCAACTATCTAATGACTTAAACAATGTAAAATGATAGGGAACAATGAAAATTACATCAAACGATATGATTAATGATTAGCACAATGTCAGAAGGGAGCGCTTTCTCATTTTGAAATATGGTTATATTCTTCTTACTTGCGAATTTCCTAGAGGCCTATTTTGCAAAAACTATGCATTAAATGACAAAAAAAGAGTCAGGCTTGTAGAGAATCACTATATCACTTATTTCAGACTCCTCCTTGAAGAAACTGTTCCTTGCAGAGAAATCAAATTTTTTAGGCCAGTAGCCTTCTCAAACATCCTGTATTGTAAGGTGGTCAAATGGAAGGTTGAAACATCCATATTATACCATTTAATGGCCAACCTACCTTAAGATGTTGTATTTCTTGTTCAAAGACAAGCCAGCACTGAAATATTTAAGTTCTCCTCTTAGTGAAGGCAGACTTGCAGCACATGTGCCGTGCTTTGTCCATTCATGCTCCCTGCGAAAAAACTGTTTCATTAGTATGGTCTGATGAGATAAATATCTATAATAGTCATTTCTTGAAATATCTCCTTTTTCAGTTAAAGTGATAATGATCTACAAGGTATATATGTCAAAGGTAATTGTGTTGCTATGGTTGGAGGGAACTCAAAGCAAGAGTTTTAGTCATGATCTAGCAAATCATAGTAGGAGTCCCAACAAAAAGTACTTCTGCTTGAAAAATCCCTTAGGTTTTGCTGTCACGACAATCTTCAAATTAATTTCTTTAGCAAGCAGATCAAAGACAAAATTAGTTTTTAGGAATAGCTGCTGATCGTGCGATTCATTTTACAATTAGTAAATTTAGCTCCTTTTAGGAAAGCCTGGCGTTATCGCAAAACGGAAAAAGCAATGATGATTACCAGGTTAACATTTCTGTATATCAAGTGTCAAGTTTGACCTTAAATGCCAGAAAGAAATGCAACGTAATAGACCTTTTAGCTATTCTGCAAAAGAGCCTGGATCGAGCGTTAATCTTATACAAATTTCTACGCAAGGTTCGATCAAGTGGCGTTACAGGTTCTATCACTATTATACACATTCGAAAGTTCTTCAAATTGCATCATGACATCGTTCGATTCATATTCTTTCCGAGGATAGCTAAAAGGTCTATTGTAGACTTGAATAATGGCCCTTAGGTAAGGCTAAAGAATATTGCTTGAAGATTATAGCTCAGACTTAGGTGTTTCAATGGGCTATTTTTTGTTCTTTAAAAAACGAAGAATAACACTTTATCATCTTTAAATATATTTTGATCATTGGTGAAGAAGTCAATAGGAACAATTATGATAAACTTGTTACATTTAAAGCACCAGAGGGGGGCCTGATAGAAAATGGGCTTATTAGAAACAGCAGCTTCTTCATCAAATCAGATGACAAGGATATATATGATAGCTTCTCCTTTATATTTTGCAGATTCAACATACAAATTTATGAGTCAAATACATAAATTGGGCACAGTCTTATTCTAAGACACATCAAAGTTATCATGTAAAGTTGTTTAGCTAAAGAAATGGAAAATCTTTGGCAAATTCTGGAATTTGATATGGGGGCTTAATGGAGAGGTGGGCTTAATCATAATACTGGATCAGAGGGGAGGGGCTTACTAGAGAGGGGGCATAATAAAGAGGGACTAAATAGAGTTTTATGACATTTGAAACAGGAGCACTTTTTTTGGAAAAGCCACCCCCAGTAACATCATAAGGCAGGAACACAGTAAATTCATAAAAATAGATAGCAATACCAGAAGCTGTAGAGTGATGTGTCTGCATACAGGTTAGGCCATTGAATTTTTAAATCTGGCAGAATATCCTGTAAGATCAAAAACATTAGAAATCATTTTGAAGTAAACAATAAATAGTAAATAAAACACCCCCTAGTAACGACCCCACTGAAATGATGCCCGCCAAGATAAGGGGATGCCCAGCCAAGAAAATTTGTTTCCCTGCTAAGTTTGGGTTTAAACACTTTCCCTGCCTTCTTTCTGTTGCTTCCCATTGAAATTTTATTTCCTCACCCAAAATTATACAAGTTCCATTACAGACAATAGCCGAAAATCCCTTTCCCCATCGTGATATTTTATCCCCCAATGAAAATGAATTATTTAATAATTTCCCTGCCATATTTCTGATTTCCAGCAGGGTTGTTACTGAGGTGTAATAAACAGTAGGAAATGCCCAAAATATGAAAGGGGGATGCAACTTACCAAATAATGTAATGCAAATTCATGTTAAGGTGAGGGTGAAGTTGCGGTTTTTAGCGTCAAGTGCTGGGATCCCAGAAGTAGCTGAGCGCTAATCGAGTCCGTGACCCCCTGTCATGGCGCTCAATTGGTGAGGCCCTACCGCGTCTCGAACCCACTCCGCCTGACTGTTCTGGCTTCAAAGTCAGAGGATTACACCACCGCACCAAAACACCTTCATCCTCTCATTTAAACATTTCAATAAAAGCAGGATCAGCAATGCAATACTGAATATAAAAATGCCAAATTCATGTGAACAATAACTCAGTTTTTCTCAAATTATATATCATGTGAAATTATCCTGAAAACAGAGGAAGTGCCGGGTGTCCCAGAAAAAAGGTAACAGATTTGATCATGGCTAGCGCTAAGGATTTAGCTTGAATCGATCGGAAATAATCTTTAAACTATTCCTCGATAGTCAACTTGAAGATAGACACCTTGTTTGCTGATATTGGAGCATTGAAAGAAGAAATTTTTATCATGAAAGTCAAGATTTGCCTCCACCCCTAAACCAGAGCTTTTGGGTTTCGCCCTAAGTTGTTGACGCACTTGTTGTGGAATCTCCTGAATCAGAGCGAAGTACAAGCAAGGACCCTCGTGCTTCGGAAAAATTCTTGATGGAAATCGAAATCGAACTTGAAATCAAATTCACGATTTTTTTCCCAAAAGAGACATCTCCTTTCATTCAACAAAACCTTTGAATTACACCTGCCGAACAAAAGTTATTCATCAGCGAAATAATTCCCTTGGGTGTGAAAAAATCTTCCTTGTTGGAATAAACTGCATTTTTGTTATCATTGGAATTATTACGAAACAAGCAATCGTGTATACCCAAAGGATAAAAATTAACAAGGATAAGATCCTTGAAAGTGCTCACTCGTGCTTAAATTGTTTCTATTCTGTAAATTCATCTTGACTGAAGAAAGATATTCCTTGGTGATTATATTCATTGATAAGTTTGTCAGTCTTTAGTTTTTACATTTCCATTCAATTGTGTACCTAAGCACACTTGTCCTTGTTCAGAATTTCTACGATATGTATGTCCTTGAGGAGATTCCCCAAAACAGCGCGTTTGTAGTTTAGGCCAAAACCTAAAAGCTCTGGTTTCGAGATGGAGGCAAATCTGTGCTTTCAAGATAAAAACATCTTCTCTCAATGTTCTTATATCACCAAACAAGGTATCTATCTTCAAGTAAACTATCAAGGAATAGTTCAAAGATGATTTCCGATTGATTCGAGCTAAATTCTTTATACTAGCCTTGATCAAATCTGTTACCTTTTTTGTGGGACACCCGGTAAAAAGTTTTGAGGATTTGAGGAAAGGAATTGGTATATTAGAGGATGGATCTCACAACCTCTGGTGGACACTTGAAACTTGGAATACTAGAACAAATGTAAACAGAAGGAAGAGCAAATTGGTTTCCTGAATTGCTGTAATTGAATGCAAGCTGAAAGGATATTGACAGTGTGCAAAAAGATTGGCAAAGGTGACCTCACCTCACACAACAGGCTGGAATTCTGAGGAAAGGTGTATAATTTGAAAAACAACCCACATTTCACTTCCTCCTTTCTGAATGTGAAACTTACAGCTCAAATTTCATGAAATCATCATCACGGAAGCTGATAAGAGACTTGCCTCTAACTTTGATGGATCAAATGACCAACTGTCATTGCAATAATTCGGACCTCTTGTGTCACCCATCGATGGCCAAAGACCATGAACAGTCCATGTGTTTGTCCCACTGGGGATTTCACATTGATGACGCCCAGTTGCCTATATCAAGGAAAGCAATTTAAGAAATCAAACATAAATTGGTCTGTCATATTGCAAATGTTAAAAAAGTTGAAATACCAACGACAGTACATAAATTTCAAAATATTATGAAATTCAGGCCTGCACATTATATGGAACCAATACTATTTTGAAATAAGTTTTCAGAATGGTACTGTTCGTATTGGTACCAGGTAAATGGGGGTACAGATTGAATTATATATCAATTCAATCACTTTGAATCAGTACTGCACACCACCTTTGTTGAATTTTGTTGAAAATTTGATGGATCTTCTGATTTAACCAGTTTTGATGCTCCTGTTTCATTAGATTTTCTGATTTTTTCAAGGATTCGCGGGGAATTTTCCTGAATTCTCTATGTGCAGATACAGTGGGAATTTTTGAGTTGCATGAAGCAGGGGTGTTACAAACTCAAAAAATTGGGGTGGAAGAAGAAGTGAGAAGCCTGGGAACTTGATTGCCCAAAGAAAAATTTTCTTGACCACATACTTCAGACCCTCGGAAAACATGGGGAACACTTGTCTTATTATTTTGATCTATTTTGATTTTTTTTTGAAAAGCCAGCATCTCAAGCAGCATATATTTTTTGGTAACAGGCTTTTTTGCACAACAAAAATCAAAACAGAAAACTACATCACATATCTATTTACAGCATGACGAAAAAAGACATGATTTGAGATTAAAATTTATGGCTTCTCTCAAAATCTTAAATGGTGGAATTCAGAATTCAAGATAAAAACCAGTTATGATAAAAAATTCAAGTCAACAAAAATCTACTCCCCCAACGTTTTTACATTATTTCACAAATTATGAGAAATCAAAAAATCAACTTCTGGGAACTCGGATGGAGGCCCATCCCAATGCACCTTGTGGCGATGCCACTGGCATAAAGGAAAATATTCTGAATGACATTTTTGTGTATTTCTTCTAACAACTCTTGAAAAAGGAAACACTGCAAGTGTGCTCAAGAAGTTTCTTTCTTAATTGGTCATGACAACTGATAAATGCAAAATTTTCTCCAGTGCCAAAAAGAAGGAGCGGAATTGGATGAAGGTTAGGGAAAAGTGGAAAGCTTAATAGGCAATAGGAATATTTCAGAATTAAAGTAGATACAATTTCAGCAGCTTATACAGTAGTTGGTTTTTCACATTTTCAGTAAAGTTAATTAATAGAGAGCATTCTAACAAAGCTCAAGGGGTCAGCACATTTTGCAAAATATAAAAAATGGGTACACCTACTGTATTTTGCACAAGAGAGTTGATGCATTAAGAGGGGTATGCAACTTATTCAGAATTAAGATCATAACAAGAAAGAGCTCATACATTCTGATATTCACAGGAAGACTGTGCCCATTCTTGAGTGTATACAATATGGTCCCATTCAGCATCACGTCTATAAAAAACAGTAAACTGTCAGTGGAAGAAATCTTACCAGGATGCAACGAAAGAGAATATATAGCAGATACAACATGATATAGCTTATACGGTAAAGACCTTGTACAAATTAGCATGACAACAATTCTCAAGAGTTCTTAACAATTCTTAAAACTCTATAAAGAACTCTAAAGCTAGACAAAAATTCTAGGGTGGTATGAAAGAAAATGAAAATTTCAGATAAGAATCATTAAGACCTTCAAAGTTTTCTCAGGAAGTCGTAAGTGCTGTCAGGGAGAAAAAGATGCAATTGTGACTATGGCATGTACTGTATTACCTAAAACAAAAGCAGCCATTGCATTGAGTCTATCTAAATTCAATTACATGGAAATCATTATAAAATGCTGCTCAAACTTATCATTCAATAACTGTTTATCAGTTTTGTAGGCCTCAGTGACAATGCATAATCTTTTTTTTAATCCAATGAAAAATTTACAATGACATTTTACTTAATACTACTCTATTACAAGATTACTCAATTACTCTACTTACAAAATAACTACTATATATACTGCTAGAACGATACCGCAAGGAGCCGAAGCATTTAATACCGCAAGGAGCCAATGCATAATCTTATGGAATCATTGATACTGCTAAAAAAAGTAAGGAAATACTGTGTGTATACCTTCCATATCTCTTTCCTTCAACTATGGAGAATGCAACAAAGATTGTTGCAAACAATATCATAGTTGACAGCTGCATCTAAAAGATGGCCAATAATTGTTTATATCTATATACTGTAGGAGGGAATGTTCTAATTTATTTCTGAAACAGTACTAATTTTACCAAATTCCTCCTTTTGGCATCATAAAAGGACAAGGTAATTTTGATTTTCTCTTGTGATGCCTTATTGTAATAGAAAATCTCATGGTGATGATGGAGTAGACGCTTTGTTTATTTGCATTAGATCCTAAATAATTTTGATTCCAGATTAAATAAGGGGTCCTGCACCTCCGGAATCTCATCACAGTCTTTGCAGAAGAGCTGCAACAGGGCAAATACATGTGAGAATGGAGAGATTCAAATCAAGTTTCTATTCTAACTGTTTGTTGGAATGGGAAAAGCTGGAACCTGAGATTAAACAATCCTGCTCAATGAATATTTTCAAGAAACAACTATTTGCACTCATCCCCCCACCTTCAAAAAAGGTCTACAACATTCACGACCCACAATGTTTATCAATTTCAACACAACTTTGTGTTGGGCTCAGTAAGGTGAATTTTCACAAATTCAAACATAACTTTAGCAATACTTTACATCCTTTGCACCTGATAAATGACAATATTGAGGATATGGAACACTTTTTGCTGCTCTAGCTTATGGTAAAGACAGGAAGTAATTTTCTCAACACAGTAGATGCAATATTGCGACCCCACATAAAAAACCATTCAAATGAAAGCTTACTCCAAATCCTATTGCATGGCCACAAAAAGTTATCCTTAGATTCAAATAAAAAATTCTGTAGGAAACATTAAAATACATCCTGGCCTCAGAACAGTTTTCAATAAGTTTGTAAGTTTGCTCCCTCTTCTCCCATGTTATTTTTTATACATTTATTTTTTTGTGACCTTTTGTTGTCAGAACCATTATATAGTAATTGTTATGTCCTATTTACTATTTGTAAGAATATTTAAATGTAACATCAATTCAAATCTCTATGTTCAATGTTATGGTCACAGGATTGCAATGTATTTCCATGCTCCTTGTTGCATCATCTTGTAACCTTTTGTTTGTTTATTGTAAGATTTTATTGGCATACACAAAATTATTTGGTGAAAAGTGCTTTAATCACAGAAGTAGATGAACCACCAATTAAGGCTGCAGACACTGGTCATGAGGCTGATATGAGTGCTGTAGGACATGAAGCGATACCTATGATGAGAAGATATTACACTCCTCATGAGTAGAGGGTGGGCAAGACAGATCTCAAGAGTGTAACAAGATTCAAAGAATCCTAAAACAACACTATTGTTTATAAATAATAGGTATTGAAACTCTGGTGAGATTTTGCATGAATGAAGTCAGATGAAATCTGTAGTATTCATCCTATAATAGTCAATTTGTTTCAATATACTATTTCATTTTGCTAAATTGGTATAAATTCTTTCTTTAGTTGCTTTATATTGAAAAAGGTGGTATTTTGAATATTTGAACCTAAAACTATGCTGAAACAGAGGGAATAAACTTCCATCCATCCAGACTGCAGAGGATTGGGAACCACAGTGGGCCAGAGGGTGGACACAAGTGAAAAAATGAAAAATTTAAATAATAATTTATCAATGGAATTTGATATCATATGCCTCATAGAGTAAGGAAATCACATTCAATGTTATCCCAAAAATTACTTTTTATCAATTAATCAATTTCAAATCACAGCACGTTAACTGTTATTGAATGCTGCAAGCAGCTTACAGTTTTCAACTTCAATTTTACCAACTGCATTTTCAGGCACTGATTTGTCAGCAAGAGATATTTCAATAGCTTCTTCATAGCGTTCACAGGCAGTGATTTAAGTGTACCAGACTGCATTTCGATTGAGCACAGACTCCTGTTCTATAATCATGATTTTGTTCAAAGTACTTTAAATTCATGTTGTTACAATTTGTACGCTATGTTTTGAAGCTAAGTTCAAAATTTCGCTTGCAAATGCCAAACATCTTTTTTGCTTATTTACAAGCACAAAAGTATACTCTAACCATTTGATTTACATTTGGCTGCCAAGAGGTGCCATAGAAAATGCAATGCTGGTTATTGTGACGGCAAAAAACTGAGGTGTATGTGGAACAGAGCACCGCTTAATAAGTTTCAGATCAATGTCAAATTCTATTAATTTTTTCTGACCCGTCTATTTTAAAGCCTGTCCTTTTTAAGAATCATTCCAGATTATGGATTTATAGCCATTGATTCTGCTTTCCGTATTTTTGTGTTCTAATCACATGTTATTTGCTGCATTGACTTTGCCTGTTTCCAATAAGGACTTAGGAGAATTTTCCGACACCTGTGCACATAACTAGGGAGAGAAATTTTGTCTTAAGGACATTTTTCTTAGTCAGTTTCCAGCTTTTACAGCATTTTGTACCATCTTATGCCTGAACGATCTTTGTCCAAGAAAATCACAATCTGGCCCCCTGTGGGAACTGGACACACAATGCACCAAAATACTGAAGTGCACACCAATTTTGAACAAGATCTTTTGATCTCTACTTTAAAAGCAAAGGAGCCACAGCACACACCATGGCCTTGTTGGTCTGCACATGCAAGATCTTGTCGAGACCTGCCATACTCTGCAGATTAGCTGTCCCATGCATGGCATCAATATTGTCAAAAATACTTCCGGTAAGAAGCCTTCCAGCCTTGCCAATGCGAATTCGATTGATGATGATCGAGAAATTGTCAGGTTAATTCTTGATAAATACAAGGATCATCCAAGTATTCTAGCTATAGTTCAAGACCCTGAGCATACTTTTCAATCCTTTTCTTTCAATGAGGTTACTGCAAGAGATGTATGGCTCCAACTGAAAAAACTCGATGGCGGTAAGTCAATAGGTGTTGATCAAATCCCTCCAAAGCTCGTTTCTCTGGCTGGCGACAATTTGGCTATGCCTCTTACTAATGCCATTAATTGCAGCATTCGAAATTTCAAATTTCCCCAGAACGCAAAAACAGCGGCAGTTTGTCCATTAGACAAAGGTGAACCCGTTTGTACTGTGGAGAGAAATTATCGTCCAGTCAGTATACTCAACACTTTTTCCAAAATTTTTGAAAAAATTTTAAAGGAACAGCTTAGCCCCTTCCTTGACAAGACTCTCTCCGTTTTCATTGCAGCTTATAGAACAGCTTACAGTACACAGCATGTTTTGATTAAACTTATAGAAGAGTGGAAATCTAAGCTTGACAACAACTTTATTGTAGGGTCCGTTTTGATGGATCTGTCAAAAGCTTTTGATTGCATCCCTCATGACTTGATTATAGCTAAACTTCATGCATATGGTTTTGATGAAAATGCCCTGGTTCTTGTCTATTCCTACCTTAAAGAACGGAAGCAGAGTGTCCGAATAAATAACGTCTACAGTTCTTTTCAAGAAATTGTATCAGGAGTACCACAGGGATCAGTTTTAGGTCCTATACTTTTCAATTTCTACATAAATGATCTTTTCTCTTTTATAAAACAAGCAACCATCTATAATTATGCTGATGACAACACACTAGCTGTATCAGGAGTCCTTGCCAGATCTTGTCAACGTTTTGGAAAATGAAGCAGACAGCGCTTGTCATGGCTGGAACAAAATGAAATGATTGCAAACCCGAACAAATTCCATGCACTTTTTGTTAAAAAAGACCAGACAAATACTTGTGGCATAAATCTTGACTTTCAAGGACATTCTATCAAATCTGAAGAGACTGTTAAGCTCCTAGGTGTTACACTAGATTACAAATTGAACTTTGACCCACATATATCTAACCTTTGTAAAAAAGCTGCAGCACAACTGAACGTTCTTAAGTGACTTAAGTCATTTATTGGTTTTGCTGAAAAAGAAGTTTTGGTTCAAAGTTTCGTGTATTCGAATTTCAACTATTGTCCTTTAGTTTGGTACTTTTCGTCTTCAAAATCGCTTCAAAAAATTGAAAGGATACAGGAACGCGCGCTAAGATTTTTGTACAATGATCATAAAAGTTCCTACGATGATCTTCTTATTAGGTCAAGGAAGTGCACAATGCAAGTTGCTCGTCAGAAAACCCTCTGTATCGAAATATTCAAGACAATCAAAAATTTAAATCCATCTTTTATGCAAAGTATTTTTAGTTCAAGAACTTCAAAGCATCCTTCACGGAATCCAAACAATTTAAATCATTTTCGACCAAATCAAGTGACGTTCGGTTCCAAGAGTCTTAAAGCCATTGGACCTCAGATCTGGAACTGTTTGCCAAATGAAATAAAATCAGCTGACAATCTGAACAGTTTCAAACGTATGATAAAACAATGGGATGGTCCTTCTTGTAAATGCAACGCTTGTAAATATAATCATACCCTGTAAATTCTATCCATTCAAATCCAAATTGCTTTTAGTATTTAGCTTTGTAAGTATTTATTTCCTTAGTTATTTCCTTTCACCTGTATTATAGCAGATAAATTTCGATTTAGATTAGTTGTATATGTATATATTGTGTCTATATATATATATGTATGGCTAGATTGAAATATCGAAGCAAAACAAGATCACAAACAAACAAACAAACAAACAATGGTGTCTGGAAAACCCAAAAAGAAACATCAAGAAGAGTTCCCACAAGTTCAGATGACCGCAGACTGCAAAGTAAAATATCATGGCACAAAAATTTTGCACACGTACAGTGATCATGATACCGCCCAACCATAGAATAATTATGAAGGCCAAAACCCGAGTTCATGAATTCATGAGTTCATGAGCCTCAATGTGTTTCGAATGGGCCTACCTAGAGCCCAAAGTAGGCAAAATGGCGAAAGAACTTTCTCATTTTCTGAATCTAGGAAACATACTGCAGTCAGTTCAAACAAAGCCAATAAAGTCTCAACCCTTAAGAGTACCTACCTTGACGGTCTTCGGTCGCAGTTTTTGCTCTGCAGTGAAATTTTCTCAGTTTCAATTCGGTGTTTTACGCCTTGCTTCTCTGCTTCTTCGATTCGATTTTTTTGTGTGGTAAACAGCCTCGATTTCGAGTACTCAAATTTCCGGGTTTTTTTCGCATACTTTCCGCTTCCTCACCTCTCGTGACTCGCATGTGACAAGCATGCGGACAGGTACCGCAAAAGCTCTTTTTGCCCCCCTCTCTATTGCACCCTTATTACTAAAAAGCCCTTCTCTTCAAGTCAAAATCTTAAGGAAGCCCTCTTTTCTGTTGCATTGATCTCTCCAAATTTTTATCGAAATGCCGAGAAAAATTCTTTCTATGACAAAGAATGATCGGCCATCTCCTCCTCTCATAAACAGTTTGTTCATCAAAAACGCACCACAACTTATTCCTTTGAAACAAGACTTGAGACTTTCACGGGGATACCTAGGAAACATCTCAAACTTGGGAGGCAAGAGGCACAGCACTTTGAGGGCACTTTTTCCTTGAGAAAAGGGGTCATTTTCTGAAAAAAATAAAAAAGAGACTTTCTGTGATTATTGCAAAATCTTGAGGACACATGCCCCTATTGCTCCTCCGTGCGGTTCCTATGTCTATGGACTTAGCAGACTCGACAAAAATGCTGTTTGGCGCCCTAAATTTTTAGACCCAGGCTCCTGTTAGTAAAACCATGGTAAAAGGCTGGGCTTTTGTCATCCATTGAGTTCTGATACTTGGTACGAAAGCGAGGTCAAATGGCCTAGGCATAACAGCATCAAACTAGCGTCACAGTTACTACTCTCTTGGACTCTTTTAGGCTTCAAAGAAGGATGCTTTGAGAAGAAATGGTTATTAACTTGCTCGCAGTGACAAGTATAGAATGAGTAGAAGTATCAAAGACTTGCGAGAATTAATATGCATTTCAAGGTTGTCAATGCGAAGTGGAAGCGACGAAGATTTAGGCAGCAGCGACAGCCACAGCGATGACGATGCTTATGATGAACCAGATGGAAAATCTTCTTTGGGCAAATTTACCAGCCGTTCCGAATCAAAAACTGATGTTACTACAGACCGACAAAGCACGTTTTCAAGTGTGCGACCCCGAAGAAGTGTTCCACGTCAGTTCTCTAATGGCAATGTGAGACTGCAGGATTCTGGTAATGGGAAAACAAGTCGCAAAGCCAAAGGTTCATCATCAATAGATACTGGACGTGAAATAGTAATTGGTAGACCAAAGTCTGCTGTAGGTGTTAGGAGACCTGCAACTAGTTATTTGCAAGGGATGTCACACAAAATGGCATCACCTGGACTGGCATCAAAGACAAAAGCTCCTACTAGGAGTCAGTCAAGTCGTCCTGCTTCAACATGTAACAGCAAGGAGTCTGGTTCTAGTGAAACATCAACAAAGGAGGGCATAGAAGATACTTTTCAATGCCCCTCAAGTCCACCAAATAAATTTAGAAAAGAAAACAGACTTCTTGTAGAAAACAGGGTTGAAGAAGTCCTACAGTACATAGATGCCAGTATAGTAAGTGGCTGGCTTGAAAAGAGTAATGAAATGCTTGATGATATGATAAAATGGCTAAAACAGAATCATAATTTTATTTCAATTGCAAATTTTATTCTTACTGAATTCCATTACTCAAATAGAAAAGAATTAACTCAAATGGAGGTTTCAATAATCTTTGATGAACTTGAATTTGCATTCAAAGTTGGAATCAAAGATGGAAAAGTTGCTGTGAAAGATCTGGAGGACTTACTACGAATTATCCTGAGAGAGCATCCTGTAACATTGCAGGGCAGAAAAGGAGCTGTTTGCTTGTTAAATATCATTTCTACATTTTGTTGTGGTAGAGATGAAAACTTTAGAAGTCTTCTTAGTGATGTGAAATACTCAACAAGAAACAAGCAAATTGTGCAATGGTTGCTTGGAATGAGAGCTTTCAGTCTTGTAAACTTATGTTCTGGGATAGTTGCATTTTACAAAGGTCTGTCAGACATCCAAAGAAGCCACAACATATCAAAAGACACATGTGAAGAACATTCTTCTAAGAATCTAAAACATTCCTGGCTTTTCAACGCCATTGAGTTTGATTATTTTGAAGTTTTTCAGTATCTGATTGAAAATCAAATTATTGATTACCAAGATGTCAAGAATGAGAAAGGGAGAAGTGTCATAACACAACTAGTAACCTGTGGCAAAGAAAGGTTGTTGAAATACTTCATTGAAAAGGTAATGTTTAGCAGAAAAAATAACAAATAAGCGTCTTGACATGATCACAGATAATGCCTTTTGAAAATACAGTTACATGTTCATGTCATAGCAAGAAAAGATGTTTAAGATCATCCACTCCCCCAATGGAAATGGTATTTCAGTGATTCAATGACAATTTTTTTATCTAAAGGAAAGGTGTATCAATAACAACAAAATCATCTGAAATTTACAGATTCTGTTCATATTAACTTGTGGTAAGCCTATTCATAATATAATCCCCAGTTTGCATCATTGCAGGTGGGTGAAAGATTTTAATCTGTCAAGGAACTTTCAATTCATTGTAGCAAATGAAAATTTAAAATCTCTTATTTGAAAAATTTCAACATTTTTGGAAAAATATATTGGGTTTGCCATGAAGATTTTATCTATCACATGCTTTCAAAATCATGATACAGCCATTTTATAAACTGCACATTCGTAAGCAACATATTGGGCATGTAAGGAGCATGATTCAGTCCTGATACTAACTTGTTGTGAGCTTGATTGAGAGCTTGATTGAAGAAAGAATTTTGCACCGCGTGCTCTAGCTTCCAGCATTCATCTTCTGAACTGGAAGGCAAACTTAATCAAGCTTGATTGTAGTATGTTTGAGAATAATTGTAACATGGGATTATTGTCATGCTTGATCAAGCACTACTTATACATGACAACTGGCCAAAATTTTGTCAATATACTCATTTCAAGCTCCGTTAAGCCAAAATTGTGCTTCTGTTACAAGCTCAACTTTTTCTTAAGGGATGCCCTGCCCACATTAACATGACAAGAATCCTAAGGAATCCTAAAGAATTTTCAAGAATGCTTCAAATCATGACAAACATTCTTGAGCGATGTGAGTCAACTCAAGCTTCAACACTTTAGATTGTTTGCTACTAGGATCATTTGAATTTTTGGACCTTCAATAAGGTGGCTCCCCGCTTACAAAGAATAAGTTGAAAGCACATGAACAGTAATGCAAGGTGGCTTGTCATTGATCATACAGTAGATTTTTAGCACCGATACAGACTTGACATCATATTGTCCATGGGCTCATTAAATAGTTCCCAAATCATTCTTATCTAGATGTCACCTGATTTGAACTGCACATGCAGCTCTGGGAACCCTTTACTGCATACTGCGGTTAACAAAGGGCACATTGCTATTGTTGATTTGCTCATTAAGAATGGTGCAAGTGTGAACCACAGCAACACTGAGAGTGGAGGAGTAACAGCACTACACATTGCTGTTTTAAATGGTAAGGATGTGTCAGTGATATCATGTGACCAACTATTATCAATGACTTTTTGACTCACCTCATTCCATAGTGACCCAGCTTTTGATGAATGGGATATGGAAAATACAGCATGTATGATTCCTGGCTAGTGGGATCATCATCAATAATTACTTTTTTCAAGCTGAATTAAAAGATAGCTAAATGACAACTTTGTTTTTTCATTTAAAGATCTGATTTCGTTCTACTCTACAGAACCTGCAATTCTTTCAAATAAATCTATCTGAAATATACAATGTATTATAAACAAGATAAAAGCGATCAGACCTCCCCCCCAAAGGAGCCTGGAGCAATGAGCAACCCACAGAAAGGTGGCAGACATTCTGCAACATGAAGGCTTCTGACCCATACACTAAGACATGGGCATTGGGTTTTTAAAAAGTACACCAGTAGGACATAGGATATATTGGAAAAATGTATTTATGGATTTGGAGGAAAATATGCAGGATGATGGGATAAAGCTACCCCAGTGTTCACCCTCCTGACAGCAAAAGGATGTATCGTTTTGCTGAAAATGATTAACATACATTTCACAAAGCGACATGCTTTATTTCAATGATATACTGCACTTGAACAAAGTCTGTTGTTTCTTCACATTATTCAAAATTGTCACTCAAACTCAACAATCAGTTCTGAAATGATTCATCACACTCTATTCTGGCCCCTGGCCCAGATTATCACTCTTCGTAGTGCTCAAATATTTTAAACTTGTTCAAATTTAGATCTATAGGTCAAAATTTGGATCTAAAGCTAAAGAAACAAACTAATTCAACCATTCTGAAAAAGCAACACAGGACAAAATGGTCTCACATATTTAGGACCTAAAATATGGAACAGCCTACCCTCAGAACTAAAATCTGCAACAAACATCAGCAGTTTCAAACACAAGATCAAAGACCAATTCTCGAAAAATCTTCAAATTCTTAATGATAGCCCATTATCAGGAACCTAAAAACAACCAATAACAATGCTTATTCAACATTTAAAATCAAAAGTTTTTATTTCCAGTCTTGTCAAAATTCTATCTTCCAGTAAAACTTTTTATTTCTTTTCTCAAAAACTTTTCTTTCTTTTTCCTTTTGAATTGCACTTATTTTCCCAACAGGTAATTTGGAAATGGTGAAGTTACTGATCCAACATGGTGCCAACCAGTCAATGAAGATAGGGGATCCTCCAAAAGACAATGCTATTGATCTGGCAAGTCAACTAGGTCATGGCACAATAACCAAGTATTTCAAAACATTGCTGTGATAGGACCACATCTATAGCCTGCATGCAGACCATACCCAAGAAAAAGGTATAGTCTGCACAGCGCTGCTCCCCATTGTGCAGTGCATGCTTCAGCATTTATGTGATATCAAAGAAAATGCATTGTCTTAACAGCCAATGATATCGCTTTCCTGCAAAACAAGGAATCATTCAGATTTGAGAATGGCTATTATGTGATTAAATCTTAAGTTTTGCTTTGTTCTCTAAGAAAACTTCAATAACAATCCAATACCTAAGTATCCTGTGGCAAACAATACACAGACCATGAAAAGGTCATTCAAACTGCTATTGAAATGAAATGCTAACTCATACAATACAATACATTGAGCAGTCTGCACGCAGGCTACCACATCCATGACTTTGTAAGATTTTAGTAGTATTTTATCATGCACATTTTGCCAATGGAAGCTTTTTAAAATGTTTTTAATTTGAACTACCATGTGGTGAAGAGGAAACATACCTATTTACCCCAAGAGGAGAATTCCAGATTATTTATCATTGTACCTTGTGTTAGGTTACACTGCCAAAGCTTGTTGTTTCCTTGTAACTCAAAAAATGTTTTACCCCTTCTCAATTATTGAAACACCCAAAGATGGTGTTTTGATACTCCTTATTTTTGTGGCTACTTGAATAAAGGAACTGTGTTGTTAAAGCAACCACTTATTTTGAATGTTTTGTCAATTGTTAGCTGCACTCCAGCCTAGACGTATACCCGTTGTTCAAAAGAAGAAAGTGTCTACGAAACAATGAGCAAGAGCTTGCTACGATGAGTTCCAAATTTCTATAAGTTGATTCATGCAGCCTTTGTCGAGAGGCGTTTCGCGCATTATTTGAACAGAGCATAGGTCCTTCTTTTGAATAACAAGTCTACTAGGCTAGCTTCACTCAAGCAGGGTCTCAAATTGTGCATAAAAGTCTCTGCTTTATGCAATTGTATCAACATGAGGTCCATTGAAACTACAGCTCGACCACAGTAGCTGAGCAAACCGATACACCATTTTCATGGGACAGTCTGTACTCTACTATTTGGACGAGTCTCATGTAGAATGGGCATAGTTTGTAAAACAAGAGTCAGGTCTCCGAAAAGACAAAGTGATTTCACACCTCTGAATGCACGCAATCAAATCAAAATAAACAGAGACAGCAAAATATTATGATCACCTGCCTTGAAGTTGTGAAATCTATTCTGGAAGCAGTAGCATCACTTTATCTTGAACAGAACTGCATCTCTTGATTTTCAAAATGCATAATTTTCTGTCTTGCAAGTTCAAGATCCATTCAAGAGGCAATTGGTAAAGCAGTAATCAGAATGAAAAATTAAATACACACAAATTTTACCAGCACATAACTCCAGTGAAAGCTAAACAAGTGATAAGAATAAGAGTGATAGAATTTTTTACTTATTATGGCAGCCATGTACAAGGCTGGTTGTTGCAAAAGGTGATAAGTGCAGTGCCATTTTCCTTTATGTTTATATATTCATAAGAGTGTTGTTCATTGCAGCACTGAAATTTGACCTGATCAGTGTGTAACGTTTCAAACGTCAATCATCCTGTGCAACGATGGTAACATAAAACATGGATAGACTGTTTAAGTTTTATCTGCAAGAGTCTGGATCGGATGTTATTTTTATTTAGCTCAATTTAGACTCTTGCATAGAACTACTGAAATGTCTATTAGGCAGTAGAAAGAACTGAAGGTATCCTAAAGAAACGTTTTGTTTTTGATATTTTTCAAAACACTGTATCTCAGCTAGAGGCATGACTAATGCAAACCTCATGAAAGGTGCATCTGTTCATCTATCTACTTGTATATCAACCTTCATGCAGTTATTTTAACCTTTATTTTTACTTTATTTTAACTTCGCCTTTATCTACACTTTATTTCAACCTTCGTGCAGTTGATATACTCTTGTTCGTACTGAGTAACGGGTCATCTGGTAACGTCTTTTGGCAGGATTAGCAGATTCAAGTGGGCATTGATATACATTTGATGATTGCAGCTTGATAACATTTCTTGCACTTGTTGCCGCTCCAGTGAATAGCAGGCCGAAAGAGGTGCAGACTATCAATATGAGAATTGACTCATAATTCGTAATGCAAGGGCTTAAGTTCAAAGACGAGTTCCCAAAACGTTGCTTCCAAGAGCTTTGCTCAAAACAAAATTGACTGATTCAGTTTGCTCCAAATTTCAACGGCCTAAATGGCTAAATGATGTTTTCTTAGAACAAACATAGTTCTCTTATTATACGGAACCCTTGAAATGCGATTATGTTTCCCCATCATTACATCAACAGCTCAAAATATGTAAGATAATGGGCACGCCATTTACAACTGTTTTTGAGCATTCAAGAAATAGAACGTTTGGCTAATTTCAAAAAGGAATCAAATGTGAGCACAGCGGTGTAACAAGGAAACTTCTCTGTGATTTTTATACGGATGCAAAGTTATACCTGTGCAGTATCAACGTGCTTTTAGGGTATCTTATTTACATTACTCGTTCAAAAGCACACAAACTTGGATTTTAAAGACTTGAAACCATGTCTGCGTTAATAATGGGACGTTAACGTTCATGCAAGGAGCTTTATGAAGAAAGGCATGCTTGCCAATAGTGCGATGACGGGTGTTATACTTGTCCCGGATCCAGGGCTGTTAATGCGCTTATTCGTCGTAGTGGCAGGTCTGCTGCTCGTTGGTCTTGTAGGCCGATTGGTAGTTGTTCGATCAAGGCATTCATCTCGGGCTGGCTGAAGATTCTTTGTTATGCTTGGTGCCTTGATGTATGAAGACATATCCTGGAGACACAACAAAACATAATTATCATAACTAATGAGTAATGTACAAAACATTTCAAAACATTCCAAATTCTTCCAAAATCTTTCAAATTCTTCAGAAAATCTTCCAAATTACTTCGCTATGTCACATTTCAAAAGACTTCTTCCACGTTTTTGCTTAATTTTGATTCAGGGCAGTGAGGCGCAGCCTTATTACACTTACGGTAGTCAATGAATTTGGCACGTGCATGGATATACACATCACTTCAATTAACAGCCTCGTTTTGGAAATTAGTTGACATTATTTCGGACGAATGAAGTTCCTCAATTTTTTGGCGATCTGAGAATTGACTTTTTCATAAGCTGTTTCTTATAAGAAACTACTAGCTCCGTTCATTCACTTATAACATGGAAAATGCATTACTGCCTTTCTTGGGCTTATTTTCACAAAGAAACTTGGGGAAAAGGGCCACTAAACTTTGTGAATGCTATTTTGATAGCCAAGGTCTTGACATAGACTTACATCGAACTACCTTTTTGGTCTAACTCTAATCATAATAATAGTTCACGTTTAAAGTGGGTGTCCGTCATTAATAGAGCTAGTGATAAATCTCTTTACAACTGGGTCCACTATCGATGAAAATTGGGCATAGGTATTACTAGCAATAAAATCCAAATCTTAAAATTGGTGTAAAAAAGTGGGTGCAAAATTATATGACCTATTTCTTCTAACTGAATGGCTTAAAAGAAACTTTAACCACTTATTCATAATTCTACCGTTAGACTTTAAACAATCTTGAACATTTTTCGAAATTACGGCGTGTTTTACATTTCACCTCATTTGTGGTTGTGACGTCATCAAATTTCCAAATCATAAACCAAATAAGTAGAAGACTTTTGCTTTATGTCATATTGTAGATATCCATAAACCATGGTTTTCTTGGAAATCATTTCATGTTGCGTCAAACAGATTAGAGATTACGAAGGTATTAAGTTTCTTAACGTTTCTCTGGAATCCCCGAAAAAGAAGAAAAACCCTTTAGTTCTGAGAATATTGAAGATTTCAGAAAAGTCCAATGGCAGAATTATGCCAAAAAGCTTAAGTTTCTTTGAAGCCATTCACTTCATAAAAAATACTTCATTGAATTTTCCACCGACCTTTTTAAAGATTTGGAACCTATGCTGGTATTATTTAATAAGGTCGAATTACAAGATATCATATATATATATATATATATATATATATATATATATATATATATATATATATATATATATATATATATATATATATATATATATATATGTAGTAAAACTGCTGTTTGCGAAAGAGTAAACCGTCAAGTTGTGTTCTTGTTGTTAGTAAAACATTCTATATTTGTTTCTTCAAATTTTCATTAGATTGAAAACTTACTCATTGTGAAACCATCACTTGAGCAATTGCTCTAAGAGGGTCTGTAAGTGAAATTCATTAAAGGGAGTACAGGGACCAGCAAGCTTTGCGCGAAGTCAACCATCATTTCTGCACAGCTTCCAGACTAAGTGACTGTATGAAATTCACAAAAACGACAACAAACGATTACAAAGGATGCTGGTCTTTGTACTCCCTTTAAAAATCTATCGTTTTAATAGGGTATTACGTCATAACAGTACAGGGCTCACAGGGGCCCCGTCCGGAATCTTCTCCTGAGTTATCAATTCATCAACCATGTCCTAAGGGGGCGATACTCTTGAGCAAGTACAAGGTGACTCAAGAATAGATCCACATGTTCGAAAAATCATGCAAATGCTTTTTCTGACAGAGTAGTATCTAAGGATTTTCTGTATTTGTTTTGGTAATGTTGCAAGGAGACGACATGTGGCAAATTTGAAAGATTCAAAATATTAGTTTTACAGATTACCTAGAAAATGCCCTGAGACCCATCATCAAAGACATCTTCATATAAAGGCAACGCAACTTGTCAGAATTTCTGGCACTCCCATTTTCAGAGAATCAAATAATATTTTTAGGTAAGTTTCTGTTTCATCTTGAGTTTATCACTCTTCTGGTTATGCTAAAAATACCTAGTTGATTTCATCGTGTGTTTTGACCCATTTTCCAACTGATTCTTAAAACCGCTCAAATTATCCAAGTGACTGCTACTGCAAAAATTATAAAAAGGAGGACGGAGAATAATAGAACCTCTATGATTAGCGTAACGACATTACGACGTAACGACGTAACAGGGGGCATTATTTGAGTCACGTTATACTTCATAGATCGTTGATACTTACATATCGAAAGTTTTTGTAACCCAGACAGCTTACTACAAGTGCTGGTTGTGTTGCAGCAGAAGCATAGGAAGCTTTCAATTCGTCAACCATGCTTGAATTCCATGTGACTCCTGTCCAGTTTGTCAATTGCCAAGTCTCAGGTTTGGCTGACCGGTTCATTCTGTAAGCCAAATGAGTCAGAGTTACGTCAGTTTGCCTTTAACTTCAAGATAATCATCCCTTACACGTATTTATCATTTTTTTTATCTTATTTTTATCAATCTAAAATTAGAAATAAAGCAACAATTTAATACAAATACTGTGACATTTGTAGCGAGGAAAGACACAAGGTCACCGGGTTCTCACTACAAATGCCACTTACAATTTTCTACAAAACATCAACGGTAAATTAAGGTGGTTGGAGGAAAAAACTTTCACAAGTTTTTTTCAAAATTATCAAGAAAGATAGAGCTTTCTCCTCCAAACACTTTAATGGTAATAGAAAAAGACAGAACAAAAAAACAGAACTAAGTCAAAACTGAAGTACCCCCAAACCCGCGCAAACAGCCCACCACCCACCAAGCCAAAACCACGACAGCACCGGCAGGGAGAATGGAACTATGATGCAGAGATCCAACTCCGAGGAGAGAAAAAAAACTTCCAACTAATTATAGTACTCCCCCAGCCAACATCCCCGCGGCAGCAGCCCGATGAGCACAGACAGCCCACGCAAAACTTCTGGGAGCACTTCAGTCAAAAAAAGAAAAAGTCTTTGAGTATTTTTTATGAATAACTAAGAATTTGCCCCAGCACTGAAAACCCCCCAAACATCATACTTTGAGTACTCGGCGCTTCTTACGTGTTTCGTAAAGGTTTCCAAACAGTCTGAATGTTTACTTCCTGTTCCCTCATGAACATTCCATGCAATGTTTCCAATGTTTAGAAACTAAGTACCTTCCAAGCAATATGATACAGGAAACATGTGAAAATGAGCAGTAAAACTACCGGATGAGCCAGGAAAAAATTCCCACTTTTGAAAATTCATAACACCAAGACTACCATACGGATTTGAATCATTCAAATTCTAGTTAAAAATCGAAAGATCACAGAATTTTTGTGATTTTTCTCGCTGTCCTACGAGCACTAGAAGTATTGGTAGATTCAACTTTATAAAAATTTCATGGTTGCAAAATGACAGAAAAAAGGCCTAAAACATTGATCAAATCGTAAGGACTCTATTCACACCGAACAATAGGCCATGGGTGTTTCACCTCCCTCAAGAGTTATAAGACATCGATTTTCAAACAAATACCAAAGATTTTCAATCCCATGGCAATGAATGTACAGAGGATATCTCTCACCCATGAAAAGTTGCATTTCCTTAATTATTCTGTGCGAGAAGTCATTTTTATGAATTAATCGATGTTTTGGGCCATTTTTCAGTAATCAATCAACCATAAAATTTGGGTAAAGTTGAATTTACCTGTAATTGTAGTGCTGGTAGAACAGCGAGAAAAGACACAAAAATACTTTGATCTTTCAGTTTTTAACTAGAATTCGAATGATTCAAATCCGTGAAGTAGCCTTGGTGTTATGAATTTTCAAAAGTGGGAACTTTTTTCTGGCTCACCCGATTTGTTAAGAATTCGTTTGCCAAAATAACTTGTTTCTTAAAATATAGCTACCAAATACTAGAGTTTCTCAATTTTTGACGATCTGAGAGTTAAGTTTCTTATAAGTAGTTTCTTGTAAAAAATACGTGTATACACAGTGCTCCATATATTCTGCCCAGTTTGTGTGACTGCTGTGGAGGAGCCACTGTTTTAGTTGCCTCAGATTTTACAGGGTTGTATGCAATAGGCTTCAACGTAAAGTTTGAGAACTTACTTGAGCCAACACGACAAGTGGAGGAAATGCAATTGAGCACATAGATACTTCAAAAACAGCACTTCTTTGTTCTCCAGCAATGTCAAAATAGTTTAAATTTCTAAAGAAAGAGTTCTTCTACGGGTTAATAACGTTTCGTTTCTTAAAGAAAATACTGTCAATCTTTTAGAAATGTAAAGGAGATTTGACCATGATGCCAGAAGTTCTTTCTTTCAAAGATTACTTGATGTTGAGATTCCTGCAGAACAGCAGAAGTGCTCTTTTTGAAGCAACGACTTATTTTGCTCTTCCAGTACCATAAATCAGCAAGTCAGACAGACTCCAACAAGGCCTCGAACTCTAAGCTGAAGGTAGCCTACGGTCTATGACGCAGGCTTAATTGAAGCCTGGTTCAATGACATTTTGTAAGAAATTAGACGATGTAAGTTTCAGCTCCTCGACAGCAACGATATCAAAGGGGGACAGTGCCTTGAGACATCCTAAATACAACAGAATTATCAAATCATGCCTATTTTGGCGTTCAATAATCTATCATTATGTTCCTAAAGGTAAAAGAAAAAATCTCTTACGCCGCTCTTAACGACTTGGAAGTATCACATTTCGAATAAACTTTTACACCCCAAACATTTGGTTTCTTTGAGGAAAATGACTGTGTATGTATGTATTGTTTTTATAAGAAACTAAGAATTTAGTCCAGGACTGCAAGTTTCCTAAAATCATCAGATTTAGAGTACTCCTACTTTCTTACGAGTTTCTTCAAGGTTCCATAACAGACCTTATTTTCACAACCTGTATCCTCCTTAACATTTCAACACGTTAACTTCTGAAGCGTTTTCAAAGTTTATACTTCACTCAAGTACCATCAGAGTAACATGGTAGGGAAACAAATAAATAAATAACTAAATAAATAAAGCAAAATGGTTAGCATTCCTTTTGCAAAATAAAAAGTTTCTTACATTATATTTTCTCAGTAAAGAACTTCCTTAAGTTTTTGGCAATCTTAGATTTGAGTTTCTTATAAGCAGTTTCTTATAAGCAATGGCTGTGGTCACACTAGGCGGTTTATCCCATTGTTTCCTTTCGAACAACGGGCTTATAACGCTGTTGTATGTGACTGCTCTTCTTGTTCACATACAACGCTGTTACAACGTTCGTTCTTGGGGCAAGGGTCTTTAAAAAACCATAGCGTCCAAAACAACGGGATAAACAAGGCTCTAACCTAAATTACAGCGATGTTTAAGAAAAATTAACCAATCATGATTTACCCAGGTAACCATGTGACAATTACTTTTGCGCCGAAATAGCTGGCCACAAAGCAACGCCTTGCAAAAGACGTGACGGGCACAGTGTGACCGGGTGTGTTCGTATCGTTATAACGCCATACTTTCCGACGTTAAAGATAAATTTCAAGAAAGTGAAACAATTCAGAATAAAACGGGATGAGATTCTAGCGTGACCGCAGCCAATGTGTGTCTTCTTTTCTTACCCTGGATACCAAGTTGGATTCGCATATTTTGCAGTGTATGCATAGATTGCAGCATTTTCTGTGCTACACTTCGTGAAATTGGCACTTGGGTAGTAGAATATGAAATTGAGACACATCTCGTCGTCCGTCGCCAATCCACCCTACAACAAACGAATGATTGTAACAAGGTGAAGGTGAATTACCCTGGGTACCAGAGCCTCAACAAAAATAAACAAAAGAAGAAAGAAAAATGAGAAAGATTTTTTTTCTTTTATTTAACTTTTTTGAGGCTCTGGTACCAAGGGTAAAGGTGAAGGCGAAGTTGCAATTTTTCAGCGCAAAGCACTTGAATCACAGAAGTACCTTAGCGCTAATCGGCGGATACCGTCCCGCCTGGCTTCTGGGGGTTTTAACAGCTTTGTTTGTTTGGGGTTGCTGGTTTGGGGCTTCCTGTGTCTACGGTTGCGGGTCACTTTGGGCTTGGATGTCGGTGGCTAGAGTTTTTTTCCTTCAGTATCGTCCCTGTTATTGGTACTAATCAAAGGAATCACACTTACATGGGACACATTTGCAATGGGGGTGCTCTCTCTTCGATTGGTCGAGCTACTGGGAGTGCGCCTCCTTTACGTAATTCCCTTCATACAATCTACCTTGTTTCTATGTTTTGTATTGATATATCGTATCAAGTTCATGTATTAATGTATATATTTTCTGCAATATTGTATAACTCTTGTAGTCTAGTTGCTTGTCACGGTAGTAATCATTGGTAAATTGTATTTTGTAAAATTTAAAATACATAAAACTGAGCTGATCTACAGCGAGATTGCGATAAAAGCTTTATAACGTTGCTTTCCCTTCGTTTGTCTCTCGCCACAACATGGCTTGAATGAATCGCTATAGACCTAACCAAATATGAATACTCTCTTGGGGCACCAAGCGTAATGGTAACGGGAATGGAAATGCTCAATTTGAAACTTGAAACTAGACAGTAACTTGTCACACGCTGAGGATGGACCTTGTCACACGCAACGCCCTATTTCACACGCCGAGCATGGACCTTGGAATTGGTCTAAACTTTCTTTGTAGCTGATTATGGCTTAGCCACTCACTTATAACATGGATTTGTCGTTACCATAACTTTACACTCTTGGTCACATTTGTCTTTACTTTATATTACTGGACTGTCAAATTTTTGAAAATGGGAAAATAGAGAATAGAAAATTGACATGCTGAGAATACCACAACTATGATTTTTTTTGTCGTCGTGCTTGCCCTCCGCTTTGAACAGTAACTGAAAGAGAAGTAACTGAATTTTTTTGCCAATAATTACCACAGTTGCAGTGCTCCTTTTCCTCGAATCATAGATGCAACTTGTTTTCAGTTCATCTCCCTGTACAGCAAAAAATGAAAACACTTGATATTGTCGTAATGTTAAAACATACAGACGGCCGAGACCGCGTTCTTGGATAAACTAATATTTCCTTTTATTGCAATGATATGTTTTCCTATTGATCAGTGAAAATTTACTCAAATTTACTGGAAAGGAAATTGGTAAAATGCAGATTGCGCCAACAACCATTCTGGGGGGGGGGGAGGACTTAATAAATGGACACAGCATCAAATTTCAGTAAGGATTACAAGAATGGATCAACCGTCAACCTTAAGTTAAATGGAATCGAGAACATAATGGAGCCATCTTGGATCTTATGGAACCCATTCCCATTCGGACTCTCGAGACTTTCCACAAATGATGAAACTAATCAAACCTTGTGAACATTGATATTCACAACATCAAGATGATGGCATGCTTCATGAATTGCAAATTTGCGACAACCAGAGCCTCGCATCAAGTGGACATGGTCTCCATTGCCTACGGCAGACCTCCAATATACACGATCGTTTCGATGGTCGCACTAAAAAGTCGCAGCGAGAAAGCTGTTTTGATGATTGCCTGTGTTGCTTCAATGGCCAGTAGGCTGGAAAGTGCTGCAATTCGATTGGCCAAAAGTCCCCACAAACAAAATGGTCAGACGAGAAGTAGAAACCATTGTCCAGTGAATTTCTCCTAACCCTTTTAAACAGGGACCAGAAATGCCACACTTCACATGTGTCGTTGATCGCCCAGAGCCCTTGAAGCAGCACACTTTCGTTCGACTTCGATCTGAATTCAACTGAAGCTGAAAATCGATCATTTAATATCCAAGCATATCAGAGGGAAAGATTGCTAAGAACAAAAAGTCGAATTGTAGGAGTACTTACAGCATGGAAGTTAATTTCTTGATTCAATAAATACGTTTGCTGAAATGAAAAAGGATGAACAAAACATACAATGTCATTTTGCTACAACTTAGCTAAATGACCTGGCTGGGCAATGCTCTGAATCGGGAGTCTTGCTGAACTGGGCATTCAACAACCGGGCAAGTACGCTACAACTTGAACCTGTCAGAAAATCAAATTTGACATAAACAGAAACGATACATTTTGCAGTGCAATGCAGAAGTCAATGAAACGCAACACAGCCGTGGAGGGCACGGGAAGCCCAACGTATTGTAGTAAGAGGCTCTCGAATACTCTAAGGCATGACTTATCAATATCTTTTCTTTCTTCAGATAGAATATCTCGTTGAAAGTGCTTGCAAATCAGATTTTCCTGTCTGTGTCTCATATGACATTCATTTGGTTTTTGTTTTTCGTCCTTGTCGTCGATCAATCCAATACAGCGCCTCGAAGAAGGCGAGCTATCCAGGCGTAATGATACACGTTTTTTCTTTTAAAAGAAACTTGGATAAGCCCCTAGCACTAAAATTTTCCTAATTTTTCATGAAAATTCCGCTTTTTAGTACTTCAAGTTTCTTAATTTGTTTCTTATCTTTGGATGCATGTAGTTTTCTGCCACTGCCACGTTTTCTACAACTGCCACTTCTCCAGTATGGTTTCCGCCTAGGCCAAATTAGAGTTTAAGACGGTCCGAAGTTCAGCCTGCCAAGACAGAGTAGAAACTGTGTAAAATGACATCATCGAGCAGTCTGAGATATGAAAGTGTTTTGATAGACAAGCTTTTTGAAATGATGATTCAAGAGTTTAAGGCCCAAGGAAGAAAAAAATCAAACGTTGCCTAATTTCTGGATTTGCAGGGAGCTAGGAAGCTCCAATGTATGAGTTTTCGAGCATGCGTGCGCAGTTTCTGTTTCGTCCTTGCCCGAAAACTTCCCAGGTGACAATGGTTGTTTAATAATATTTTCATTCCTCAAAGCGATGAAAAAGTGGAATCCTAAGATAAGTGCCGATATTACAAATTGCGTATCCAAGTTTCTGAAAGTGTGCTGTACTTTGGTGTTGAAGAACAACTGTTTGTACCTTGATGAGCTGTGAAGAATGTTTGAAAAGAAGGAATGAAGAAATAAAAATCATCAAGAAATGACACACCTGGTAATCGAAATCGTAGTTATCATTCTTAATCACATCTGCAATAGCCGTTCCATTCCGAATGAGTGTTGTTGTGATCGCTTTACCAACTGTATGGGAATGAGGAAAGGACGCAAATATCCTCACAGAGTTTCCAAATGGAGCTATGTTGTTCCCACCAATTTTCTAAAGACAAAAGAGAAAGAGCCTCTGTTATGAGATTAAGGTATGTCCCATTCGTAAAACAGTCGGGGACAAGGAAACATAGTCAAATTTTGTAATGCGTTTGTGAGCCCAGACACTTCGCATATAAGGGTTTCAAAATGCATGTTACACTGACCAATCGAAAAAGCGAATGAGATGTTTAATGAAAATAGAATACTAAAATATCTTCTGGGAGGTTTCTCAAACACGAAATAACACATACAGTGGAATAAAAACCCCTCCACTAGAAATGAATTTATTCTCTGCAAACAAGAACAAAGTAAGTAGCTTAGACCAAGAATTTATGATTGCTGCTCCTACTGCCATGCCAAAGCAGGAATTCAAATAAAGGAAAAAAAAGCACTGATAACTGAAACGTCACACTTAGGTAGATAGCACGTTTTCTCTGTACGACGATCCCTTCAATCCCTCCCCCAAAAACCCTTCAAACGACGTTGATAGCTTTGTGTAGGAAGTTCATGTTACTGAAATATCTCATGGCGAAGGAAAAATGTTGCAAGACTGATCTTGCTACTACCTACGGACCAACGTTCTGGAGTGGTTTTTGTTGTTAGAAAATAAAGGCTGATTTCTATTCAGTAGGATTTTCCGAACGGATTGAGTTTACTCAGTAAAATACTTGTCAATCGTAAGATTCCATTCAACTTTAAAGCAACATTTCAACATGAAACAAAAGATTTCCCGTGGGCTCAGAAATTTGATTGTGTGGAAATCTGCATTTACTCTCACCTCAGAGCATTCTTTGGGACAAAATCCTTCAATATCCCATCTAGACAAATTTGGTGGAACCAACAATCTGGCGCTTACAGAACTACCAGTCGTTAATACAGCTGCATCATATTTTCGTCGATTTGCATAATAAAATCTCAGACCTGAAGTGTCGACAAAATCTAGGAGAAACGAGAAAGTATATCAAATACAAGAAATTTAGTACGGGAGTGTTTTATTTGGTTGATAAATAACGTTATTTTGCGTAAATGTTGAAACAGCGCTCAAAACTCAGTAGAATTCCGAACGGACTGAATGCGTACAACAAAATACTTGTCAATCATAACATTCTGGGAAAGCGATTTGTTGTTACATCTATAAACACTGGATGAAGGGCAAATCCCGGAAGAGTAACAGCATATTCTTTGGGCATTTGAAAATGATGGAGTTTGTAGTGGCGGTAGTAGGGGATTTTAAACACCGAAAGACCTCCAAAAAAAGTCAAAGTTAGCAGATTTCTCCTTAAACTGTATTAAATTGGATACTTTTTCATTTCTGTATCATAGATGCCGTAACAATTCGCCTTCTCCAAGCATGTGTAGTGATGAAATCTGCCAACAGTACGGAAAGATTGGAACAGTAAAACCGGCATGTTTAAGACCTAAAATCGTAGAAATGGTTCAAAAAGACTAAGAACTGCAAGCTGTAATTGAAAACGATAAGAACACTTGAAGGGTCTGTTTCATCCATCATGCCTTGCACGTGTCGTCTCTTGGTTTGCCCTTGTTGTCGCCATTTTCATGGGCCAAGAAAATGGCGACAAACAAAGGCCTACCAAGAGACGACACGTGCAAGGCATGACGGATGAAACAGATCCTTTAAAGACTTCAGAGATCAACAGACCTGATCTTTTTGCAGGGTTGTCAAAATGTGTCTCCAGTAGGAAATGCTTTATACTGTTTTCGCCACCAATGGGGAAACCAACGTCATTCGGAAACTTGAAATTCTGTCAGAAACAAGAAAACATTAATTTAAAACAGCATAGGGGTACAATCTTGTACTAACGACTAAAGACTGAATAATTTGTTGCTTGATTTTATGGCAAGAAGGGAACAATCTTCATTATTTTCAAAGTTGCAGCATCTTTACCTTCTGGGAAAATTTTAATCACCGAAAATCCTAATAATTGCTGCGAAATGGTACAATTTTCTAGACACCGCAGTTTAATAGCAGTGACCAGAAATCAGCCGTTTTTCCCGTAAAGTTTTTCCCGTTTAGAGCTTTACGACTGAGATGTCTCTGCACTTAAGGTGGCTCACTACCAAAAAATTTCAATATAACGAAACAGTGAAGGCTGGTTGTATACCAAGTACAAATAATCTCAAAACACAAAAAAACACAAAGTTAAGGTGCTTCAATTCTGATATAAATTTCAACAGGGTCTAACATGCAGAAATACAAGAATCACTACGCTAGACTGTAGCAACTGAAAGTATGCAGTAAAGGGAAACTATTTGAGAGGGCTCACAAAAATTAAAAAAGACTTACAACTCCCCCAATCGCCCAAGCAAACATTGATGATCCTCCTGCACATTCTCTGATTGATCTTGGCATACCTTGACCATAACATCGTCCAGAATAATTTAAATGGGCTGGATCGAATTTATCTTTGCATGTGTATAGAACCAGATGATGAACTAATCCCTCCATCCTTTTCTGAATCACAGGAGCTATCTATAAAAAAAGTGCCATGGACCGGTAATTATTTCTTGCCGGGGAGGGGTGGAAGACATCTGGGATGAGGACAAAAATTTTACCTACTTGAAGAGAGGGGTACAACAAAAACTCGGGGGGTGCATGACTTGCGGATGGACGGGGGTCTGTTTTCGCGGGGGTCTGTGGACCCATTTTGGGCTATTTTTCGCCACATTCTGGAAAACCCATCAATTTTTAAGGAAAATCTGTCGAAAAAGAGACCTTTTTTAAGAGAATTTTGGGCCAAAAACCCACCTATAGTGGGCGGCACATACCTGTACCCTCAACATGTTATGTACCCCCCCCCGTGCAAAAGACATTTTCGGAGGGATATGAAAATATTTTGAAGTAAATCCTGTACATTTTAATGGTCATTTCTACGAAGCAACTGTAAGTTAATTTCCAAAAACATTTCATCTCACAGTATTTCTATAAAGTAACTGCTTGCTCTTTCTGCTCATCATATTTCAATCAAATGGCATTTTTCATTCAAGTACTACCCGCAAATACTTGAAAGGAATTTAGAGTACATTGATATTGTTACCATCAGGGCTGTGAGCAGCTGCTGACTGGTGAGGCTGTTCTCAAAACAATAAAGAACAACACATGTAATTGAAGATTGTAACATGGCAGCATTGTTTTCAAAATATTGGGGTTTGAGCACCATACGCCCTTCCTGCATGTCTGGTTGTCACGTATACAAGGAATAGGAAGGACAGGGGGCTGAAAATGTTTTCTCGAGTCTTTGAGGGGGGAACAAACTTTTTAGGAAGCTCAGGAAGGGGCTACGAAAATTCCATCTAATATTTGGGGATGTCTTCTATCCTCTCACCCCTGACCGGCAAGAATAAACAACCTGTCCCTTACATGAATGATCTTTGTCCTGCTGTTCCTTGCTAACACCTTAATTACTGTCCCCTTATCGCTACCACGCACTATAATGCACCTTGGGTGTGGCCTATGATAAAAATTGTATTTTTTCGCATTGCGTCATTTGTCTCCATGGTATGGTGAAAAAGCTTAATAATATAATGCTGCTTTCCGTTCGCTTTTCCCGTCGCAGCAAGCATGAAATGCTGTGATTATAAGTTCAGATTGGTTTCTGGGCCTGAACTCCAACACAGCGTCGCAGCGACTTGTCTGATTAAAAATTTGTTCTGAAATGAGACAGGTCGCTGCATCGGAACTCAGGCGTGAAAAAAGTTTGAAAATTATCTGTGTACTGTAATGGTGGCATTCATTCAAGCCATGTTGCGATGAAAGAAGAACGAAGGAAAAGTGACGTTACCAAGCGTTTCCCCCAATCCGATGGAAAAAAAGAAATTGTGTCTCTCAAACCACACTTGAGTGGCATGATTTATCCAGAGCCCTTGAGGTAATGTCAATCTACCGCCACGCGTTGGGATTGAAATGGCACCTTCGCAGGAGAAATACAAACAAAAGGAAAAAAGGTTGATATATCGCGCACGCAAGATAAATTAGGATAGGAATAACTCGATTTACAATACGGAAATCTTTCTTCTCAATTCTGCGTTTCCTATAGCCCGTGATACCTCGCATCGTTTTCGAGTTATCCAGTATTTTGTAGGACTGGCTGATAATGTCATTTTTTTAGCAGAAAATGAGGAAAGTATACAACGTTGATTATGCTTCCAAAGAGAAATCTGACCAAACTTCTTTTAGTCAGCACGCATTTTCAAACATTTAATTCACGAGACAACTCATGTTCTATCTACGTAGCTTTGCTGCAGTTGTAACCTTTTAATGGTAAAAAGGTACCGGTTTATTTCCATATGGCGTCCCAGTAATTTGCAAACAAAATGGCGTCACCAGCTGATACTTAACAATCAGCGGATAACTTCAAAACGAATGAGATATCAAAACATTCGAATGGGCTCTTTTATTATTCAGCAGTGGTATTCCTTTGCATCAATAAATGTTTTCGCGTCAGAGCACTTAGTTTACAGGGACCAAAACGACGCGATTATGATTTAGACTTATGATTTTTCGTCCCTTGTTTCCCTGCGCTCTTTGCTTTGCTTGTATAACTTGGTCAAAGTGATACCTTCCGAGATATAATCTTGAGAACTCAAAGAAAAGCTTTCACTATTCGGGTCTAAAAGCTTGGAACGAAATCCCCACTACCATCAGGGAAATCTCTACCTTGCAACAATTCAAAAAACACCTCAAGATACATTTGAGGAGCTGAATTAAACTCAAACACGACTCCCTGGAAGATCAGCCCCACCCAATGAATTTTTATGTATTTATTTTTTATGCCTGTACATTTTAAGTTTTGCTGAAGGGATTTTTCGTGTATAAATAATGTATAATAATAATAATAATGATAATAATAATAATAATAATAATAATAATAATAATAATAATAATAACAATAATAATAATAAGGAAGAAACGATTCATCACATTGTAAGCAGACGTAGCAATCTTGCACAAAAGGAATACAAGCGCCGGCATGACTGCGTAGCCAGAGCACTTCACTGGGATATTTTACGTCAGCGAGGATTTAAAATTAGTGATAAGTGGTACCAACATCAACCTGAGAGCGTTGTTGAAAATGAACAATTCAAAGTATTATGGGATTTTACAATACAGACGGATATTGAAATACATGCGAGAAGGCAAGACATTGTGATAGTGGATAAAAATTCGAATGAAACGATCATTTTGGACATTGCCATACCAGTTGATGTGAACATACGATACAAGGAGCAAGAAAAGATCGTAAAGTACCGAGATCTAGCTAGAGAAATCAGAAAGATTTGGAATGTATCAACCAAGGTCATCCCAATTGTGATTGGTGCCCTTGGCACGGTTACAGACAGACTTGAACAGTACTTGAAGGACATAGGTGTAACAACAAGGATCGAGTTAATCCAGAAGTCAACCCTTCTTGGCACGGCGAGAATCATCAGACAGGTTCTTGATATCTAAGGAAACTAGATGTGACCCGATATCATGGACGTTAATTCCAAATGTAATTCATGTGTGCCTAGCATTCATGATAATAATAATATCTGCAAATCAAAGAACGCAGGGAAACAAGGGACAAAACGGCATAAATCTGATCGCGATCTAGATTGCAATCTCGACCCTGAAAAAGTTTGCCGTGCAAACGCTTCTCGAATCGCGATCCCGATCGAAATCCGTTATGTATGCCCACTAGGTATTATGTTTATTGTTGTTTCAGTGTTTCTGAGCTCCGTAACTATGCACAATACACATGTACGAATGAATCGCGTCATGATCCATTTTCTTTTGACATCCGTGTAAACACAAACTCGAATCGCGATCTTGATCTTTGTGGCTCGTGATCTCGATCCTTTTGGATCGCAATCCCGTATTATTGCTCCATGTAAAAGGGGGCACTAGTGAAGACTACACCAAAAAATGATTAGTCTAAATTTGCGGAGCGCAAGAGTTCAGAGCACTGCGCCACAGCACCTTGCTTCGGCTCCTTCGCATTTGCCCCTTTTTCATTTCCCTCTTCGCATTCAAAAGGCAATTCCTTAATACCTTTTTATGGCTTCCACCGTAGAAATGTAGAAACAATTTAGGTAAATTTCAAAGCTAATCTCCCTTTGCATAAAAAAGCCAAAAGACTACACAGATGACTTTCGCCTAATTTCTGCTCCATTGAATTGAATAGCTTTACTGTTATAGTTAATGGGTATTGTGGGGCTATCGCTTGGGTAAATGGGGCGAAATCAAGGACTCATGTAATCAGTCTACTAAAGGACATACCTCGATGATGTGTTTCGTTGAATTCATCGGTATGAAATCTGACAGCTTAAACACAGTGCACCAATACGTTGTTACATCTGTTGGGACAGCTATCTGTTGCAAAATAAACAAGCAGAGTGAGTACAATAACATGTACGCATATTAAGTTTCTTATAAAAAGCACAAGATTGGCTCTTAAAAGTCATTAGATGAGAAGAGTATCAAAGTTCTGTGCCCATTATCACTTGCCTTCAACTCATCAGGCCTACGCACCAATTTGAGGGTGGAGAGGCTGTTGCAAGAGGAACGGGTAACAAAAGGGTTTGGGGAGCCCGCGGAAAATTTTTGAGACTTTCACAGTGTCGGAAGATGCCCTTTGACAAGAATTAATAGCCGTCCTATTAGCAATTTACAGTTGAGAAGACGTCGATTCTCATGAAAATAAACTGCATTCGTATGCTCGAAGCCGATGTTACAACTAATTGGTATGTTACGGTATTACTTTCCGAAAATATCGAAATCTTTTAAGTTATACAAAGGCCAACCTTTAGTTGTTGAAATTATAAATCAATAATTCTAGATGATGAAACCTTTTTGACTTAAAGCCCGCCGCACACGGCGAAGAAAATGCTCAGCAAAGTAGCATGAATGTCATTTTGCTCAGGAAAATTCTCGCAGTGTGCGGATGAAGTTTGCTGAGGAAATACTCATTTGTGCAGCTGAGGAAAATATCTATCATGTTTAATAATTTCTGCCATTCGAGCCAAAATTCTCACCGTCTGCGGTGTCACTGAGAATTTTGCTCACTGCCTTGGGTGCACACGTGTTCATGTTGCCATGGTATCGATCACAGGTCATGGCAAGATGGCGGCTGAAAGTGTGAACACACGTGCACCGAAGGCAGCGAGCAAAATTCTCAGTGACACCGCAGACGGTGAGAATGTTGGCACGAATGGCAGAAATTATTAAACATGAAGGATATTTTCCTCAGCTGCACCAACGAGTATTTGCTCAGCAAAAATCATCCGCACACGGCGAGAATTTTGTTGAGCAAAATAACATTCATGCCACTTTGCTAAGCATTCTCCTCTCCGTGTGCGGCGGGCTTTAACAGTCGTAGCTTCTTCAGAAAGGTATCAAACTAAAGGACTTAAACCTCTTCTCAATTTGCAAAATTTGCAATGCACGTCATTGAAAACAGTTGAGCAGCATTAGCGCCTACTAGCCCAATGGCTGCACGTTCCATGCAATTCATTTTGTGAAAAATATGATATATCGAAGATAAGCAAACAGAAATTAATAATCAAACTCACATTTTTCTGCAAAAAGTCGAAATAAGGAACTCCTGCGGGAACTTTCGAATTCTTGACATAATTAAGCAAGTTGATACTCCTTGATCCCCTGTTGCTGTTATGGTAGCTCAATGCTGAAAATGCATTTCCTGCAGGATCAGATGGATGCCAAGCAAATATGACTTTTGTTGTTCCTTCCTGCAAAATAATGATACTTATAGCCTAGTCTCCTTTTCGGAGCAATTATCCAAAGCTAAATGTGAATAACAACGGCTAACATCAGGACGCAGGGATATTGCAGGAACTCTTAAAGGCAGTGTGTCACGCATATGATTGGGTGATTTGGACAATGCGAAGAATAGGAAATTTGAATGGCTGCAAATCCGCTGACTTTCTACGGCAATAGAAAGTCAAGACGATTAGCCCTCCTTTGTTTCAAATACACAGATTCGCAAAGAAATCTCTTGCGTTGAGCGCTGACTCTGTCGCGACCAATCAGAGACGTGACAGACTGCTGCTTTTAAGCATGCATGTGGGGGCATTTCACCCTGAAAAGTCTTGTTTTCAACAAACATCCATCAAGGATCCATGAAAATCCCTTTGTTCTGAAAAAAATTTCGAATGAGTGTGATGACCCTCGAATGTCTGCAGATTCTTGTTAATCACGTGACATTATTCTTAACGAGCAAGTCAACCTCGTCCTTGTAATATCGATGTAGCCAATATTGACTCGTCGCAGGACCCTAGCATACATAGCAATATAACCACATAGTATCAAGTATCAATATATTAGTATCGGCTTCGATACTAGTAGACTAGTAGACTAGATTCGGATATATCACGTCATGTTCAGTTACAAAGCAACATATCTTCTTCGTACAATCTCATGTCCAAGCCGCAAAAAAAACACAAAATATTATAGTCCTCAGGGCTTTCTGCCATTCCCAGTTTTATAAAAGGCCCTGGGGACGAGGTTGCGAACAGGTTTTTGCTTACTGGTTCTAGTTTCAGTTGAAAATATCCACATTCTCACAAGAATTCAATTTTTTCGGCCTAACTTCCACACATCCAACAAACACACATATTCGTCAAACATAGAAGAATTTCGAAAATATAGATTGCTCGTATGACGTTTCGCTTTCGCTTTATCAGAAATATCATTTGTATCTGGGCATCAAACCAGGCAAAACTTCTCGAGAAAGGTGTGTTGTCAGGCGTGACATCTTCCGTAAATAGTGCTTCTACATCTTCCTCTGGAATTTACGAAGCAGAGGTCTAGACTTATAACGGTAAACCTTGCCCAACACAGACTCATACTCAAACAGTGAAAAGCTGACCCTAATTGCTGCAATCATCAATTGGAATTATGATGGACCACAGCTTCGAATCTCAATCCCCTGGGGGTGTTCTCAATTCTTCAATCGAATCGAAAATTCTATCAAATTTCAGTGACTCACAAACCTTGGGCAATCTGATTGGTACTCTACAAATCGCATACTTTGAGCCTAAATAGGGCCAGGTTTTTCAGAGTAATATTGTGAGTTTCTGTTGACCGAAGAGCCATTATCAAGTGAAAGAGAACAGGGAAACAAGAGATTCATCGTCAGAAGTCTAGCAGAGGTCCTTCTTTACATTCGACGTATCCTTTAATTCCAAACTTGCGGTCTTTTAGAAGGAAAGACAAGTCAATTATTAGAAGGAAGAATTCATGGCATATTTAGCAATATATAGACAGAGTTCAGAATAATATTATGAATAATCAATTTACCATAATCAAGTGACAATTCTATGGCAGGTGGAAAGGATCAACCGCTGAAGGGATTGAATACTGTGTCTAGCGACTCACTCTTCAATTCAAGACAGTAGAATAATACCGTATTCCCATCGGCACAGCTATATAAGCCTTATTCAACCAATCAAATGCATTCGCCTTGTTAGATTAACTGTTTAGAATGCAACATTGGATAACTGTGTTTAGTTTGAATGGGTTATATGAGTGCTTATCAAAGAAAATTTATTGAAACTTGGACATACCAGAATATCATTATCGATTTTATCGCATGTTCTTAAGAATCTTTTGAACTTGAGAACAGTCCATGAACTGTTCTGAGACGATCCAGTGAGAGTGTAGTCTTGCTGTGGATCTTCGACGGGTCTTTGATTTCCAGTTCCATTGAAATCCTGCAGGAAATCAGGAAGAGTTATTGTGAAATTACTTTGGCCATGTTTTGACTATGCCGATGCAGTTTTTATCAATTACCAACTAGCTCTGACGCTGTTTACACTGCACCGGTAAAACCGAGTAAAACTCGGGTAAAACTTTTGATCCGTAACAAAAACTTGTACTATGGTTCAGTTTTTATCAGTTACCAACTTGCCCTGACGCAGTTTACACTGCACCGGTAAAGCTTTGGATCCGTAACAAAACCTTTACCGGTACCACTTTTCATTAGTTACCAACTAGCTCTGACCCTTTTTGGCACTGCACCGGTAAAACTTTGGATTCGTAACAAAAACTTGTTCCGGTTCAGTCTCTCCTTTGCAATGCTTCTTCTCATTCGTAACGCTTTATCGTTCTGGACAGTGCAAGCGCTCTTGAACCGCAACAACATTGTAAAGGATCAAAACTGTTTCCATATAACTTTACATGTACCGTTACTTTGCTCCATTACAAAAGTGTAACAGATAAACCTCCGGTTCATAGACGTAGGAACCAAGCACGTGCCCCCAAGATTTTGCAATAAACAAAGAAATGCCGTTTTTATTTTTAGAAAATGCCTCTTTTTCTAAAGTACAAGTGTCCTTGAAGTGCCATGCCCACCAAGTTTGAAATGCTTCCTACGTCCCTGCTCCAGTTTACACTGTTCTTACGAATCTGCAACATTTGTTCTTTCAAGCTGCAGAAAGATTGGGTTCTGTTCTGGAGCAGTGGAAATGCTTTTGAACTGTAACAACCTTGTAACGAATCTACACTGTTAACAGTACAGTTTGCTAGTTAGAAAGTTTTCTCAGTTCGACAGCGTTGACACTGCTCTAGGATGAAATTATTCTATACATCGAAGGAATAGAAGTGATACGGATTTTGGCATAAACAGTGTAAATGGGAGACTCATACGATACCCTTTAGTCACGTATCCAAAGTTGCACCGGTACTTGCGTTCATGGAAGCAAGCAAGATGGCGGACGGTAGTCAAACCACGTGCGAGAAAATCTAATTTAAAGTTGCTAAAGTTACTTTACTTTGTTTTTATAAAATCTATTCAGTTTAGTAATGATGAGTATTTATTGATGAAATTAATTGCTGCTTGCTATCAAATATCAAATGGATAAACCAATTTCGGTGAAAGATTATGTAAGAGAACTGCTGGATGTTCAGGCCAAGAGCTATCGGTCCATGATAGAGATGGTGGTTAACGAGTTCAGAGAAGATTTGAAAGCACTAAAAAAAGATGTAAATGATCTCAAAGCCAGTATTCAGTTTGCCCAAAAAGATGTGGATGAGAACAAACAGAAAGTTTCTGAGATAGCGGTTACAATTGGCCAGGTCCATAACGCGGAACTCGCGGAAACCGCGGAACCCGCGGAACAGGATTCTTCCGCGAGATTAAATTCCGCGTTATTCACTGGCGTATTAGGCAAAAGTCCATAACGCGGAATTGAAAAACGCGGAATTTTTCAAAGCCCTAAAAATAACGTTTTTTATTCAAAAGCATCCTTCTAGGTCTTCGGAAAGTTTTAAAAACAGTGTACTTACGTGATTTTAAGGTCTGGCCTCCTACAACATGGGTGCAAGATCATTTGTGATTTGGCTAGGCCCATCGAGGTCAATGGTCTAATGGTAACAAGGCTGATCTTTATTCAGAGGTAATGAGAGGCTGTCTCCTTTCAACTCAATAGAGAAGGTTGTATGAATCGAACCAAACAAACAAAATCCATCTATTTTTCGTTGAAAATTTACTGAGCAACTTGTGGAAAAATTCCGCGAGATTAAATTCCGCGTTATTCACTGGCGTATTAGGCAAAAGTCCATAACGCGGAATTGAAAAACGCGGAATTTTTCAAAGCCCTGAAAATAACGTTTCTTATTCAAAAGCATCCTTCTAGGTCTTCGGAAAGTTTTAAAACAGTGTACTTACGTGATTTGGCCTACTATGACATATGGGTGAGTCATTTGGCTAGGCCCATCGAGGTCAATGGTCTAATGGTAACTAAGGCTGATCTTTATTCAGAGGTAATGAGAGGCTGTGTCCCTTCAACTCATCACACAAGGTTGTATGAATCGAACCAAACAAACAAAATCCATCTATTTTTGTTGAAACTTTGCTAAGCAACTTGTGGAAAAATTCCGCGAGATTAAATTCCGCGTTATTCACTGGCGTATTAGGCAAAAGTCCATAACGCGGAATTGAAAAACGCGGAATTTTTCAAAGCACTGAAAATAACGTTTCTTATTCAAAAGCAACCTTCTAGGTCTTCGGAAAGTTTTAAAAACAGTGTATTTGCGTGATTTGGCCTTGTGACCTATGGGTGAGTCCTTTGGCTAGGCCCATCGAGGTCAATGGTCTAATGGTAACAAGGCTGATCTTTATTCAGAGGTTATGAGAGGCTGTCTCCCTTCAACTCATTACAGAAGGTTGGGTCGTATGAAATCTGCGAACTTCGCAGTTTCAACTACAACTAAAGAGAATATCTTGTCGCCGTTTTACGTTCTGTGAAGAATGAGTAATAAGAGAAAGAAGTTAACGAATTGAAATAGATAACAAAACGGATATTTCGCAGTTACTTAACTGTGACAACTCCATTCTGTTATGCATATTACATTTTATACCTTATCCAATGCACTTATTGTCTCGAATACTGTGGAAGCCGATTATCTGGTGGTTACATACTGCTTCGGCGTAGGTATGGCTTCTGCGTCTTTTTCCCCCAATAGGTATTGAGGGAAGCCAATTTCTCTGAGCTGGTGGTAAACAGTGGCCTTTTAAAAGCAGGTTCCTTGCTTCATTGCTTTAATCTGGAGCTGGATATCGTTTGCAGGTGAAATTCCAGAGGCAAGCCCAGAGCCCAGTAGAGAGAGCATTTTTAATGGTCTCCGAGGGGGGTTCCATTTAGATTCGATATCATAGTTTCGCTTTTGCCTGAACTGATAACGGTACAACTGTGCTACTCATCTCTATAGAAGTAATGCTCAGAAAAATGCTCAAAAGTGACTGAGAGAGAAATTTTAATCCAGAGTAGAGGGTGGCATTTACTCCTGGACAAACTTCTCTAGGCATTTCTTGTTGTAAGCGAGCAACACTGGACTGAAAGAAGCAGTATAAAAGACAGCGTAAAGATGCTTGCGCAGATAGAAAGCTATGATGAATCGATAACTATTACAAATCAAATTATCCAGTTTGCAAGGGCCTCATCGTCATAAGTCTAACTTTAAGTAAATGCAAAAGAAGTTCACGTGCTCGAGGACTCACCCATATGTCATAGAAGGCCAAATCACGCAAATACACTGTTTTTAAAACTTTCCAAAGACCTAGAAGGATGCTTTTGAATAAGAAACGTTATTTTCAGGGCTTTGAAAAATTCCGCGTTTCTCAATTCTGCGTTATGGACTTTTGCCTAATACGCCAGTGAATAACGCGGAATTTAATCTCGCGGAATTTTTCCACAAGTTGCTCAGCAAAGTTTCAACGAAAAATAGATGGATTTTGTTTGTTTGGTTCGATTCATACAACCTTCTGTATTGAGTTGAAAGGAGACAGCCTCTCATTACCTCTGAATAAAGATCAGCCTTGTTACCATTAGACCATTGACCTCGATGGGCCTAGCCAAATGACTCACCCATATGTCATAGTAGGCCAAATCACGCAAATACACTGTTTTCAAACTTTCCGAAGACCTAGAAGGATGCTTTTGAATAAGAAACGTTATTTTCAGGGCTTTGAAAAATTCCGCGTTTTTCAATTCCGCGTTATGGACTTTTGCCTAATACGCCAGTGAATAACGCGGAATTTAATCTCGCGGAAGAATCCTGTTCCGCGGGTTCCGCAGTTTCCGCGAGTTCCGCGTTATGGACCTGGCCGTTACAATTGCTGCTCAGGCTACAGCTCTGAATGATGTTTTTAAGGGCCTAGATGAACTTGAGGGGAAAAGTGACTACCTCGAGAACCAAAGTAGAAGGAACAATATCAAGGTTTTCGGGATTCCGGAGGAACACGGTGAAACATGGGATGACTGCGAAAGCAAAATAAAAGAGGCTATTGCTGAAAAGCTGGATATAAAAGAAGAAATTCTCATTGAGAGAGCACATAGGGTTGGGCCTAAAAATGGTCACAAGCGTGCACGATCCAGGAATCAACAGGCTGGTGCTGGGAGAAGGAATGATGAAGGTCCAAGGCCCATTGTGGCCAAACTGCAGAGCTGGAAGCAGAAGTCTGCAGTGATCAAAGATGCACAGAAGAAAAAACCAAAAGATATCAGTTTTACAGAGGATTTCTCAAACAGAGTTTTGGAAAGAAGAGCTCAGCTCATACCAGAGATGTTAAGTGCCAGAGCACAGGGTCGTGTTGCATACTTGGTAATGGATCGTCTTGTTGTTCGTCCAATCAATGGAAGACCACATGGTACAAGAAGCTCTACTCCAACTCCAGGTGAAGAGCCTGATAAAACAAGTCATGAATCTAACAAAGATGAGACAGAAAGTGAAGTATCTTTTAATGTCAATTAGAGCATCATATAAAGACTCAAAGTACATTCATGTTGTGTTTACTGCCCTTAAGGTATTGATTTTGTGTTTATTTCTTGATGTTTTAACTTAACTCCAGTTTTTCAGTTCATAATAAGAAATGAATCCCCCTAAATATCCATGTGGCATTTGCCACAAAAATATACTAGCCAACCAAAAGGCAATTTTTTGTAATAACTGCAATTTTTATATCCACACAAAATGCAATGATATCTCTGCTTCAGAATTTAAAGAACTTGAAAATGAACCTGATGATATTTCTTGGTTTTGCAAAAAATGTACCACCGTTATGTTTCCATTTGGCTCCTTAACAAATGATGAATTCTTAGGACTCCGTGATTTTGATTTACCCTCATTCACTGACTCTGCACCCTCATTTGAAGTTACTTCTAACCTAATGGACTTGCCCAATCTTAGTGATTATGATATTGATGAACATATGCCTCAAAATATTGATTCTCGCTACTTCACTTTACCTGAACTCTCTTCTTTACAATTATCCTCTACTGACTTTTCTATTCTTCACACTAATATAAGAAGCCTATCCCTTCATCATGATGAATTAGTTTCTTTATCTGCTCACACTAATTTGAATCCAGCGGTGATTGGAGTGTCTGAAATATGGCATTCAATTGACAATCCCTTGCCATCAAATGTTGATTTTCCTGGCTATACCTTTTTTAAGACTCAGTCACTTACACAGAATGGTGGTGTTGGTTTGTACATTAAAGATTCTCTTTTTTCCAATCCAAGAACGGATTTAGACTCTTGCACAGATGATTTTGAAACAATATGGGTTGAAATTGAAACAAAAAAGGACAAAAATTTCCTAATCTGTTGTGTTTACAGACATTCTAGTTCAGCTATTGATAACCTTACATCTCATTTTCAGAATGTTCTCCCCAAGATATCACCAAACAAGCTGGTATTTATAATGGGTGATTTCAATGTCAACCTGCTAGATTATGCTTCCCATACACCAACAAGTGACTTTGTTAACAACTTTTTCTCACACAGCCTTCTTCCTTGCGTTCATCATCCAACTAGGGTCTCTGAACATAGAGCATCAGTTATCCATAACATATACACTAATGCTACCAATGCAAGTATAACAAGTGGCAATATTATGATGCAAATTACTGACCATTTTCCCCAGTTTTTGATTTTGAAAAATACTCATGTTAGCCAGAGTAAATCTGAATCATTTAAATATGATTACTCTAGGTTTAAGGAAGACAAATTTCTTGACGACTTCAATCAGATTGATTTTACTTATTTAGAAGACAGTGACCTGGATGTGAATAATAAATTTGATAGGTTTTTAAAAGACCTCAATACCTTAACAAATAAGCATGCTCCAGTTAAAAGGCGGAGTAGAAAGGAAATGAAACTCAAAGATAAGCCATGGATAAATAATAGAATATTGAAGATGATGAGAATACGAGACAAGATTTTGCTGAAACTAAAGAAGCAACAGACTCCTGATGACCTTAAGCTATATAAGAAGTTTACAAACCGTGTATCCAATGAATTAAAAGAAAGTAAAGCTAGGTATTTTCATAATTATTTTTCTGTCAATAGTCAAAACATGAAAAAAATATGGTCAGGTATCAAAACAATAATTTCTCATAAGTCCTCCACTTCTTCTTCAATCAACAAAATTAAAGGCAAAGATGGAAACTTAACTTCAGACCCCTCTAAAAATGTCTAATATTTTCAATGACTTTTATGTCAATGTTGCTGATGGTATAACAAAGACAATCCCACTTACTCCAAAATCTCCTCTTGAATATTTATCTAACAGAACTGGCAATTCACTTTTCCTTACACCAGTTACTTTTTTAGAAGTTAATGATCTAATCAATATTTTAAATCCTTCCAAATCTGTAGGTCCTAATAGTATACCAATAAAATTACTTAAAATTATTGGACATTCTGTTTCACCACTCCTTGCTCTTCTTGTGAATCAATCTTTTCAGTCTGGAATTTTCCCTGATAAACTCAAAATAGCCAAGGTTATTTCCCTTTTCAAAAAAGGAAATGCTGAGCTTCCTTCAAATTACCGGCCAATTTCTCTTTTATCCATTTTCAGCAAGATATTTGAGAAGCTGATGTATAGACGACTTTATAGATTCCTTGAAATCCATAATATTCTTTATTCTTTACAATTTGGATTTCAAGAAAACCACTCAATTGATCATGCCCTTGTGAGCCTAACAGAAGCTATAAGAAATACTCTTGACAATAAAGGATTTGGTTGTGGTATTTTCATTGATTTACAAAAAGCTTTTGATACAGTTAATCATAAAATTTTGCTATCAAAATTGGAACATTATGGTATACGTGGATGTGCCCTTCAGTGGTTTAGATCATATCTATCTGATAGAAAGCAATATGTTTCTGTTAATGGAAGTAATTCTGACTTACTTTCAGTTACTTGTGGTGTACCACAAGGTTCTGTACTGGGTCCATTACTTTTCCTCATCTATATCAATGATCTACCAAATGCTTCTAAGAGACTCACTTTTTATCTCTTTGCTGATGACACAAACATCTACTATGAATCCAAAGATTTAGCTAATTTGACTAAAACTGTCAACAAAGAGCTGAGATTGGTAAAGAAATGGCTTGATGCTAATAAACTATCATTAAACATTGATAAGACTAACTACTGTATATCATATTTCATTCTTCATCTTCTAATGTTCCTTCTGGTTCTAATATCAAAATAGGGAAGAAACAGATTAAAAGAGTAAAGTTTGTTAAGTTCTTAGGTATCCTCCTGGATGAGCATCTTAGCTGGAAATATCATCTCAGTGAACTCGCTAAAAAATTATCCAGAACATGTGGAATGTTTTTCAAAATTAGGAATTTACTTCCATTAGATGTTTTAGTTTGCTTGTACAATACTTTGTTTCTGTCCTTCCTACAATATGGACTGATTGTTTGGGGTCAAACGTATGCATCATTCATTGATCCAATTTTCAAATTACAGAAGAAAGCTGTCAGAGCCATCTCATTTCAGCCTCGCATGTCTCCTTCTCTTCCAATCTTCAATGATTTTGAACTTCTGAAACTTTCTGAGCTCTTTGAGCTCCGACTCTTAACTTTTGTTTTTGATTCTGTTAATAAAACTTCACCTACTTGCTTTCATGACTTTTTTCTACTGAATTCATCTGTTCATCATTATTCCACAAGACAGGCCAGTCAAGGTGACTTATATATGTCTCGAAAAAACAGTCTCCAATATGGTCTAAAGTCTATTCGATATCTCGCTGCCAAACTTTGGAACGAATTACCTGTGGAACTCAGAAATGCCTCATCTAAAACATTATTCAAAACAAAACTGAAAAGTTACTTCTTGAACAAAGTTGACCGATAAACCTAAATCTATGCTACTTTGCAACTTAGAACTCTATTGAATTCACCTGATCTAATGAATTTATTAGAACAGGGGGGGCTCTCTCCTCGATTAGTTTACCTATTGAGAGAGCTCCTCCTTTAAGTAATTCCCTACATGCAATTTATTATTTAGCTACTCTTTGTACTTGTACTGTATTTTTTTTATATATTCAGTCTATGTAGTTTAGTTAGTTGTATGTACTGTAGAACTGTAGAATTATAAATTGTATGTAGAGAATTTAAATTATATGAAACTGAAACTATGAAACTGAAATTAATGTATACAGCGTCTCAATTTCAGTACGTGGAATGCCCAGGGGGCACTCCCTATTAGAAGGTGACGGGGAGAGGGGGTCAGACACTTTTTGGGTTTGCGAAACGCCCAGCACACCCCTGGGTACACTACCTTGTACCCTGGGTACCAGAGCCTAGGCTCTGGCACCCAGGGTAATTACCTTTGGTACATAATCGGCATATTTTTGGGGTTGCTGATGAGAAAACTTGACAAGCTGAGTGTTGGGCTGAGGTTTCACCAAAACATAGCAGCACAGGTGCCGAAAAAGCCATAAAACCTCTAGCTTTTTGCATCATCAAGCAACGAGTAGAGTGTATTTTTTGGGGTCTAAAAATGTCCTTAACTCAATGTATTCTTGCGTTTTTTAACAATTTGCTGTATTGATCCCTCTCGTCACATACCAATAAGAAGTCCCTCTCCTGGGGTGGAATGTCTCCTTCAGGAGAGGGCTTTGAGGATTCACGGGTTGCGGGTTTGGCTAATTTTGGCCCTATAATCGCAGAAAAAACCCTTGGTATAGAATTCCTTTTCGTGCAAAATTAGTACTATGTATTTTCATTCACCCCGCCCCCCTTAATCAATGTTGGTTCACTTTTGTGTTTTTGGACTTGGTCATGAGACAAAATGTGACCACTGCCATTCAACATTGGATCGGGGAGGGGAGGGGGGGTTGTAACAAGAATTGGCCTTTTCCAAGAGATACAGACTGGCGTGCTAAACACTTTTGCAAAATCAAGATCTTTTAATACGAGTTTCGTCTGCGATTGCAGGTATTCGGGTTTGATGTTTACTTACATCTTACGGTTTTCCAGGTTTTGAGAGGTGCAGGTTTGACCAATTTTTCTGCTCGGGCTTCGGATATTTTATTCAAAATTTCCTATTTTCAGGTTTTTGAAGTCATACAGTCTATGTCGTTTACTGAGATCGAAAAACCAGCTTTCGAATGCTTAAAAGCATGCAAATGAGTCACTGAAAAGGGAAATGCTGAAAATGATCAAGGATTACTCACGAAAATTGAAGTTGTGTTCAGTTTTGCAATTTCGGGTTTTGGCTCCTTTTACTTCCGGGTTTTCGAGTTTTTGCAACTTTGGCCGGGGTTTGCGGGTTCTGAAGAGTCTGGTACCCAGGGTACGGGTTCTGGTACCCCCAACAGCCGTCTTTCATGAACTTTACTAACGCTCTTGCATTTCTATGCTTTCAGCAGCAAACACGCGCAAACACTTGTACACTTGTCAAAAACGTTCAATGCAATCAATTTGGGGGGCTTTTGACATCAAAATTCAAATGCAGTCTCCATAAGCCGTCATACGCGGGGGTTTCGATGAGGAAGAGAATCTCATCTTTCACCATCGGCTCTTATATTTTCCCCAACTCTTTTGTCTACAGATAATTCCTTGTGGCACCCCAGCTCAATCATCAAATTATGATCACTAATAATGAATACGATCAAATCTCACGATCGTCGTATCAATATCTGTACAATTACTACAATCACCTTCGCCTACCTTGACGAAGCCTTTGCCAGCAGAATCAACCCATCCAATGGCAATATCTGCACCGATCATGTTGCCAGTTAGGCCTTTGGATATTCCAAATCCAATCCATCCTGTTGTTTTCACTTCAGCTGCAAACTTTATTGACTTGTCTGCATGATTCACTGACCAATGAAGCTTATAAATTTCATTCGGTTCAAGCCATGCAGAATGATCATATTCTGCTTCCAAATTTGATGCACAAACTAAGATCAGTTTTGCCGCAGCAAGCAACGCAATCATAAACAACGAATATGCCATAATCTCAAAGGAAGCTGAAAATTTTTCGCTTCAAATAAATTCGCTTATTAATATTTCAGAGACCGCGAGTCATTGTTGAGGTGATTTAATGTTTTGTGCATTGGATCAAGGAGGGCAAACGTTCTAGCATTGCATCTTTGCTCATTTTAAAATCTGAATGACCCCCGTGTAAGTGCTCCGGCGATAAAGTCCGTCTCGAGCAAAATGTCCTAATGAAGGTAGCACGTAGAAATCCAAAGTTTCGCGCTGTACGCTACATCCTTGGGTATAGAGGCTACATGATGCGGTCAAACAGCAAATAGTGACGGGTAAAAATAAAAAATTTCAAACCGGAGCTACCAAGGTATGTCAAGCCATTATCCTAACATTTGTTAATTATGATTTTATAGACTCTTGAAACTTAAAACAAGGGTGTTAGGGTCTTAGTGCGCCTTCGCACAAGAATGGTCGGTTTTAAAACCGACTATTCTTGTGCAAAGGCTAAGACACAGAAATACAAGGGAGCTCTATTCGAACAACTTGAGAGCGGTTGGGCCTAACCACGCTCAGTTGAAGACAAAACAGAACAGAAAACAAGACAACCAAAACAAGACACAAGGATCAAAACAAGGTAAATAAATAACCAATCAAAACATCCGTGTCCTAACATCCTTGTTTAAAATGGATATTCTTTGGCAGCCTGGGGCATCCAATATAGGTGAGGAGGGGGTTAATAGAGAGGGAGGTTTTTTGAGAGGCAACTCTTTACGGTATTCAACGATCAACCCTGATCAGCATCTTAATCTGGCCGGGGCGCTTAGACGGGGGTGCCTTGAAAACGCTGTCTTCTAGTGACATATACATTGCGGTTTCAAACATTGCAGAGATCATTCATAAAGAAAATAAGATGAACCTTCCTGTATGACAAAGGCAGCACCGCTGTTTTATCAGCTTGCGTCTTTCGTGAATGGAAAGCAATTTCTCATCGCAATTGTTCATATAACTTTTATATATCTTACGTTGCTGAGTCATGGTGAAAAGTCAAAATAACTTGAATTCTCATGACATTTCTAACTTTTACTCTCGCTGTGTTCTCTGTGATCATCATGTGTTGTGAAATGTGAAGAAGGTCTTGTGGCGCAGTAGTGTAATCCTTTGCAGCCTGAACAGTATGGCGAGCAAGACGTCATGGAACCGGTGAACTCGATTATGTCTGCTCAACCTCTGTGATCCTAGTGCTTGGCACTAAGGAAGCAACTTCACTGTCATGTAATCACTTAGCCCCTCTACGTAGCAACTAAGAGGGTGAGGATATTGTGGCAACAAGACTGGGGAAACACTAATGTTTATGATATGTTTTCAGGGCATCCCGATTTGTCAGCTTTTTTCTTCCTAGAAACCCAGAAAGCTGTCTATGAAGAGGCAACTTCATGGAGAACAGATTGCGCTCCCGTCGCCTTTGAATGTGTACACAAAGGGTCTTCATTTCCGTCTCGGCATCCTAACTTTCGCTGGATGACCTGAAAGACACTCTTATCACCCTTTGTAACGAACTGTACTCTAGCACTCAACAACAACAAGTCATTTACAGCCTTTTCAAAAGAAATAGGGAGGGGGTCAATGAGACTCAAAATAAAGCAATCTTTGTTTCAAAATGTCTGTTTTCCCTCCTGCTATATCTCCGCTTCACTGCTGAAAGAAAATTGCTTGAATCTGGGAAAATCATCTTTGTCAAATATTCACATTTTGAAGCTAACTACGCGTGTTTTTCAATAGCCGCCACAACAGACTGAAGTAACAGACTGAAGTAACAGATTGAAGTAAGCGGTTGCCGAGAGCCTGCCCACACAACCCGGCAACCGCTGAAGTTTATCCATCTTGCCCTCCACATGACTCCACACTGTCCACATTCAGAGATAGCCATCTACATTACTTTGCCCCCTCCACATCACTCATGATAGCCCTCAAGGCGCGCTAACGTACATCATGATAGCCCTCCACGATTACTCATTATAGCCCCCCCCCCACGTTGCTGCGTACCCTGCACATTACTCAAGATAGCCCTCCAAATTACTCATGATGGTTCTACACAGTTACCTATGATAGCACTCCACATTACTCCGTACCTTCCACAATACTCCGCACCCTCCACGTTACTGCGCAGACGTTACATAGTGTGCTTATTTGGTTCTCAGTTTCACAGACAACGAAAACAGCGGCAGTGAGCCTATTTCTTACAAGATACTACTGGATCTACAACAAAGTCAGCTCTCTGCTCTTCCGGTACTCCTGCTAAATTGCACAGGATCTTAATCACTGGGTCACAGTCTAAGTTTCTGTGGAAATATAGGCTGCTTGTAAACGATGAGAACTTCTGTATTTTGGAAGATTGCTGATATACCATGTAAATAGATTTGCAGGAACACTTTTACTTGGAGCTCATCCTTATCAACAAACTTGAACAAAGACAACAATATCGCAAAGACTTCCATAAAGATGTTCTAAAGGAAAGTTTCATAGCTGAACTTTTCTGCTTGATGAACTGATCATACTTTTCACATCTGGATGACATCGTACCTTTAAATCTATATATATAAGGCAGGTAAACGATTATCCAATTAGCTTTGTTCTCTTTGTTCTCTATTGTAAATTTAACAATCAACACAATAGGAAGACAAAGGTGGCATTCGACGAAAAGACAACGGGACCATTCGATGTATATCCTTGTTTATTCACTTTTTGATTGGCTGTAAAATCAATAGCTTTGGGGCTCACCAGGGCTCACGATGTCATGCGCTTCGGCCCTATTGTTTACTGCACTGCTCTCCAAAGCCACCGCTAATTTGCATATTACGTCACCGAAATATGTCGTAAATGCGCATGCGACGTGGAGCCTTTTGGGGATTCCTTGACCTTCACAACTTTCCATGTCGTGTCCCTTGCAAATGACGAGCTGGATGTGCAAGAATGGCTTCCAATTACTGTAGAGAAGATCACAGCTATGGTCGGCCTTTTTAGCAGGCCAAACTCAGAAGAGAGCATTATCAGATCAGAAGGAATTCGTAAACATTGCAGATGAAAGGTGAGGTAATGTTAGACAACATTTTCATTGCTGTAGACGCCTCTCAATCCTGATTGATTTGAAGGATTTTCCTCATTTGCTAGCTTTTCGGCCCCATCGATTGTCCTTATGACATGGTGGGACCTCAAAAGCAGTGGTGGCGCCAGGCCAGAGGACAGTGTGCATTCCAATACCAGAATGCCCTCCCGCCACTGTGGCAGAGCGGCATGAAGGAACATTATCCGCCAGTGGTTTTGGTGTGAAATTTATACTGTTTCAACTGCTGGGAACTTTGGTTAATTATTTGATTCGAATTTTGGAGTAGATTTTCATGTTATCCAATTGATGGTGGAAATTTGTGGGAAGACAAAATTTTACAGTGTGCAGCCTATGGGCGCCAGGGGGAGGGCTAGGGACCTATAGCCCCCTTCTCTAATTGATGGTGGAAATTTGTGGCAGACAGAATTTACAGTATGCAGACTATGGGCGCCAAGGGGGAGGGCTAGAGGGACCTACAGCCCCCTTGACTGTTGGAAGCATGTAGCCCCCCATGTCATAGGAAATTTCAGTTTCTGTTGGAGGAATTTTGGCAAAATGATGTACGCAAACTGCATTTTTTAGCCATTTCAGCTCCTGGTAGGAAGACTGTAGGAAGCTGTGGAAGCTCCTGCCCCTCTGTCAGAAGATTTCTGGGCAACCCCTGCCTCAAAGTAGATTTATCCCAAACATTTCAAGAAGTATTTACAGCACAGGTTATGGAAATTTCAAACAAAGCTGTAGGTTGTATCATATCATAACATTTTTCTAATTTTTTTCCCAAAAATATGCATAACGCAGTGGTAGTAAAATAAATTGAAGGTGTAACCTGGAAGTAAACTGTTAAAGGTGGTTAGAGTAAACATAGATACTCTGTTATGAGATGCAAGAACATGTTGTTGTAGCCTGCGTGCAAACTATACCCAGGGAAAAGGTATAGTCTGCGCAACGCCACTCGCTGTTGTGTAGTACGTGCTTCAGCATTTATGTGATAACAAAGAAAATGCATTGTTGCAACAGCCAATAATATCGCTTTCCTGCGAAACAAGGAAGCAATCAGATTTGAGAAGGGCTATCGTGTGATTAAATCTCAGGCTTCGCTTTGTGCTCTAAGCAAATTACGTTAACAACACAATACTCTGGAATTTTAAGTACCCTACGGCAGACAATACACAAACACTGAGTAGAAAGGGCCATTCAAAATGCAATTGAAATCATGAAATGCTGACTCATACAATACTTGATATTGAGCGGTGTTGTGCAGACTATACCTTTTCGTTGGGTATAGTCTGCACACAGGCTAATGTTGTTGTAGCTGCAGACGGCAAGCTGCAAAAATTTGTACAGCTCATAGACAAAATCGGCTGAGGTTTGTTTGGACCCATTTCAAATCATGTAATCAATCTCTTGATAAAACATCTTTTGATTTCTCCGACAAATTTCATGCCATGCAAAATTGTGCCATGAACGCAAAAAGTAGCATAGTACCAAAACTTCCCATGGGCATGGTCATATGACTTGAAATGGGTAAAACAAACCTTAGCCGATTAGGTCTATTAATGGAAGTTTTCCAAGCTGTCCTGGAGTAACCTTTCAAGTAGTATATATTACTAGCCAATTTTAAGAGTATCTAATTTCTACCCTTTTTGGTATAACTGCCACTTACAACAAACAGTTAGTCTCATATTTTAAAGATTGAGATGAGATTTTTTAATGCAAAATAGTATTTTGATGGCAAATGAATTATGTGCGGTATGGAAACAGCTCATAAACAAACAGTTATTATTGAGGTGGGATGTGTAGTGGTGATCAGGAGATCATAAGTCCATTTTCATTATCAATTTCAATAATTTTAAAATTATGCATAATGTATGCATATTATGCGATCTTGGTGGTCTAATGTGAATGCACCCTTTGCAGTTTGCGCCATATGCAATGTACAGTAACAATGTGTTGTCCTTCTTGATGATGAACATGAACATTGGTGTCCAAATTAATGTTCCATACAGTGCTCCCTTTTATTGATTGTTGAAATTCATGGAACAAACATTTCAAGATCGGTCTAACAAAAACATGTTGCAAAGGTTTATATGCTTTATACCCTGTATTTAGGATTTTACTTTTTTCATTTCCCTTAGGTTCCTGGAGACCAGATTTGAATGCATTGCATGATTTGGCCTCTGCATACTGAGAGTGAAAGAAAATGAAAGGTGCAAGCACAAGTAAAGTTTAAAGGCTGTGAGGGTAAAAATAGATCCTTATAAGATGCAAAGAACCTTTGTTGTAGCTGCAAGCTGCAAAAGTTGTACACCTTATGAATGCAAGTTTTCTAAGCTGGCCAGCAGATCAGACTGCTACATTGCTAAGGTTTCAGGGCACCCAATTTCTAGACTCTTTGATATAAGAAACTTTAAGGAAAAGTGGGCTGTATTTTTCAAATGATAACATGGGATCATTTGATGCAAAATGAAGTATTTTGGTGACAAAAGCATTATCTGGGGCTCATTTCTATTGAATTAGCAAGATTTTGATGTTACTATTAATGTTGAGACAATAAACAAGCTATTATCACTGGAAAAGGGTGCTTCTTGGAATGATCATACTAGGATGCAGATCTTGGCAATCTGATTGAAGTGCACAACTGCACCGCATATGGATTCCAGCCATAAGTTGAAAACAATTGACTGTATTTTCCTTTGATCCAGTGTTAGAATTTATGTAACAATTATTTCAGGATCAGCCTGACAAAAATATGCTGTGAAGAAGTTCCACTGACAAACTGAAACATGATGCAAAGTCAAGAACTCACTGCATTTCTTATATTGTTACAATATTATGAAATAAATATATGCAGGTCAAGCATATGATGTGAGATGTAAGCTCATGGTACCAGCCACAGCACATTGACCAACTTTATTGTAAAAAATTCTTTGAATTCTTAACATTTTTCAAGAATCCTTCACTTTCTGAAGGAATTCTCCTTTCTGTTGTAAAATTTAAAGAACTGGACACTTCTGTGCATCACAAAAAGAGGTTTGTTTTATACCTGGTGCTGCAAAATGAAATTAATGACAATAATCTGTTGTATCAAATTGTTCAAATCCAAACAAAAACAAATTAAAGATGCTATGTGAGCTGATTTTGTTGTGGTTCAGAAAAGGGTGGTAATAGGCCATTTCGACAATTAAAATCGGAGACTGGGGAGAGCGGTTTGTTCTGGTAAATGGCGGATGCAGTTCTGGTAAATGGCTGCCATGGAGTGAGCCCGTTGAAGTGAATATAAACATGGCAATCGCTACTGCATAAGAACACAGCAATAGAGCTGTCAAAGGATTTAGTCAAATACCTGTCCATGCGAAATACATACAAACGTGCAATTTATCTCTATTCGCAACTGATTTCCTTTTCAACCTTTATTTCAGTGCTGCAAACAGCAATGCTTGCTTCGAGTTTAGGCCCTTTCCGCATAACTTGACGAAATACATGATGTATTTGAAGTCTTTAAAATAAGAAAGCTTACCCTGACTGCGATTTTCAAGAGAATGGAATTCAACTGAAGTCTTTAACTTCAAATGTCCTTCTTGAATTCGATTAGAATTGACGGGAGGAAAGCTTCAAACATAATTCGAATTTTCTTAATCTGCCGGTTGAACATACGTCAAAACTGATATTTCAAAACTGAAATTCTAAAACAGTGCCGATGCAGTAGCGATCCTCGCCACAACTTGCAAAACTCAATGTTCACATTGTATTCACTGCAATGACCCAACTACACGGCATCCATTTACAAGAACTATATCCGCCATTTACCAGAACAAACCGCTCTCCCCAGTCTCTGGTTTCAATTGTCGAAATGGTCTATTGGTTCATACTGCAATGGATTATTTTGTCAAAATGCAAACAATCGTTCACTTGGCCAAATGTGCAGTCTTCCTATTTTCTTACTCTTTCAACTTACACCACAGAAACACTGCATGCAGGCTAGCGCACTGGGGATTTGTTGATGTTCATATGCTTATAGGCAGTTGCAGTGAATCACAGCCGTTTTTGGGTGTGAATTGTGGCAAGAAAATATTATTGCTTTGTGAATGAACTTAAGAACATGAAATTAATTTTAAAAACAGAAGGGGATGTCAGAATCAACCTTCTAAACAACAGACTACACAAAATTTTCCACTTTGATGGATGCATAACAAGAAGTTTGCATCCACAATTACAACTATTTATTGTACATTCAGCATGGATTATGAGATATTCCTTGAAAGCTCTCTGCAGGAGCTAGGAATGTTGAAGCGCGAGCGAAGCGAGCGCTTAACTTCCTAGTGTAACATAAAACAGTGCATTTCCTTTTTTGTGCAGGTTTAACAAAAGAGTGCATTTCCTTTTTGTGCAGGTTTAACAAAACAGTGCATTTCTTTTTTGTGCCGGTTTGAATAAAAGGGGCAGGGTCACATAACCGTAACCAAACCTGTTATCTTATTAATGTATATTGTTGCCCACATGTGGACATTGTGTGCTGATCAGATTTTGATGGAAGGGGTGAATTCATAATAAAGCTTCTTCTAAAAATCCACCGATATATGTACAATCATACAACATTTAAGTGTTTCGTTTCTTTCTTTATGACATCGAAGAGTCCATCTTTAACTAACACCTTCATTTTGAGAAAAGTAATGGAAAATCTCTGTGATACGGCCTATCAAAAATACTGCAGGGTCGTCGTTTCCAAAGAAGTCTGTTTTAAATTACATGACCCTACCCCTTTAATGTCTTTTTTGGCTATGATGGCACAACGCATTACAAGCACGGTCTTTTTTAGTTCTAATGATACCACAGAGGGGGGGGGGCGTTCCTGTTCTTCCATGGTAAAGGTACCTGGGTATGTGCCGCCCACAAGGGTATACTTTTCTGTTCTTCTAGTCTAGCCAAGAGTATACTTTTTGACAATCTTAGTCTAGGCAAGGGTATGATTTTGGCAGCTTTGGTCAAAGAACAGTCACATTTTGATAATTCCTGCATGGAAACCTAAGATTTTGGTGATTTTGGTCTAGGGAAGGCGAAAACTTCGCAATGTTTCCCAAGAAAAAATCGCTAACGCATGGCACTTTTGATGCAGAATATAGCCTAGCGAAGGTTATCACTTTCTCAAAAAGTGGTCTAGCCAGCGGCACCATTTTGAAACTGTGGACGGCACACCCTGATTGGAAATTTAGTCAAGTACCCCCTCCCCCTTCCACGTGAATGGTATACGGATATACGGCATACAAAATGATTACATCAGGATATATTATGACGTTACTCTTGAGTACCAAAAAGAAGTGAAGATTGGTTCTGAGCGAATAGGTGGTTTGGGGGAAATTAGTAAAAAGGAGCGGCAGGGATATTGATATGTTGGGGGAGGTGGGGGATGGGAAAATACTTGAAAATAGAATTAGTAGAATTAGAACATCTTGTCTGCTATTTTTTCGCGGACATTTTTCACCTGATATCTAGTTTGAGACAACAAGGACAGATTTCGTTTTGAGCCAATCAGCGTGTTTGTTTACATCTCTGAGATTGACCAATCACACTACGTAATCTAACATCACGTGATACACTGTGATTTTGCGAGAAATCAGAAGCTGTGGGATGAATAAAAAAAATACTCTCCCCCAAAAACCGACGACGTGCAAGTGGATTTTTGACCAACCATAAATGTTTTCACATTTTCTGTTAGACTACAAGCTTGCCGAAAATTCTACCCCCTCGGATTTTGATATTCAACTTAGATCAAGAGAAATCTTTGTTCGAATAAGGCCTTAAAATCAGGTTAGCGCCTCATGTTTCAGATTCAACAGAAAGATATTTCTTCACCGACTACTTCCATCTTTTGCGCAAAGGCAACAGACATTGATTCGTAGACAACATCAAACATATCTCTATGAAATCGTCGGTGTTGCACAGCTTTCAAAAGTTGCAGTTTCTTCTATGTCACCGAGAGCGGTATTGTCTTCTGAAGCACTACAATCGCAGTCTAAAGGGCAAAGTCCTGAGGCAATTTCAACAAGAAACTCTACCAATAGTGTCGCAAACAAAGTGTAAGTCACAAGGTACTCACCAGTTCTCTATTATCTATGATGAACCAGCACTGGATAAGTCCACAAAAACATAGGTTGCATGCGAACAAACAAAGCCAGAATAATTGATTATTTCCACAAGTTTGAGCACCACAGTCCTCAGTTTATTACAGTGTTGATGAAATGTCCACTCCTCTCAAATTCTGAGCTAAAATAGTGCAAGACTGATCACGTCTCAAAAATTAGCATTAGTTCGCATAAACAAGTCGATTTCAGTTCCTTAGACAATTATTTCGCAGTTTTTCGAGATGAAGGTTTGGGAGATAGACAACAGGATAGATTATGAGGAAGGGGCCAGGTCAAGTGAAAAGTACAACTCTTTATTCTCCTGTACTGTTGTCTATTTCCCAAACTTTTATCTCGAAAAATTGCGAAATAATTATCCAAGGATCTGAAATTGACTTGTTTATGCGAACTAATGCTAATTTTTGAGATGTGATCAGTCTTGCACTATTTTAGCTCAGAATTTGAGAGGAGTAGACATTTCATTAACACTGTAATAAACTGAGGACTGTGGTGCTCAAACTTGTGGAAATAATCAATTATTCTGGCTTAGTTCGTTTGTTCGCATGCAACCTATGGCTTTGTGGACTTATCCAGTGCTGGTTCATCATAGATAATAGAGAATTGGTGAGTACCTTGTGACTTACACTTTGTTTGCGACACTATTGGTAGAGTTTCTTGTTGAAATTGCCTCAGGACTTTGCCCTTTAGACTGCGATTGTAGTGCTTCAGAAGACAATACCGCTCTCGGTGGCATAGAAGAAACTGCAACTTTTGAAAGCTGTGCAACACCGACGATTTCATAGAGATATGTTTGATGTTGTCTACGAATCAATGTCTGTTGCCTTTGCGCAAAAGATGGAAGTAGTCGGTGAAGAAATATCTTTCTGTTGAATCTGAAACATGAGGCGCTAACCTGATTTTAAGGCGTTATTCGAACAAAGATTTCTCTCGATCTAAGTTGAATATCAAAATCCGAGGCGGTAGAATTTTCGGCAAGCTTGTGGTCTAACAGAAAATGTAAAAACATTCATGGTTGGTCAAAAGTCCACTTGCACGTCGTCGGTTTTTGTTGGGGAAGGGTATTTTTGTATTCATCCCCACAGCTTCTGATTTCTCGCAAAATCACAGTGTATCACGTGATGTTAGATTACGTCGTGTGATTGGTCAATCTCACAGATGTAAACAAACACGCTGATTGGCTCAAAACGAAATCTGTCCACGTTGTTTGAGACAGAGTGTAGTGTTCTTTGCTTCTTTTTCATGTCTTGAATTTTTTTTTTCTTCTGTAATTCATATGTAAATCGTCTTAGTTTTTTGTGATGCCACGGAGTAGTCATAGTATTTTGCACCCAGTGGCATCGTCCTTGTAGTGTAGTTAAGTATTCTGTAAGTAGTGTAACTACTAAATCCGTATTGTAAATTTTTATTGGAATGTAAAAAAAGAAAAAAAAATAGAATTAGGAGGAGGCCAAAACTTACCAGGGTGATGTCTGTAAAAGTAATGGGGAAGTGGGCATTCTTTACCATGATCCTTTGCATCCAAATTGACTAATTTTGACTGATATGATCGGTCGATTTAACATGAACGCAAAGGACCGTGTTGTTACACACATCAGGGATAGCGCAAAACTTATGTTATTACATGGTCGGTGCAGAATGCAACTGGGCTACCAGAGTGGTGAACCTACCTGGGCTCACTACGTGGCCGCGAACTTTTGAATTATTAGATCCTTGGAGGGGCTTTTATGAAAAAACCGAATGAACTGGTAATATCACCAAACTAATTGGCAAAATGTGTGAAAGATTGAATCAGACCAATCAATCCTACACTGGGATTTTTAAGAAGGTTTTGTAGATGGGAGTAAAAGCGACCTTTTCAGAGGGCGTTGCCCTTTATAGCTGCACTTATTCATTTCATTCTAATTCATTTTAAATTCTTTAAGCAGGGTAGGTCTACAATAACAAAATTGATTTACAAACTGCCCTGTTAAAAAACATAATCACAATAGTTGCTACATACAGAAGTAGCTAACTAAATAAGCAGACCCTTCCAAATACGTTGATGAAAAAGAAAATGAAATTTGAACGGAAACTGATACAAGGTGCCATTGTGGCGTCATTGTAAGGACTGATTTTCATAATTTGCATTTGAAAGTCAAAAATACGCTTGCTCAAATAAGTTCAAACAAGTTACCGCACTCTCCGGAGAAGAGTTAAACCAAGAAAAATAGCTTACACTTCAATAATGGGTTTTGATAAGGACTTTGCTTCTCCATCGGCCACGTAGTAAGAAACATTTTGCACAGTCCGTTAGCGCAGTCGTCTATAAGCAGAACCAAAAATCGATTTATGAAAAGCACTACTCGTTGAAACCTCCTTTTGTTTCAACTTTGCAACGATGGATAGAGTTGGGGGGGAGGGGCTCGACCATTTCTTACGACTTTTTGGTATTGGAAATTCCCACTTACGTGAACAGTCCAGTGCAAATATATGACATCGGTAGTAAAATGATGACAGGTGAAAGCGTCGCTCCTGAGTCGGGTTTTAAAATGCGCTTTCTCGTAGTAGATGGTTGTTTCGTAGTGGTTGTTTCGTAGTGGTTTCGTAGTTGTTTCGTTCTCGTAGTGCGCTTTCTCGTAGTAGATGGTTGTTTCGTAGTGGTTGTTTCGTAGTGGTTTCGTAGTTGTTTCGTTCTCGTAGTGCGCTTTCTCGTAGTAGATGGATGTTTCGTAGTGGGTCTGGTAAGGCGAGTTGTTGGGCGTTTCGAAGTTGCAGGAGCTTTCGTTGTTCGATCAAGGCACACATCACGTGGAACAGGCAACTGCTCTTTTATTTGGGGATTCTTGATCATTCCATCAAACTGTAAAAAATGATGAAATTATCATACACTGTTTCTTGAACGTGAAATAGACGTATATTGTTACAGAGCTTCTGCTCTCCTTACAAAATATTTAGACATTGGGACAGCCTCGAAGACTACTTGTAGTTAACATACAATAAGAATTCCCAAAAGGCAAAAAGTAATGCAAAAGATGTGAGAAAAATCCCACGCAATACCCTCTCTAACACTCGGAAACTACGAAATAGGAAATATCAAACGGCTTTATTAATGCTAAGCGCATGCGCAGCAACCGAGTTTAATTTAGAAACTGCTTGGTTGTGGATTCACCAAGAGAGTTTGAAGAAAGCTAAAACTTGCTCATGCAAATGGTTTAAATACGCCCCTTGGACCGTGGGGGATTGGGAACTAGTCCCAAAACATCTTTTTTTGGCAAAAACTAGACCCGTGGTGCTCAAGATTTGAATTTCCGAGTATCCAGTCCTGTGAGAATAGCTCACAGTGCAGACTGAATGCGTGCAGACCTTACTTTCCACTGCGAAGGAGAGCAGAAAGGTCTCGGAACATTACAATTGATGCTAATTCGCGTATTTCACAACGAAGGGAGTACCACTCTTTAAAATGCCCATAAACCTTTGGCAAAAATCTTTCAACAAAGATCCAGGGGGGGTACATCTTTGCAAAGATTCTACTTGCTCTACACGTTTTTTTATAAGAAACTTGGATCAGGCCATAGAACTAAAAGTTTCTTAATTTCACATGAAATTTTGTCCATTTTAGTACTAAAAGTTTCTTAATCGGTTTCTTATTTTTCTGAAAGCAGAATTAGCAATGTGGTCGCTAACACTGTAGCAGATATGTTTCTTGATATCTACAACATCATAAAGGAATAAACAGTGTTCTGTTATGTTGAAAACACAAGTGGTTAGATAATACTGCTCAAGAATGAAAGTTCGACGATCTATTCGCAATAAAATCCATGCTTTGAACTTTGAAAAGTTTCTTAGTACTTCTCAGACATAGTACTGGAGTTTCTTAAAATTTTGGCCATGTTAGTACTAGTTTCTTATAAACCATTTTTTTACAAAAAAAAAAACGTGTAGCCCCAACCACAATGTGTTCCGCCACTCATCTACGATGGTCATGATTACGAATCCTATATTTCATTACTGAAATTAGGAAAGTTCAAGTTGATACACACCAATACTCTGTTTTTGTCACTCAAACACCCGGCCCATGTTGTTGCTGCTCCCCTGTAATCATAGAATGCTTTCAGTTCGTTAACCATCGTTGAATTCCAAACAACCCCCGTCCAATTTAGCAACTGCCACTTTGCAGGAGGCCTCGTTCGGTCCATTCTGAAAAAAAAGATGATTCATGGAATTATGGTTCCAAAACAGTTGATGGTGTCAATGTTTTTATAGTTGAAAAAAATGAGGCACAAGACCTTATCAACTGCTGAACACCAGTCATGAGTTATTTTAAAGGACAAGTCCGGAGTTGATAAAATTATTGCTGAAAAGCAACCTTACCAACTGCTGAACACCAGTCATGAGTTCTTTTTAAAGGACAAGTCCGGAGTTGATAAAATTATTGCTGAAAAGCAACCTTACCAACTGCTGAACACCAGTCATGAGTTATTTTTAAAGGACAAGTCCGGAGTTGATAAAATTATTGCTGAAAAGCAAACCTTACCAACTGCTGAACACCAGTCATGAGTTCTTTCTAAGTTTTGGTGCCTCCAACTTTCATAGATTGGATGATGAATCTTCGTAAATTAGGCCAAATATCCTCGCCATTTTGTATTTGGTACGAGTGTGCGAAGGCGCGATTAGGAGGCTAGCAATGTGAGTAGTATAGCTAATAGATCAATATTTTTCAGCAGCCTCGTTCAGGTCAACGTACCCTGGGTACCAGACTCTAGTCTCAGGGTAAGGTCAACGTGAAATAACGTCAAATAAAATGACGTCATATCGCACTTTTTAGCAGGTTGAGATACGCAGTTTAGCAAATTATTACGAAAAAAATTGAAAAAATGTACTACCCACCATTCGCAACAGTGTAATCTCTTGAATAATCAACAATTACAACAACCGCAGACTTTTCCTTTAAAGAATTGAGGACTATGCTCTACATTCGTAGGCTGCGTGCAGACTATGCCCCGTATAGTCTGCACGCTGGTTCCTACCTCTGACAAGAGTATTTGCAGCGCTAGCTGCAGAATATTCTCAAAGAATCAGCAAGCTACGATACCTCTATCGTTTTGCGGAAACATCGCATAACCTATTTTTATCAACACAATGGCAAAAAACAACAGAGGCACTGTCATCAAAGCCATCTTGATTGTCTCTTATTCCATGGAATGAATGAGTGTTTGCTTGACTTCTTTTTGGTCTTGAAACAGTGGGCGGGGTGAGTCATTTTGTGATGCAATGCAAATAGAACTGACTGCCAGAATGATGGGCTGCGACACAGGGGAGGGGGGCAAACGCATCTTGCAATGTCAACAGAATGAGAAATGCCTATCTATTTTATTCCATTCCATTTGATATTGCAGTTTGTTCCCATTTCCGAAAATGCTGCACTCACTAATGATATTTCTGATCTAGATTTTAATCAACAAATAATATTCCACTGACATATAATACCCTCATTCAGGCCTTTAAATTTCAAAGAATAGTTTGGAGACAGAGCCCCTTTAACCTTAGAGTGATTGGACTATGTGATACCTCGTGTTTTAGTTAAGGGCAAAATCTGCATAGGTTTCCGATCTTTAAAATATTGGGTTTAAAATTCAATGACCCGAGAGACGGGCAGTTCCACACCGAACTCAAACCATGCTATGGGTCTAACCCTTATTAAAGGGTTCGTGCAAGGCTTTAAGCCTGCATTTGCACAGAGCAGGAAAATCTAAAAATAGCCCATTGAAATTGATGGCCCACACATGTTGTTAATAATCGATAGCGAAAGAAACAATGCTTTGTTTGCGCATTTTCTTTATTCTATTTATAGAGAAGCCTATTTACCATCGCACACTCCCTTTAACAGCATAAATAGTCAACATAGATACGACATTAATGGTCAACATACATTAATAACATAGGACGAGTTTTGTTTCCTCGTCTCGTACAGCATAAAAATGCTGGGTTGCCCTATAAAATATCTCAAGTCTCATGGTCTTCCGATGCTTCGATTTCTTTTCTTAAACATTTAGAATACTGACAAGCACTGTTTAAACTGTTAGATCCTTTAGAAATCATTTTCGTTGCAAATTGCTCTAGGTCAAATTCTAGCTTTACTCTCGAGTACCGAATAAACGGGGGAGGGGGATGAGAATAATCGGGGGGGATGAAAATGGTTCGATATAACAATAGTCGGGGGCTGGAATAATTGGGGGGGGGGTTGCTTGAAGAATTAGAAAATAGTCGCTTTCTTAGGTAAGCACGTATCTTTTATACATTTATGTGAACAATGATGTTACTGATACATTTACCAATGGACTATGGTCTTGTTGGATGCACTTCTTGAGACTTTTTCTTGCGTTTATTCATAAATTATGTTTCCTGTCATTTCATTTTCGCAAAAATTGATAAAGAGGGGGGTTGGAATAAGAGCGGGGAGCGATTATTCGGTACTCGAGAGTACTTGACTAGGGCTTGACTATGCGGATGACAGGCAACAGAGAAGCAGATACTTACCCTGGAAACCAATATGGATTCGCATATTTAGCTGTAAAAAGATTTAATATGTAATCCATGGCAGTAATACAATAAGAAAAGTCAGCACTGGGATAATAGTAGAGGAAATTGAGGCACATTTCATCATTTGTTGCTAATCCACCCTGCAAAATACAAAGTTTGCGGGTGAGCCAAAGAGAAGTTGACATGTTTGGCAGGCTGTGGAATAAAAGTTGTTTTTATCACCATAAAATCAAAAAATTACAAAAAGAAAACTTATTTACATTACTATGTACCTTTCGCAACGGGAGAGAACTCAGAGTTATCGTGGTCCCACTGTGAATGGTAAAATCGCTCTTCTTTTAGACCGCGAAATTAGGAAAATGTCTGTACGGGGTGAAAAAAGGAGTAAAGTACACGACCAATATGCAAAACTGAAATGGTAATCTATCATTCATTGAAAGGCTAACTTAGCGTGGTAGAATTTTCATCTTTTAAAGTAAAGCGAGGTAATCTAAACATAGTGCAAAAGAATAGCAGGCTATTGGTTTCATTCATCGAAAACATCAAATAGTATTTAGATTTACCAGTCCCTCGGTTTGCTTTTATTCCCGTTGATTTACTGTAAGTACAGAAATTAGAAAACTGCCGGTCGGGAGTTTCAGTGGGAACGAACATTCCACGCTCTATCCTAGCCAATGTTTTACTTGCCATTGAAATTCAAATTCCATTTTGAAAACTGACAATCGTTTAGAATCTTAATTTGAATGGCATGTAAATCATGGACTGGAATGGAACGTGGAATTTTCGTTCCGATACAGGTATTTTCTTAATTTCACAGTTAAAAGAAGAGTGATCTTACCAAACAACATTTTCACATCTGAAAAAAACCCTTGACTGATTGATTAACATTTCAGTTTTGAATATTTATTTTCCAAGTACTGCTTAGTCCACAGCAAAAAGTGTAAACTATTTTCACTCACTCCTTTAAGCCTTATTGTGCTGGCAATAATTCATGATAGAAATAATCTATAGAATTCTCGGAAATCGTAGTGGTTCTGCCGACAAGGGGTGTCACCCGAAAATTGTGTTACTAAGCTGGATTTTACAAAATAGTGAAACCTCACGAAGCGTTGTTGACAAAATTGTGGTCTTAAACTTTTGGCCACGACTGAAGTAGTGGCTGGATCTCTCGATTCAAGTGTTGAGTAGTTTAAATGCCTAATTTAGACTTTGTTTTTTGCCGTGTCGAAATTAATAGATGCTGGTAAGAATTGTCCAAGTGTCAATAAAATTCAACATGAAAACAATGTTCAAATCACCAGGTGTTTTACATTATTAGAAGGGCAGGAGTTCATGGAGGCAATCCTGACATATATTCGCATTGTTTCGGATATTCTATGTCCATGTACAGGTTTCTGAGTATAAAATGAGCTGATCATTTTTGGGTTGCAATGAAGCTGAAGTGATATTTTTGGGTTGCCTGAAAATTTCTTGAACTGACCCCCTCGTATGTGTATGTGCTGAGTGCCCCACTGGGCTTAAATGATATTCTTAAACACAGCAGATTCTGCCGTCTTTAATGGAGTGCAATTCGGCACAGCCAAAATACTATGTATAGACTAGGCCTGAAAATAATACATTAGTCAAGCAAATGATTACCACAGTTGCATATTTTCTTTTTCTGGAATCGTATGTACATGTTGTCTTCAATTCATCTCCCTGAATAGTAATGAAAAAAAAGTTCTTTGTGGAAGAATGTTGGAGTGGGTTGACAAAGATCTTAAGTATGCATCTTAAAATTATCATCATCATCAGGGGCGGATCCAGAGAAAATCTTGACCAGATCCACTTTCATGGTGAGCGAAGCGAGCGACAAATATTGGGGGGTCCGGGGGTACTCCCCCGGAAAAATTTTTGAAACCACGCCCCCTAGATTGGCTTAAAACAATATTTCAGGAAAACGTTCTTTGACCACGCCTTCAAGGTTACTGCACTAAATGCTGCAATGTTGTGACTGCAATGTTGCAAAACTAAACAGCTTTAGAAACTGAGGATATATCACATTCCTTAGTGATAGGAAGGGGTATTCTGAATCTCCAAAGTCAGTTGTACTATTTCGTGCTATGCTTTTAGAATAATATTATTTGAAAAACAATTTTGCCCCAGCTTTGGGGTTTTTTAAATTTTCAGGTCAAATCTTCAAGTCAGGGGTGGCACCAGGCATTATCCAAGAGGGAGGAAAGAGCCTCCAGCAGAAGGGCCCTACTTTATGGTCTCTATGAAAAAGGTGCACCTTTTTACCTCACTGTCCCAAGTATACTCCTAAAGTGCATTAGGCTACATTTTTACATTTTCACATTTTTCTATTACATTTTTAGAAGTACATTTATCTTCTGACAGGGAGGCTACATGCTTCTGATGGAGGGGCTCCCCCTACTCCCTTATAACCCTGTAATGGTACAATCCTTGGTTTATGTTGATTGCAGACAGCATTCATTGATGTACAATCATGAGACTTACAATCACCTTGTAGGTGAATCCGATATAGCTGAAGAACATGAATCTATCTGAAAGAACACATCATTAGCTTTTGGCTTAATAATTTGAAATGAAAGTCATGCTAAATTACCCTGGAAAATATATAAAACTTTATTACTTCAACCTACTGTGCCTTAAATTCCACTGCTCAGTCCAGTTCATATCACTATCAAGTTCCAATCAAAACAAGTAATTAATGTAATACACAGTTGACAAATCATTCATAAAATTCCTCAGTCACCACCAATCCATGAAGACTTTGATTCAATCAAAGTCATCAATCAATCAATGATAGCTTTGAAGTGAAGATAAACTGCACACGAACTTTAGGCCTAGGCCTAAAACCCTCTGCTAAAATATCCTTGTTGGCAAGTACCTTCAGCCATAATCCTAAAAATTTAAGCATACCTCAGGGGATCCAACCATCGTCCTTTAACTTGCTAAGCACATGTTTTGTGCCATTGATCTCTTGCTGATCTGGCCTATAGGCTAGCCCTCTTTAGCTGGTAGGCATAACTGACAGTGCAGGGCCTTTTGACCATGCCTTAGACGCAGCAGTAACAGTGGCTTTTAGTTTCGAGAAAGTTCACGCAGTCACTACATTCAACTCTTGTTCATCAAAAACCGAATCAAAAGCTTCCCGTAAACAGCAATTCACAACTCCATTCTCCATGTTTATTCCCATATGTTTACGAAGCAAAAGTTAACCTCGCTTCAGCACTGGGCCAGCCGACATTCTTTTCTTACATCTCCATTGCAGCATCGATCCAGACACTGATCAGACCCAGAGAACAAAAGAACTTCTCAATCCATCCTTCATCCATACATGACACAAATGGGGCTTTCAGATTAACTTACAATGGCACAGCGACGATAGTGGCTACATCCAGACACGACAACATTAGTCACACGACAGACACAGCAAGAGCGGCCTATTCTAATGGTATGGTGTAAAGCACGGACCGTCAAGGTACCAAACAGGAGAATAGGAAATGGAATAAAAACGGCAGGTTGCCAAAAATTTTTGAGTAGATCCAAGGATCCAATGGATGTACCCTACAATACTTCACAAAAATTATGAGACTGCATCCCCTTTCCCCTAAGTCAATGTTGTTTCGCTTGACTCTGGGGTGACTGGGTGTCAATTTTCAGGGGAAACATTGCCTACAATTACAACATTGACTGAGGGGGAAGGGGAAATGACAGTGGCAAGAAAAACAATGGTTTTCCTGCAGTAGAGAAATGGGAATACTAAAATGTCGGGATTGTACCTGCTGGTCTCAATAAATTTTGTGAAGGATTGTCTTGAAAATTTTCAGACTTAGATATTTTGGTCATGTTTTAGTAATTCCTACTATGTTTATCTGTGATGTAGTTAAGTGATACATGTGAATATTAATGAATAGTTTTGTATTTAATATTCCGAGAGATAATTCCAAGGTGGGTGGGCTGCGTGGGCAGGGGTGGGGGGGGCTTTAGAGAATTTCTAGGGCTTTCTACCGTTGGAAGGTTCTTGTGACTAAGTGAAAGGTCACCACTGAAATTTGACATCAAATAGTTTGCGAAATACAAAAGGCTGGTTTTTTGTCATTGATCTGCTTGAAGATGAAGAATGAAGGGAATGAAATGTGTTCAGGGGGGAGGGGTGGGTGGTAAAGAAAAATTTGGAAAACCTCACAACCTGCAGATTTTGTGATATTTGATTGATAAAAGTCATTGTAAACTCCTTGGCTCTATATTTGCGACGAGATATGACTTAAGTGGAGAATTTGACAACAGTAGTGAAATTGAAAACAGACCTTATTGCAACATGATTTCTATATTTTTAACAAACAAGAACAAAATAATAGTGACAGCTATGTATATCAGAAAATTTTATATTTCAACGTAACGAATTTTATACACAAAGCTATGCAAACTATATGCAGCTGTTTCATATTATGGAGACGTGCGGTAAAATGGCAGGAAAATGCAAGCGAAGTAGAGTTCCTTTGGAAGTTGTAAAGAAAAGAGACTGGGGAGAGAAATCTATGACGTTTTTATTTTTAGAAGTAGAGAACGAGACATGAGTTAGTTAGTTTAGAGTAGACATCGTTTGAGACGGAGTAAACAGGAACTGAGTAGAGCGAGAATGAAAAGTCGGTATTTTTCAGATATTGAGGAAATCAATGCGGACGGATAAGTAAAGGTACTTTCCGTTAAATATCGGTCGCAAATATACTATTTGTGGCAAATTCGATTGGAAAATATAACATGGTGCCGTGTGACCCGGGAATTTAAAGAAGAACTTTGAAGTTATTATTTGAGTCTGGACGAGCCAGAATTCGCTGCAAAAATGCCGACTGATGAAACAACGACAAATACAGAAAGGGAAGCCGAGGCAAGGAGAAAAATTAAAGGACGAAATGTTATGAGAAGATGTCTAAAGAAAATTGTTACAGAAACGGGAGAATTAATGCGAGATAATGAGACGTCACAAATTTCCGAAACCTTACTGACCAACAAGGAGTTAATTCGCGCGGAACTAGAAGGCCTCAAGAGAGCAGACAACGAAATTATTGATTTGTTAATGGTTTTTGATGAGAAAGGAATGGAGACCGAAATTATGAGTACACGACCAGCCTATGCAGAAGCACAACATTGTATAACGAAGATTGAGACGACGCTAAAGAGTTTAGCAGAGGAAACAGCCGCAACGAGGAGACATTCCACGTCATCGAGCGCCCAGAAACCTAAAGTTACGAAATTGCCACATTTGAAACTAAATTCGTTTTCAGGCAATACTACGGAGTGGATATCGTTCTGGGAAACATTCGCCGCAGCTATCGATTCAGATGATACAATTGAAGATGTTATGAAATTTAGTTACCTGAAAAGTTATTTGGAAGGTGCAGCCGCAGATGCGATATCGGGATTACAAGTGACGAATTCAGCATACAAAGAAGCAGTGGAAACGTTGAAAAATAGATTTGGAGATCGTCAGGCTATTGTTTCGAGTCATATCGACAAATTAATCGATTTAGAGCCTATTGCAACAATGCAAGATACGAGAAAGCTGAGAGTAATGTACGACACTGTGGAAGCTAACGTAAGAAGTTTGAAGACGATGGGCGTGTCAGCGGATTGTTACGAGCAAGTTTTGACACCGATGATTCTCAAAAAAGTACCCAACGAGCTGAGATTAACAATAACTAGAAAGCTGAAAGATACTTGGAGTTTTGAGTCACTGCTGGAAGTATTTCACGAAGAATTGCAGATAAGAGAGAAATGTTCATTGAACGTTGTAGGTTCAGGAAGAATAAATCCTCCATCGTATTCCGCGGATAGCAGACCGCGCGAAAGAGCTTATTTCCGGAACAGTCAAGCAAGTGCAGCAGCGTTGTTTTCTGAGAGCAGGACAGAAAACATAAGAGATATCAAATGTGTATATTGTGATGGCAAACATAAATCACACCAGTGTAAAGTCGTACCAAACCACGTAACTCGAAGAAAGATTCTCATGGAGAAAAATTGTTGTTTTATTTGTCTACGCGCAAATCATTTAGCCAGAAATTGTCGCACGAACATGAGATGTTTGAAATGTAATCGTCGCCATCACTCAACTATTTGTGAAAGTTATGGAAACAATGAGGAAAAACCTGAAACTACAAGTACCAAGACACAGCAAACTACGCCAGAAACGAAAGAATCACAATCTACAACCAACATGCACGTTAGCAACAAAAACTCAGTTTTACTACAGACCGCTCGTGCGTTCGTTAGAGTTCCAGGAGACGCTACAACAGAGCAGAATGTCCGTTTGATTTTCGATTCAGAAGTCAAAAAAGCTACGTGACTGAGGAATTGAAGAGAGCATTGAATTTGCCAGTTATTGCCAAGGAGAAATTGATGATTAAAGCGTTTGGTGACAGTTCACCGAAAGTAAGAGAATGTGAAATTGTTCAAATTGGGATCAAATGTGTTGATGGGGTTGAAGTGATCATGACGGCATACGTCGTACCTGTAATATGCACCCCCATAAGCAACCAAGTTATTTCAGGAGCACTTGAAAGACATACTTATTTGCGAGGCTTGGAGCTAGCTGACTTTTCAAGTGAAGACGCGTTAAACGTCGAGAAATCAGTTCAAATTTTAATAGGAGCTGACTTTTATTGGAGATTAGTTGACGGAGAAATTTATCGTGAAGATTCAAGCGCACTAGTAGCCATGAAAACGAGACTTGGCTGGGTCTTATCAGGCCCAACCGAAATGGTAAGTGACGATTTAAGTCCCAATTCACATGTTTTAAACATTCAAGTGATGTCTTTAGGGGAGTACGAGTCGATTTCAAATGAGCTTAAAAAATTTTGGGAAAACGAATCTATTGGAATAAAAGAGCAAAAAATTGAGCAAAACACCACTGAAAAGTTTGAGCAAGAAATTAAATTTGTTGATGGAAAATATCAAGTAAAACTCCCACTCAAAGAAAACCACCCCTTGCTACCAGATAATTATGATCTTGCTAAACGTAGGCTTTTGTCTCAGTTAAGCAAGTTAAAGCAAAATGATGAAGTAGCCAAGCAGTACGATAACGTTATAAAGGAGCAGTTGAATCTGGGAATCATTGAAAGAGTTGGGGAAGAGGCGAGCACGGAACTGGGGGGAGTAACTTACTTGCCTCATCGAGAAATCTTGAAGCCAGATAGGGAAACTACCAAAATCCGAGTGGTGTTTGATGCTTCAGCTAAATCAGGGGGTCCAAGCTTAAATGATTGTTTAGATGCCGGACCGTCATTGTTTCCCTTATTGTATGACATTTTGCTGAGATTTCGATTAAACAAAATTGCCTTAACAGGAGACACAGAGAAAGCTTTCCTTAACATTCGTGTAGCACCGGAACACAGAGATCTTTTAAGATTTTTATGGGTTGAGGATATCGAAGCAGATAAACCAAAGATTGTGGTTTATAGATTTGCATCTGTCCTTTTCGGCTGTATTTCCAGTCCATTTCTATCAAACCAAACAGTGAAACATCATATGGCTACATTTAGTGACGATGAAGAGTTTGTAAACAGTGTTTCCAGCTCCCTTTATTGCGATGATTTTATTGGGGGGTTGTAATTCTGTCGAAGATGTCCTCACTTTGTATGAGAAATTGAAAACGAGGTTTCAACAAGGTGGTTTTAACATGCGTAAATGGATGTCAAATTGTGAGGAAGTTTTAGACAAAATTGGAGAAAATGAAAATTCTGTAAAGGTTGACTCTGAATTCGCTCAAAATACGGAATCAGAGCCTACACTTGAAAATGTTTGTGAATCTACGAAAAAGGTAGAAGAAACCAAAGTTTTGGGTATGTTGTGGAAACCAAAAGTCGATGAGTTGATTTTTGACTTCAATGCCATGTTAGGAGCCTCTGCGGAGAAAAATGTCTCGAAAAGAGAAGTTCTTGCTACGAAAGCAAAATTATTCGACCCTGTTGGACTTATCAGTCCCGTAATTGTGCCCCTAAAACTTGTGTTTCAAAAACTGTGTAAGCAAAATAAAGATTGGGACGCCTCGATTGATGAATCAATTTTGAAAGATTGGAATGACGCGCTAAATGATATGAGAAACATTGGTAACAATACTGTTAATCGACCTTATTTGAGTTCGGAATTTGATTTCGAAAATGTTGACTTTGTGGAATTACACGGGTTTCAGATATTTTATTGCGCGGTGCAAAGGCATCGAAGTTAGTGAAGAACACCCTGTGGTGGAACGGGCCTAAATTTTTGACGCAAACGAAAGATTTTTGGCCGCGACATGATACCTTTGCCGTTGAGAATTTCGATTCATTGGACACGGATGTTTTATCTGTGAACGTAAATTTGATTTGCAATGCTCAGTATAATATCAGTGAAATAATCCCCGTTGAAAGATTCAGTGACCTGAGCAAACTATTTCGAGTAACGGCCTTTGTTTTGCGATTTGTTAACAACCTAAAGGCAAGAATTAGAGGCAATGATTTATTACAAGGCGATTTGAAACCTGCGGAAATGGAAAATGCACGTCCAAAATTGCTTTTATCGGTTCAACAACACATTCGCGATGACAAAAACTTTGATAACTTGAAATCAAATTTGAACGTTTTTGAAGATGAAAACAAATTATTGCGTTGCCGAGGAAGGTTAGAAAATGCCCCTCTTGATTTTGAATCTCGTTGCCCAATCATATTACCAAGGGAACATCATATCACGGATCTGATTATTAGACAATGTCACGAAAATGTTAAACACAATGGTGTAAAAGACACATTAACAGAATTGCGTAGCAATGATTGGATCGTACGGGGCAGACAAAAAGTGAAGAAGTTCATTGATAAACGTTGCGCGTGTAAGAAAGTTGAAGGGAGAAGTTATACAGCTCCTCCACAGCCGCCCTTACCCAATTTTCGACTAGTCAACCTATGTTCGGAACGGCTAGACAAACAAAACAGAATTATCGAAACGTGCAAAATATTTGCAGCAATTGTTGGAGCATTTTAGAAATCGTTTTCGACGGGAATATTTAACAAGCCTGAGAGAGTTTCATACATCGAAATCGCCCAATGGAAATAGAATTATTAAAGAAGGACACATCGTAACAGTTCAGGAAGACAAGAAACGTCGTCAGTTGTGGAGGCTCGGGCGAGTTGTTAAGTTAAATGAAGGGAAAGATGGACTTATTCGCAGTGCTGTTGTCAGAGTTTACAGTAAAGGAAAAATCAAAGAACTTCGACGTCCTGTAAAGTTGCTGTATCCAGTGGAAGTACCAGAAGTTGATTTTACAAAAGAAGTGAAGGAACTCGTTCAAGAGACAACAACAGAACCAGGTATTAGAATGGTATACGACGACAATGTAAGTGAGTTTATTCATTGATTATTTAACATTTTTGCTGTTTGCTTTTGCTGAAATAGTTTTGTTCGACCGTATAGTCGTATATTTGGTATTTTGTTGAAGACAATTAGCGTAAATTCGCATTTCTGGCGGGGGGAGTGTAAAGAAAAGAGACTGGGGAGAGACATCTATGACGTTTTTATTTTTAGAAGTAGAGAACGAGACATGAGTTAGTTAGTTTACAGTAGACATCGTTTGAGACGGAGTAAACAGGAACTGAGTAGAGCGAGAACGAAAAGTCGGTATTTTTCAGATATTGAGGAAATCAATGCGGACGGATAAGTAAAGGTACTTTCCGTTAAATATCGGTCGCAAATATACTATTTGTGGCAAATTCGATTGGAAAATATAACAGAAGTCTCAATACACTGGCGTTACCTTCATCAAGATCAAGACAAAACTTGGAAGGAGATAGCTCGAATGAAAGATTACAAACAATATTCGAAAGCAACGATTTGCCGACACATGAAGAAACCCATCGATGATACTGTCATAGATAAAAGAAGGGACAACAAAGGACGTCCCCGGAAACTTACGGCACGAGATAAGCGCAACATCTTGCGCCAGGTTGAAATTCTTCGACGAGACTATGGCTATTTCACGACAAAAAGATTGAAGGTTTTTGCGGGCGTGTCACCAGAAATATCAGACGAAACAGTAAGAGTAAGGCGAGTATTGAGGGATGCTGGATTTAAATACACCCATTCCAGAAAAAAAGGGATTCTTAGTAGGAAAGATTTGAAAACAAGGTTGGAGTTTGCCAAAACAGTCCGCCGGCGTTTGGCAAAAACTGTATGGACAGAAGGTGTGGCATTCTACTTGGATGGGGTTGGTTTTACGCACAAGTACAACCCTCATGACCAAGCGCTTGCCCCTAGGACAATGGCCTGGCGAAGACCTGCCGATGGTTTAAACTTTCAGCAAACATCAAAGGGATCACACGAGGGCTGTGGTGGCAAAACTGCAAACTTTTTTGTTGCAATAGCTTACAAGAAAGGCGTTATTTTAGCAGAGCAATATGAGGGGCAACTGAACGGCCAGAATTTTGCAGAATTTGTCAGGGAACAATTTCCTACTTTGTTTGAAAGGAGTTCCAATCCCAAAGGAAAGCTTTTCTTGCAAGATGGTGATCCATCTCAGAACAGCCGGAAGGCACAAGAGGCAATGTACCAAATTGGTGCCAAGAAGTTCTCTATTCCTGCACGCAGTCCCGATCTCAATCCTATCGAAAATGTTTTCCATAATATCAAATCACAAATGAGAGATGATGCATTCAACAAAAGAATAACGAATGAAACTTATTCACAGTTTTGCGCAAGGGCAAAGGCGACATTACTGAATTACCCAGGCGAAATTATTGATCGCACAATCATGTCAATGGACAAACGCATCGATTTGGTCATAAAGGCAAAGGGACAACGTATTAGATATTAATGATTTCGTAGGTTATCTCCAAGAGTTAGCATTTGGTCTTTACACTGTGACAAAGTTCTGGCGTGCTACCACGTGTTACCAACGTGTTACCAACGTGTTACTTACGTGATACCATCGAAAACTATATGCTTTCAGTATATTTTGACGTGATACCACGTGTTACCATCAAATATAAATATTATTTATATCCTATATTTTTTATATCAGATGGTAACACGTGGTATCACGTCAAAATGTACTGGAAGCATATACTTTTTTATGGTAACACGTTGGTATCACGTTGGTATCACGTTGGTAACACGTGGTAACACGTCATAATTTGAACCAAACATGAATACTGCAAGCGTAACCCTGTTCATATTAATCCGAAATAATAGTAAAAGTTGAAACATATCTGTTCAATTGGCTGCCATTAGGATCAGTTTGGCGAAGCAACTCCCGCATGGCTTGACCTTTCGCTGATCTTTCTCTTCAAAGACATGCTTGAATTTGATGATTCTCCATCTACTGTTCATCATATCTGTTTCACGCTCATCCTCCACGTTGAATGGGCCCTTGTAAGTGATTGGGGATTTGCTTGTTGCAAATATCGGAACATCTGAATCTATCACCACATCCTTTGCGAAATGATTTTTTGGAGATGGAAGTTTCACAGTTTCCCCTTGGAGGAGTAAAAGTAAGTCCTTCCATGCAATCACATCTTTACTGAATCTGAAATCTTGAAGAAGGATGACTTCAGCTTTCTCAGCACCCACCCAAGCATATTTATCGTTTGCTGGGTTATCGAACAATTTCCCTCCAAAATTGTTCTTCAACGGCTTCAAAATGAATGTTTTGGCACAGTTGGAAAGGCCGTAGATCATCAGATTTCGGAACTTTCCTCGGCCCAAAGTGAGCAGCTCATAAATATAGCTTGCAAAAATAGTTGGCTCGATACCACTGAGTGCTAAAACTTCAAGAGCGCACTTTATCCACAAACTGTTGCACCCCTCAATGCAGTTCTGGGCTGCAGCTGCACGCACCTTTTCCAATCTGGTGGTTTTTTCTAGAGCCAGCGAACTGGAGGCATTTTTTAGTAGCCATGCCTTACTTATGAGCTCATCCAACGCCTTCTGCGTTCTCGAAAATAAGAACATTGCCAAATCGCATTCGCCCTCTTCTTTGCGAGATTCGGCCTTGGCAAAAAGCTCTGGTACACTGATGATATTGTTAGCAATGAGGTAATCAGACACCTCAAGGTTATTAAGGCGTCTTCTTGATTTGGTGCTGTGTGATTCACCATCAGGCTGTAGGGAAGATACCGTAGATTGGCGCTTTCGGCTGGCAGCACGAGATGCTTCTGTCGAGGCTTTGGTGCGTGGGGACCCGACCTCGGACAGATCGGGATGTCCTTGACTGTGGGACACTTCTTCGAGAGGCTTATCTTTACATACATATCGATATGCATAAATGTAATGACTATAAGTTTCAGAAAAGTTTACCACGATATTGTGCTTCCTCATTATGTTATTCTTCACAGAGAGCCATTTCTTCACACCTGTCAGCTTCATACAACAGTGATAGTGGAATCCACCTAACTGATGATTCTCTTTGCAACATGCCCAGTGAGACACCTTGACTCGACTATTTCCAGCGTTGAACTCCGCTTCCAGCATTTTCCCAAAGCTTTCCCTTGTTGGGAATTTCACAGCATCTGCTTGTGAATATGTAATCAGGTACTGACGCCTTCCTACTCGAGGGTTTTGAAAGTCACCGTCTGTCATTTTGAAATCAAGGAGCACTGCAGTTGAAGAGACGCGCCAAAATTTTCAAATCATTCATGTAAGACTGCACGAAAGCCGCCTCTGTTTCATTTATTAATCATCCAAAACAGCGTTACCATGCTGTTATTATCTTACATCCTTATTATCTCTTCCTTGACTACGATAATTGCTTCGTCCTTCGGTAATGTGATAACAATTGTTGACAAATTCAATACATGATCTGGACTCATATTTCAATGATTTGAGATGTAAGTTAACTTTTTCCTTGTTTAAACGATTCCTGCTGTGATGACCTATTTCTTACTTTCTTAAATAAATAATTACTTGCATTTTGACTGTAATATTTTGACACACTGCCACTGGAATGATAAATTCAAAACTGTTACAACCTTGGCTAGACAATTTGCCAATTCGAAGACCGTCGTTCAGTTGCCATAACATAGAAATTGCTCTTCACTTTTTCGCGCCTCTCCCTCCCTAGCATTCTCCCCATAATCCCCATCGTAAAGACATAGCCCTACCGAAAGGATCTAAGTCAAACAGGTAAGACTCGACCACAACAAAGCCTTTAAGATCACAAGAAACTGATGTCTAACTTGAACTGCTCCTATTCGTTTTTTCTAAGATTTCAGACAATCCTTCACAAAAATTATGAGACTGCATCCCCTTTCCCCTCAGTCAATGTTGTTTCGCTTGACTCTGGGGTGACTGGATGTCAATTTTCAGGGGAAACATTGCCTACAATTACAACATTGACTGAGGGGGAAGGGGAAATGACAGTGGCAAGAAAAACAATGGTTTTCCTGCAGTAGAGAAATGGGAATACTAAAATGTCGGGATTGTACCTGCTGGTCTCAATATATTTTGTGAAGGATTGTAGATCCGCCCCTGATCATCATCATCAGCATCATCATCATCATCATCATCATCATCATCATGATCATCATGATCATCATCATTATCATCATCATCATCATCATCATCATCACCGTCATCATCATCATCATCATCATCATCATCATCATCAGCATCATCATCACCATCATCATCATCATCATATCATCATCATTATCATCATCATCATCACCATCATCATCATCATCATCATCATCAGCATCATCATCATCAGCATCATCATAATCATCATCATCATAATCATCATCATCATCATCATCACAATCATAATTATCATAATCATCATCATCATCGGTTTTACAATGTGCTGCCTATTTTACAGGGTATGGCACTAAAAGATTAAAACATTGCAAACACTTTTAGGGTTGTAATATCAAGTAATACACTGAAAGTAGATTACTGTTGTCCTCAAAGTCTACAGGGTGTGCCAAAACTTTAAAAATTCCTGTGTGCGACAAGGAAAAGATGATAGTTTATTGCGCAACTGAAACCCACCTTTTGAACCTGTTTTCAACAAGGCGAATTTTTTCGCGCGAAGTGAATTTTTTCGAGCTTACGCATACACAGTTTGATTCCTACGGGCGCAATGTTTTCGTTGTCTCCTTTTCTCGCCGCGAAAAAGTGAGTTCGAACAGTTTCTACATTTTCGTCGTCGAAAAAATTCGCTTCGCTCGAAAAAATTTGCCTAGTGGCAAACCGGTTGAGACGATCTTTCTTCAGGCTAGCTTTGCAGTGAAAGAAATTTTCAGAGCAGGCAGAAATGCTATTGTCTACGACAGAAATGTCACTTTGCTACTCAATATAAATTGAAGGCAGGGCCGTAAGAAGTAGCTGCTGATGGGGGGGGGGGAGCAATCTTTCTTTAAAAAAGAGAAAACGATACATCTAACTAATGCCTGGGAGGTAGCATCATTGCCTTCAACATTATTGAGGGGGGAAGTTTGAGTCCTTTCTGCCCTCCCTTCCTACGAGCCTGTTTTAGGCTGAATAAATTTTGAATAAATCAAATATTTGCATTTACTGAAAACTTACCTTTGAAGCCTGCCTCAAATTAGATGCCATGCGAGATGTGTTATTACGCAAAATTAATCATCAAAGTACTTCAACTTTCTTTATTCACGAAAATTTTTGAGTGACATCCATTCGTAACAAAGCTTAGCTCCATTCATTGACTTTTGACTTACCGGTTTGAAGGTGATCTCTTTCTTCAAAACATATGTTTGCTAGAAAGAATAAAAACTTTGTCAAAGCATAAAACCTTTGAAAGCAGCTGATTCTAAAGTTCTGGTTAAACAACACTATCACTATCTATGTGTTACTGGCATAGTCAAGTCACTTCGAAGCCTAGAAATCCAGAATGTCTTGTTCAATGCTTACCATGACCATTTCCACGGGACACCCGCGGGCATTTCCATCCAAAATATTTCCTGACCCCGAGCATCTGACTGCAAATTTTTCTCCGGCCTCCAAGGGAATTGACAGTATTATGAGTTTTGCTTATAAAGTTACTAAGAATGTGGACCATTTCAGTTGGAGCCCAGGCATTCGCCAAAGAAATTTACTCAGCCCACGAGCATTTGTGCACAAAAATTTTTTCGACCCCCAGGCTACCAGGGGGGATGGTCAGGGTAAGGATTGAAAAAGGTAGGAACTGAACAAAATATAAAGGAGATGTAATACAGCTATTGCAACAAGTAGACAAAGATATCAAATCAACTATCTTGAAATTTGATCTCATCATTGTTCAGTACTCAATAACTTTCATTGCGCGCATCCGTAACAATATTTGGGATCCGAAATTCAAGTCAAATCAATATGGAATGCAGTATGAAATATGACACTATCTGGGGTCTCAAAAACATCAAACTCTCTGGTTTGAAAATAGAACAAAAGATGAGCACCAGCTATCATTTGTCCAGTTGTTTGATAATCTCTCAAGATCACTAAACACAATGGGATACGATAGACTATATTTAGATTGCCCAGATCTCTGATTTAAGTTGCCTTATATCTCCGTCACTCATTTGTCTTTAATGTTTAGGTGTCAGCAGACAGCAGAGAAATAGTGGCATGGACCCTCACGCATAGACCTTTCACAAAGTAGAGTTCGATTAGAGGTGAAACCTGCATCCCCAAAAGGAAAAAAGGAAGTAAATTGCATTGCTGCAAACAAGGCACTTTGTTTCCAAATTCAAACTTTGCTAACAATATGCATGGGTTGCCGTTATAGACGCACGCCGTTGGCTGACTCCAAAGCGAGGAGAAACCGGCAAGGCAGTATTTCAATAGATTGCTCCGATTTCGTGTAAAGGTCAATTGAAAGTCACTTGATTCATTTGATTATTACCTGAAAATCGAAATCATAGTTATCATCTCTAATCAATTCTTCAATCGCTGATCCATTACGAACGAGAACTGTCTTGATTGCTTTGCCAATTGTATGTGTATGGGGAAATGAAGCAAAAATCTGGACAGAATCACCAAATGGAGCAATGTTGTGCTTGCCCATTTTCTGGAAGAAGAAACGCTTCAAAGTTAGTTGACCGAGAAAAATAGCCAACTCAAGAGTTGCATAATATCATCATCATCATCATCATCATCATCATCTATACATGCTCAGTGATTTACCGTCATGATGTCCTTTACCAATAGACCTGCGTCACAATGAAATTCAATTCGAGGCAAGTGATGCGATTCAAGTATAGCAAGAAATTTAAACCATAACTATCATGTTACAACTACATGTTCAAATCAATTTCATGCGTTGCTGAGAGCAATGCACGCTATTGAGATTTAAACCCACATTAAATCGAGGCAAGTGACGTTCCTGGAAGACTTTCAAAAGAGCTGACGTCATTGTGAAAGTGGTCTTTTGTTTCCACATGCTTACGTCCTCCGCAAGTCTGGTTGCGAAGGGCAAATAGTTTCAGCTGCATTATTGTTCCAATTTAATTTTATGGCTCAGGCCTCTATTTAAATCTAACTGTAACTTTATCTTTGAGTAGTCGCATTGGCAGACGCTGAAGTTTGAGCGAAAACAGCTTGCAACTCGTTTAGAGCTCGTCAACTGACGGCATTTGCTAATCCTTTGGGACTACCGCAATACGGCAGTATATGTTTTATTAACATTTTACAGAACTCCGTTTGAACATCTGCAAGCGAATGCTTTTTTCAATAATTTGATTTAACCCGCAACCACCTATCTATTACAGTTGGAAGAGGCAGTGCAAAGGGCTTGGCTTCCACCTTTGAGATGCACAACTGCAATTTATATCAAAGAGCAGCAGCAACAACGGCATACTGTCATGCAACGCAACCCAAGCGATTTGAAGCAAATCCAGAAGACGGACTTGACCATATTTATCGTGCATTCACGCACCATTATTTTGATAAATATAAACCGACACACTTGTATGATAAAGTAAAAACTAACATCGATCTGTGCCAGGAAAGTTTGCCCCTTCTAAATAATGATACTCAATACACTTCACACGGTGTTTGCTTCAAACCTAAAGTCTCCTTCTTCGGTTCGGTGGATAATGGGGATTTCTACCTTTCTCGGTTGCAACGTTTCATGCCTGCAATCTTGTAATAAATTGTTCTTGTGCTTTGCAGTTTCGGAATTCTCATACTCAATGATTTAAGTTAGGTTTTTAGATCTCCTAGCTATATATTGGAATTAACTATGACTTATATGCAAGCACTGCAGCTTCACAAGGTACTTAAACGGAATTATATGACATAGTAATAATACCTATTGCAGAAGTGCAGTAGTGCCGTAGTTCCGTAGGGCCATATTGCCGTAGTGCCGTGGATTAGCAAATGCCTCAACTGACTGAATAAAATAATTACAGCACAACAGTATATACAAAACGGAAAAGGTTGATTAACATAAATAACAAAGACCGTTCTAAAGTCCTACAGATAAGGTCCTTCGCACTGGTTGCAGTGATACGCATAAGGGTAGTCTCACTGCAAGAGCTGCATATGCATGTTCTAGGATATTGTATTTAAAGACTCATTGCTAACAATGATCCTTTGTCCGTCGAATGAAAAGCAAGACAAAGGCAATTTAGGCCAAAAAGGACTTTCAGATAACACGAAAGTCGACTTTGGAGCCACGAAGGATCACGGTTAGCAATGGGTCTTTAATGGAGCTGGATAAAAATATGTAAGCAAATCCTCGTTTTGTGCATCAAATATCGCATTTTGGAAGGAGAAATTCCTTTGTAATTGGCTAAATTCAAAGGAAAGATCATTATCTAAATACAGGCTGATCTTTGGGTGAAAGATCAACGGAAGCACTTGCAGGAAATCCATTTATATTACAGCAATCCTAAGACATATGGAGATTTAACTTGTGTCCGAAGAAAGTGGAAAGGCTAATCATTTTGAATTTTCGTTGAACAGTTGCAATAAATTAGCTCATCAAAAAATAGCCAAGTCAAAAATTTCCACGAAACTTTCTTATCCAGCTCCGTTAAGATAAGCATATTGTATTTGGTGATTTCGAAACGTGCTTGGATACTTTTTAGCTTTAGGAACAATACACACATTTTTTACAAGAAACTGAAACCACCTATGAGAAACTCAACTCTCGAAATCGCCAAAAATTTAAGAAACTCCAGTACTGGGAAAACATAACTCCAGACAGTTCATCTAATTCGTCACATAATCTTACTTTATTTTCACTCTTTCCTTTAAGTTCTTTTTGAAGTAAAAATTCCAAGCAGAACATCAGAATTCTACGTCCAAGGGACATAACTGAGGAAATAGTCACTAAAACTACAGCCCCTAAAAAGATGCCACACATACGCATACCTCGGAGCATTCTTTTGGGCAATCACCCACGATATTCCAATCCGTCCGATTTGGCGGAATGACCATGGCATGACCAGATACTGATCCGGTTGTCAAAATAGCAGCATCATATTTTCTTGGTTCAGTATAATAAAATCGAAAACCGGACGTATCCACAAAATCTAGGAGAAGGAACGTATGGAAAAATTTAACTTGCTTTTGTCAAACTAAACCTTACTAAGGATGAGTAAGATTTAATTTTGTGAAAATCCCACCCTTACACAACGGCCTGCAGCAGACTCCTTGACACGGTGTTGCTGCACAGCTAGTTATGTAGTCTGGTAACGACTCACAGTGTCTGGCCCGTGGGATCGAGGTAACATGGCCACCAAGATGCTCTAGACTAGACATTTTTCGATGAGCTTTTCATGTTGTTTTCAAGCGAATTACTTGTCGTATCAGCATCAAAGACGTGGCAAGCTAACACTAACAACATGGGAATGGCCAAAAAGAGGCTTGAAGGCTATAGAGTTGTAATTCCAGGTACCCTGAAAAGTTTTCTAACCTTTTTCTAAGCAATTCTAACGTTAGTAGGTCCGTCAATCGACCAAAAATTAGGGAAAAGGTCGAGCTCCTGTGGTAGGCGTAGGCCTGTAAAATGGACAGCTAGGGTCTAGCTTATTCCTAGGCTGATTACATGTCGTAGTTCGCTCCCCTGCCTGAACGAAAATGTTGGTAGAAGTACGACCCATGTCCTTACGCCTCGGGGGGGGGGGGTATCTCGACCTATCTTCTGACGGGGACGTGCCATTTTGCCCGAAAAATTGGTACCCATAATTCCGTAAATTCTGGTGGATTTTAGGGTCATAATTCCGTAAATCGAATGAAAATCTGGGCCATAATTCCGGAAATTACGAAAAATCCCCTGAATAGGACACCCTTAATTCCGTTAAATGTCCAAAAATTGTGAAAATGCTACCCATAATTCCGTAACGGTTTCAAAAAGGTACCCCTAAAAAATGGCACGTCCCCGTACCATGAAAAGTACTAAGTTACCCCCCCCCCCCCGAGCCTTACGCTTCCAGAAAAGGGCATGGCCTAAATCAACTTTAAAAATGATTAACACGATAAAGATGCCGATTCAATTGAGGCATAATCTCACACGAAAATGTTACAAAATTCAACTTTCAAGGCACTGACCTGATCTTTTGCCAGGATTATCAAAATGAGTTTGCATCACTACATATTTAACACTTGTTAGTGAACCAATTGGATAGCCAGTATTTGCCGGAAACTTGAAGTTCTAAAAAAGAAGTTTTCATAACAGAAATCATTGGCTCTGGGAAACTCGAACTGCTTCGTCGGCAAAACAAGGCACAAAAACTAGGACACTAGTTGAACTGGACTTGATACGATGATCAAAATTCTGATAAGGCATAGTGCAATAAATTTGAATATCATAACATAACTTTTCAAAGGTGGTCCAATTTTTCAGTCCATTTTAAAGGAGTCTGGATGAAGTGACAATTTGCTACTTTTGATTTGAATGGCTTGAGTAATCAACCAGGTTTCGCGGGCCAGAACTTCACTGTTGGCGATAGAATCCTTTTGGGGCACGGGGACGAGGTTGTGGAGTGACAAACGCGAGATTTTGTGTGCATTCAAAAATTCCATAACATTCATAATAAGTCACTCGATCCAGACCCTTGTGCAAAATAGCTAAATGGTATATTCCCTAGAAATATGACTTACATTTCCACCGATAGCCCAAGCAAATATTGCAGTCCCTCCTGCGCATTCTCTGATTGAACTAGGCATCGATCCATAGCATTCTCCAGTAATGCTGAGGTGGGCTGGATCGAAATCATCTTTACACGCGTAGAGAAGAATGTGATGAACTAATCCTTCTAGCCTTGGCTGTATGATTGTTCCCATCTACAATTAAATCTGAAGATTATGAAATATATGACATGTGAAACATATTAAAGGCTAGTTTTGATGAAAATAGAGCAAGATAAATTCAAGAAGCTAAGCTGTGCCATGAAAATTTTGCACAATCGGCAATTGCATTCGTCGCCCTTCCACTTCTTCATAGGTTTTTTAAAGATAAAAATATTCAGTAATAGCCTGCATACAGACTTTACTTATGCTCCTCCGCAAAAAGATCTGCACGGAGGCTAATTCAATAACTGCTTTAGTGTCATTTAAGGCAGTGGTAGATTTAAGTGGGGGGGGGCCAGTATGACATTTCAAATGTACCAAAGATAGGTAGATTTTGTAAAGCATCTAGTTGCCAGAAACTGTATCGATTATCTAAATAAGCACTTTATCAAAGATTGGCAACTAAAATGTTTATTCAGCTAAAAAACTAGCCATTTTTTCTGTGAGTCTTTATGACATTGAATCCTCAGCAACAATGAACTGCTCTTTTTTAACCTGCGCATAAGAAACAAGTCAGAAGTTGACTACATGTCATCTGAGACTCTGGTTCCTCCTGATTTCAAATCTGCAATCAATTTTTCAGAATCATATGCACTATATGAGCTATGATCCAAAGACTGGACCTTAGTTCTGGCCAAGACTTGCAAGAAGTCAGTTACTTTGATACACTCATTGGGCTCTCAGGAAATCATTAAAGATAATGTGGTTTCAAAAATCATTTTTGGCCAAACGTCCTCATGCGTACCCACTGTAGGAGGGGGCAAGTGGAAGCAACTACCCCCTTCCACGAAGGAAAATTAGCTTGGCGCCCCCTCTTTTGGTAAGAAGTGCGCCCCTCGTTGTGACCTTGAGACACTATTTTTAAATGTTTGGATCAGATGTGGGGCAAACATGCAAATCATGACGCTATTTAGTAGAAAAGCCAATGAATTTTCTCAAGTAGGAGTCCAAAATTTTCGCACGCCTTCGGCGCGCTTACTTTCATTTGTCCTCTGGGCGCCCTTTCTACAGGTTGCCCCTCCCTCAACTTCAGGCTGGATGCGCCCCTGTTTGAGAGTCCATGCCACAGTTTACATCCCATGAAAGCTATACTCTCTATCCTCAACCGAACAGTCCAGCTCGGTCTAGGCATTGGGATTTGTAAAATACTTTCGTTTCTGAAGATGATAGGTGGGGGGGGGGGGGTTTCTCAATGATAATCTCAGCCATGCAGTTGTTTCATCTGATATTCGATTTAGTTCTGTGGATCTATTTCATCGGCAATTACAGCCTCTCTTTGCAGACAGGTAAAGAATTATTTTTGTCAGAAGTGCATCAAAGTCAGGAACAATATCCTTGCATACGCTGGTCTTCTATCTAACGTTCGCATTTCAAGGTTGACAAAAATATCATTTTCAACCTTTCATTACCGTTTCATCGACGTCTCAACGAATAACAAACAGCGTTTTCAAACGTTTCATCAGTGTTGCTTGCCCACTGGGATTGGTTTGAAGAAATAAAACTTCCCCATTTCATATTCTCTTTTAAAAACACTCTTACCTCAATAACATGTTTGGTCGAATTCAATTTAACGAGATCTGCAATCTTAAATGGAGAGCACCAATATGTTGTTGTTTTAGCTGGAACTTTGATCTGCAAGGAATAATGCTAAAAAGTCAGTATTTGTAGCTTAGGCCTGAAGCTAACAAAGTGTTGGGGAACAGGAGTGGAGCACTGTTCCCAGGAAATTCTTAATGGATTTTTAGGTCGCAGGAAATTGCTTGAAAAGAAAGACGTTGAATTTCATGTTGCCATCAAACACGGTGGAACCTGAACTTGCCAGAATTCTTAAAAAAATAAAGCTGAATTGCTGCAAAAACTTTAAATAAGCAGAATATTGACAAAGAGGCTTGTATCAAGAATTTGAAAAGAGTGAGAGCTCTAAGTTTTAGAATATCATTATTATTCATCACTGAACTGTTAAGTTGATTTTTGAGCCTATGTTACGGTTTAGTTTCAAGGAGAAAAGAAAGTGGCGACCAAATTTGCTCACCTTCATGATAAAGTATTTTGCATTTTGGTTGCTCACCAATAGTTACCGTGCCTATTTTTAAATAGCTTTTCAAACTGATCCATTGCAAGTACTTTTCTATGGATGTGTTTGATTGGTAATTCAAACCTACCTAATTCTGAAAACGTTAGAATACGCAGAGATGGAAAAACAATTCTCAATCAAACACAAATTCTTCAGGACGGCAGGTTAGGTTTAGGTTTGAGATTCATCCTGACGAAAACGAGGTTTCCAGTTAAAAACACGATTACGAGTCCGGTGCTTGGCAACAGAGATTTAAGTTACCGATAACTGTAGCAACGTGAGCAAATTCACCTCGTGTTCAGTTTCGCAAATGAAAACGAGAATCTCTCCAAAGTCAGCCTTTTTGAGAAGAAAGGCTCAAAACTGCCGTTTTCGGAATTTGGGAGTCAATCAGATACAAATTCAGAGCATACCAATTCTACAGTTTTCAGAATTGATACCAATCAAGCGCATCCTATGTTTTGTCGAGTTAAAACCTTTAGTTGTTGGCTTATCAAAGACTATCTCAAGGGAGTTAAACCCAAGGTCGCTTTTTCATGTCAAGTGATGCTGATTTCTGTTGAAGATATTTCATATTGAGCAGTTCGATCTAACACCAGAGACGAGAATTTGTTGAAGGAGATCATGAAATGTATCGATTGCAATCTCTCAATTGGCTAAGTCGGAAAATGGAAAACACTGAAAAGAAACATTGAAAAGGTCCCTTCAAAAATCGTGAACGTACCAAATATAATTGTTTAAAACTTTAAAATGTAAACAAAACAACAACAACGTTTACCACAAAACAGTAAGTTTTAGATCAAACTCCCTTAAGATATAATCTTTTACGCCTGGCACAGTTTAACTGTGATAAAAGTCCCTGTTATTCGTTGCTGTGGGAAATTGCTGCTTAGCCAGTTATCGAGAAAAGCAGATTTTCCAAAATCTGCTAACCGTTGGCCATGGCTTCGCATATAAACAAAAATCTGTTGGATTAACGAGCAAACAGAGCACAGATTTGAATACAGCTAATATTAAGGTAAAGCTTTTTAAGCATATCCTTTGAACCTCGGTGGTTGCGTAGGAACAAGGAACGGAAGCGACTTACATTCATGTGTACAATCTGGGATTGAACGCTAAGGAGGAGTGGAAAAATTCAAATGCTCCTGGAACTCAATTCGATCAAAGATGAAACGAATCGAACTTAATCAACAACTGGCAAGCCATCGATTCGACTCATTAACTAACTGACGAGGTTGCCGATGGGCAGCAAAATATTTGAGGTAATAATATTTAGTTTTAAATTCAAGTAACGAAAATTTCAAGTTTTTTTACTCACTTAAACAACCATATATAAACACTTGATCTCACTTACATTTTTCTGCAGAATATCAAAATATGGAACTCCCTCAGGAATTTTCGTATTCTTGACGTAGTTGAGCAGATTCATACTCCTTGATCCCCTGTTGATACCATAACCATGAAAAGCCAAATTTGAATGCAAATTTCCAGTTGGATCGCCTGCATTCCAAGCAAAGATCACTCTCGTAGTTCCAGTCTGGGAAGAAAACAACTCAAATTGATACCAAACGAAAAAGACAAAGAATTTAAACAAATCATTTGCAGTATAGAATTCAGTACAGTCCTTGATTTGCGGTAAAGTTCGTTCTGGGGGGGGGGGGGCTAACCTGAAGTACAACCAAAAACTATGTAGAGTTAAAACGTTTTTAGATGCCATTTTGGATCCATTTGCTTAATAGTGAAAGTTAAGGTCTCTTTCGAAAGCGGAAGAGAAGCGTAGCATCATTTTCGAAATTTAAACTTACAGAAGGGGGTTGAAATCAAGCCTCAAAAAGACCAACTCTTAGCCCACGCAGCCGTTGAGGTTGAAAAATATATCGCTGAAAAGCTCTATCTTAGTTGTATCCAAATCTGTGCTCTTAACTAAGTAGCTTTGTGTCCATATGCGAAAGAAATGGCCAAGGGTTAGCAGATTTTGGAAAAGTTGGTTTCCCTAAAATCGGGGGAAGCAACAAGTCGCTACTGCAACGAATAACACGGACTTCATCACGGTAAAACTGTATCAAACATGGAAGGTTATCTTAAGGGAGTTTTCTTAACTCACTTTTTCGTGATCATTGACTCTCAAGTGGCTAGATTCGCAAACGAGAAACACTGCGCTACTGCGAAGGTTCTTCAAAAACTGTAAGCGTACCAGATTTAATTGTTTAGAATCCAAACAAAATGTTCTTTGAAAGAAATCAACAACATTTAGGAAGAAAAGTGAATTTTGACTAAAACGCTCTTGAGACAATCTTTTATGCTCGATACAGTCTTTTGTGATAAAGTTGATACAGTCTTTGGTACAGTCTACAGTCTTACAGTCTAGAGTCTACAGTCTACAGTACAGTCTACAGTCTACAGTACAGTCTACAGTACAGTCTACAGTCTACAGTTTGGTACAGTCTAAAGTTGATACAGTCTTTGGTACAGTCTACAGTTGATACAGTCTTTGGTACAGTTTTGTGATACAGTCTTTGGTATTTGTCGTTGCAGGGACTAGTGCTTCACTCGTTATTGAGAAAATCAGATTTTCCAAAATCTGCTAACCCTTGGCCATTTCTTCGTATGTAAACAAAAACCTATTGGGTTGACAAATGAATGGAGCACAGATTTGGATACAGCTAAAGAAGAGCTTCCCAGCGATATATGTTTCAACCTCGGCGGCAGCGTGGGTCAAGAGTTGCCTTTTTCGAGGCTTGATTTCAACCCCCTTCTGTAAGTTTAAATTTCGAAAATGCCGCTTAAGGATATTACGCTTCTCTTCCTCTTTCGAAAGAGACCTTAACTTTTACTATTAAGCAAATAGAGCCGAAATGGCATCTAAAAACGTTTTAACTCTACATAGCTTTTGGTCGTACTTTAGTCCCCTTCGGCCTGACGATATGCTCAGAAAGGCCCCGTTCAAGTAAGGTTAATTTGTAAGTTGCTTACCATGATCTCATTATCAGTATTGTTGTCACATGTGTTCAAATATCTTTTGAATTTCAGAACTGTCCATGAGCTGTTTTGAGATGAACCAGTTAACGTGTAGTCTTGTTTCACATCTTGTGATGGTCTTGAATTTCCTGTCCCGTGACAATCCTGGAAAAAACGAGTGCTTTTCACTTTTACAGTTTACCTTCGTTTCCTCAAATTTGAAAATAACTATTTCGGTTGCGCCGTATGTTTTCGTTTTCACAGTTTACCTATGTTTCCTTAAACTTGGAAATAACTTTTTCGATTGTGTCGTATGTCACTAGAATATCTATATCAAGCAGTGCGGGGATTTTGAAATGAAACCTTATTTCTGTGTCTTTCCTGCATTCTCTTTCCACCTCGCATAGGACTACAAGTTTACCTGTATTCTCTTGCCATACCTTGTCTTGGACTAAAAGTTTTTAAAAAATTTTCATCACGTCATAGAACTAAAAGTTTCTTAATTCAATGAGAAGACCTTCGCATTTTAGCATTAATGGTGCCTTAATTCGTTTCTTATTGTTTATATGTATGAATTTTCAATGTGGTCCAGGGGCAGATCCAGACCGGTGCAGTTGCACCTGTTCAACTGTTAATGATTTGTTTCCGTCGAAAGCGTTGGAAACTTAGTGCTGGTTAAGGCAGTCTGTCACGTATCTGATTGGCCGCTAAAATCAGAGATCAACACAACGGATTTCTTTGTGAATCTGTGTATTTGAAACAAAGGAGGGCTAATCTTCTTGACTTTTTATGGCCGTAGAAAGTCAGAGGATCATCAGCCATTCAAATTTCCTATTCTTTGTATTGTCAATATCACCCAATCAAATGTGTGACAGACTGCCTTTAATACCTAATATCATAGTGATTATTCTATCATTAGGAATGAAGAGGTCCAAAGTATGTTCTATGATAAACAGTTAGCTAATATTACTCCACACCAAGGTTCACGGACATATTTGCAATAATATTCTTGCATCCAATTTTAAATGTTTCTTAATGTTTCTCAAACAAAGCATCAGAGTTTTTTAAAATTTTGGCTATCACTGTACCAGTTTCTTTTAAACAGTTTCTTATGAAAACTGTGTACTGCTCCTATCAAGCATAAGTAAAATATTCAAGGACGAATAATTGAATTGTGATAAAATCAAAGGGGAATTTAACTAGTAAGGGTTTGCCAATAAACGATAACGCTATAACGCGAGAGATGGCAGCAAGACAATAGGGCTCGAATCTTTGCAAGAACTCTTAGAATTAAATTTTTGAAATGCTATCGCCTACACGTTTTTTTATAAGAAACTGGTGTATAAGAAACTAGTACTAAGAAGGCCAAAATTTCAAGAAACTCTAGTACTATGTCTGAGAAGTACTAAGAAACTTTTCAAAGTTAAAAGCATGGATTTTATTGCGAATAGATCGTCGAACTTTCATTCTTGAGCAATATTATCTAACCACTTGTGTTTTCAACATAACAGAACACTGTTTATTCCTTTATGATGTTGTAGATATCAAGAAACATATCTGCTACGGTGTTAGCGACCACATTGCTAATTCTGCGTTCAGAAAAATAAGAAACCGATTAAGAAGAAACCGATTATGTCTAAGAAGTACTAAGAAATTTTTCAAAGTTAAAAGCATGGATATTATAGCAAATAGATCGTTGAACCATTATTCTTGACCAGTATTATCTAAAAATTTGTGTTTTCGACATAACAGTACACTGTTTATTCCTTTATGATGTTTTAAATGTCAAGAATCATATCTGCCGCAGTGTTAGCGACCACATTGATAATTCTGCATTCAAAATATAAGAAACCAATTAAGAAACTTTTTGTACTAAAATGGACAAAATTTCATGTGAAATTAAGAAACTTTTTGTAGCCGTAGTCGAAACTCGAGAGAGAATACTTCTTGTGGCCTAGAGAAGATCTATTACACAATAACAAAACATACAGCGCAGCGGAATAAGAGTAAGAATATGTCTATTATTGTTCAGTCGCGGGGGTGCATCCCTACATTTCCCCCTTCCTATATCTGAATCGCAGACCACGGAATGTTATTTGGGATTTGACGCGCTATCCGGTTTCTTAATGGGTATTGTCTATGCTGGACTTGATTATCATCATCTGTATCAGGGCTGTAATCATTGCTATCGTCGCTATCACTACTTTCACTGTCTGTCGAGTCACTTGCATCGGAATTATCGGGTTTACGTCCCTTGATGGATGTTCTTCGATTAATTGTGATATGTCGGGCTTCGCCTTCTTCCTCTGTCCCCTCCCTTATGGGTGACAATCGGTCATGGTGGACTATGTTCTTGTCCTTTGTTTGGTCATTCACAATTTCAAAGTTAACACCATTCGGCAATTTCTTTATGACTGTCCAGGGTCCCCGACGACGTGGAGCGAGTTTTCTATTCTCGCCGGTTTTGTAATACTTTACTTTCAGCCATACTTTGTCTCCGGCTTTGTAATCGATGAAACGGATGTTCTTGTTGTACTGAGCTTGCATTTTTTCTTTGCTACGTTTCAAGTTAGTGATAACTGTGTCATAAACATCCTTCAAGGCGAAATTACGATCTTCAGCATATTCCGCAGCAGTGTTTATATCTCTGGGGCAATCGAGTCGGTCATGATCGAATAGGACATCAATTGGCAAACGAGCATCCCTGCCAAAAACAACATTGAATGGGATGCATTTGGTTGCTTTGCTCTCGCTTGTGTTCAGTGCAAACACCAACTCTGGAAGCAACGAGGCCCATTTCGATTGATTCAGTTTTCTTTGTAACAACACTGTTCGTAACATATCCTTGACGTTGCGAATGTTGCGCTCTGCAAACCCATTGCCTTGGGAATGGTAAGCGGATGATCGTCGCTTTTCGATTCCCAGCGTATTGCAGATTTCTTTGACTGTTTCTCCGTCAACATTTGAGCCTTGATCACTAAGAATAAAGTGTGGAGTGCCATGGGTGTATATCCAACGGGTCATCAAAGCATTGATTATTGTGGGTGCGGTCTGGTCTTTCATTGGCACTGCTTCAATGTACTTGGAGAATAGATCGCCAATAATCAGAAAGTATTCGAATCCTTTATTGTTCTTTGGCATATACGAGACATCAAGTGCGATGAATTGCATGGGGGCATCTGGAATCACCATTGGAAGTAAAGGCGCTTTAGGTGGTGACGTGTCGCATTTCGTTTGTTGGCAAGGAGTGCAATTGGTAACGAAACGTTTGACGTGTCCATACATGTTTGGCCAAAAGAAACGCTCTTTGATGAGGGCATATGTTTTGTCTGTTCCAAAATGTGCTACATTATGTATTTCGGATAACACAAACCTTCGTAATGATGCTGGGACGATTGGTCGGCCAGACTTGGTTAAGACGTCATCTTCTACTCGGAGTTGATTTTGCACACGTTTAAATCGGCCTTGTAAAATGACTTCTCCAGCTGCTACAAGTCGTTTTGCTCTGCTGATCAATGGGTCTGTGTTTTGCTCTTGCCGTAACTGGGCCAAAAATGTAGAGTTCTCTACAACAGTAGCGTACACTTTGTCTTCGAATGAAGATATCGGTTGATTATTGTTTGCGCATCGATCTCGAGAAAGGGAATCGGCTTTGACATTGTCCTTTCCACGGATGTATTTGACCGTATAGTCATACTCTTCAAGTTCGGCTATCCACCTCCCGAATTTTCCTCTTGGGTCTTTTTGTTTACGAAGATGAACGAGCGGGTTATGGTCCGTGTTCAGGATAAATTCGGTACCCGCTAAATATACGTGCCAATGCCTCACTGCTAAGACAAGGGCAAATGCTTCTTTGGTTATCGGTGCCCATTGACGTTGTGAACCTTTAAGTGCTGTTGAGAAATAAGCAATAGGATGCAAAAGGCCATCCTCTCCAGTTTGTGATAACACACCACCCGCAGCGTAATCGCTCGCGTCGACTTCAACAGTAAATGTTTCATTGAGCTTTGGGAATGCTAGAACTGGTTGTGACGTTAATCGTCGTTTTAGTTCTTTGAATGCAGATTCACATTGATTGGTCCACAGAAATGGCACATTATCACAGGTAAGTTTGTTAAGGGGTTCACTGATCACTGCATAATCTTGAATAAAGCTCCGATAGAACCCTGATAATCCTAAAAAACGCTTCAGTTCTTTCCTTGACTCCGGTGGGGAAAATTGATCAATAGCTTGTGTCAAACGATGTTGTGGTTTGATACCTTGGCTTGAAAGCTCATATCCTAGAAAATCGACTGATTCTGCGGCAAATACACACTTTGATCCTTTTAGAGTTACATTCGCGAGTCGCAAACGGTCAAAGACTGCTGCTAAGTCTTGAATATGTTCCTGGAACGTAGAGTTAAAAATGACAATATCATCCATGTATGCTAAAACTCTTTCAGTTGAAAGACCAGATAAGCACATGTCTATCATCCTTTGGTAGGAAGAACCAGCATTCGAAAGGCCATATGGGGTAACATTAAATTCGTATTTGCCATGGGGCACAGAAAATGCTGTCTTTTCCTTGTCACTCTCTGCGAGAGGGATAGACCAGTATGCTGAGGCAGCGTCCAATGTCGTCCAATATCTTGCTCCTGCCATCTTGTCGATCACGTCTTTGATATGGGGCAAAGGGTATGTGTCTCGCTTTGTTACATCGTTAACTCCTCGAAAATCGCACACAAATCGTGTACTGTTATCCTTCTTCTTCACCAGTATTACGGGGGCATTCCAAGGGGATGAAGAAGGACGGATAATGTCATTTGATAGCATTTCGGAGACCTGTTGATCCATGTCTTTCTCCCATGCAACGGGAACCCTGCGGGGCTTGTGACTCACAGGCAGGGCATCGTTGGTGATTATTCGATGCTCTAGCAGCGTTGTTTGTTTTGGCTTTTTAGGATTTGCGGCGAAAATGTCCTGATATTCTTTGATCAATCTGGTTACTTCTGACTTTTCATCACGTGATAATCTGTCACTAATCTTGATATCCACAAGGGTGGAAGTGAGGTTTTCATCAGGGGCAACACTCATGACTATCTCATCAGCTGGTTGGATAAAACCCATCGAGGTTCGTGATTTCAATGTAATGTCTGATGAGTTAACGTTGAGGATTGTTATTTGAAATACTCCATCAATGTTCGGTATCACACGGGATCGTGTAGCATACAGACCCTTTATCTTTGGACCAATCTTGGGCTCAAAATCACCTGGTAACAGAGAGTTCTTCGTTGAGGACTTAACTAAAAGAACTGCTTCTGAACGAGGAGGAATGGTAACGTTTTCACATAATCTGACTCTTGCTGTGTTGGGGGATAACCCGGAGAGCGAGAGTTTTCCCAACTGGATGCTGTTTCTTGCGAAATCAAACTGAACAGAACCAAAATGGCGCATAAAATCTCTGCCGAGTAACACATTTGAGTACGTCACTGAATCAAGTACTTGAAAAACATGATTACGAGGTTGGCTACCAGCAATCTTTCGTCAATCTTCACAGTGCCCAAGATTTTCATGGTGTCCCCAGAAGCATTTATTAATGCTTTACGGGAGCTTTTATCGATACAGTTGTCAAGGCCTATTCTTTGTAATGTTCCTAAATCAATTATCGAACACCCAGATCCAGTATCCATTATTGCGTGGGTATTCAGCTTTTGGAGCTTTGCAACAACAACAACCGTGCAGGGATCTTCAGTGGAGTTTGCTTCTGCGGAGGCGGCTAGTCATTGGTATTTTGGACACACAGAGTTCCAGCTGTCATGGCCTCGTTGGCCACATGCTTGGCAAAATCTTGTCGGGCAACTAGCCACTAAATGGTCGGTACTCTGACATGATCTGCATTTCAGCTGGCTATTAGGGGCCCTATAGCCGCCGCGAAGATTTTGTCTTCCTCGAGCTTGGCGACCTCGACCACGACCTCTGAAATTTCTGCCTGAAAATGCTCTTTGACCGACAAAGGGTGGATTTCTTGTGAAGCTTACATCATTTTCAACATTTTCGTGACCCCCTGAAGCAACTTTGATGGAATTTATCTTGTCAACGACCTTATCTGCGATTGCATCAACAATGTCGTCTGGAATTTCTCTTGAACCTTTATTTGTGTTGGCACTAATCTCATTAACGGAACTACTTATGCCCATATTGGACTTAACCCCCGCTAATTGGAGTCGTGTTGTTTCCTCAGCCAGGGCTTGGATATCATTAGTTGCAAATTTCTCCATAGATTTTAATGCTATTTGCATTTGTGGATGCAAACCACGGACGAAATAGTCTTTTGCTAAGGTCGCTCGAGTTTCGTCATTAAAAGTTGGGTAAGCTAATTTCACCAATTCGATCAACTTATATGCATACGTATGTGGCGACTCACCTTGCTTTCGAGGGCGGTTTGAAAGTTCGAAAATGGCTTCTTCGCGATTCAACTGGCCTTTTTCAAACTCTTTCAGTAGCTCTTCTTTAATTTTGTCAGCTTTCTTTCGATCCTCAGTAGACAGACGCATGTAAACGTCGAAAGCAGGGCCATCTAATCTGCTTGCTAAATCCTGCGCACATTTCTCTTCAGTATACCCTATCAGTGATGAATGTAGCTCGACCTTGACAATGAATTCCTTCACGTTTCCTTCGCCGTTGAATACTTTAATTTTGTTTTCCATTTTGGATTGTGTAATAGAAATGTAGCCGTAGTCGAAACTCGAGAGAGAATACTTCTTGTGGCCTAGAGAAGATCTATTACACAATAACAAAACATACAGCGCAGCGGAATAAGAGTAAGAATATGTCTATTATTGTTCAGTCACGGGGGTGCATCCCTACATTTTTTAGCACTATGGCCTGATCCAAGTCTCTTATAAAAGAAAAACGTCTAATTCTTTCGACTGAAATTGACCGAGGGGATTTTAAGCTTACTCGCCATAATTCCTGAACGAGCATTTTCGAAATCATCATTGTTTTTGGAATGAAGAATTACGGTGTTTTTAAGTTTAATGAAGGATATACCAGAGGAGGTATCGGAAGCTTTGAAAATGATAGTTTTTCAAGATCTACAGGATAGCAGGAAGCAAAAGTCTGTGGCTTTTATGATTTACGATTTAGCAATGTGATGATGTCACAACTTCAAAACCAGCAGAAAATTTGAAAGTGCTGTGACTCTGAAAATAATGATGACATTAAAAATCCTCTTTCTAGTATGATGGCGAGCGACCCAAAGTTTCTCTCCGTCCATTCAGTTGAAAGATTTTGGCAATGACTTTTCACACATTTCATTTCAAGGTTTCACAAAGAGTCGAGCCCCATGTTGGCAGCAAGGAATGTTTTACGAAGATGCATTGCGTTCTTTAATCGAATTCCTATTGAATCGTTAAAGATTAGTAATTCGCAGGGCCGATACCAGCCATGACTGCGTAGGGGGGGGGGATAGAAAATCAAAATTTTCCGACGATAAAACCATCAACGACGACAACAACAACAACAACAGTTGTAGGAACAAACGTTAAATTTACGCATTATATGACCGATCTAACTCCGTGGAAACTAAAATTTGGCCACATTTCGCAATCCAACCTTGAGATCAGCACAATCAGTGAATATCGATCAAAAATATGCCAAAAATTCAATAATTTCTGTTGGAATGTATACTTTAACACTAATAAATTCATGTTTTTATGCAATATTTCGCGCCTCAAAATCCTCCAAAACTAGTCATTCAAATCACAAAAATTCCGATAAGAGAGCAATTGTCTTGCGTAATTGTCTATTGTTTGGAAGGGAGGTGAAAATTTTGGGAATCTAGTAATACTTTTAAGACTTAAGACTTTCTATATCTTTTGTTGTGTAAGCTGAAACCTATGATTTCTTGTTATCATAAGACCAATGTTGTTGTGGTTCAGTCAATTTTCAACCAGTCGAGAAGATCATTTCCAACATAAATTACACTTTCAGACTTCAGACAAAATCGCAAATATCGAACTAAGGAATAAATCCGAAACGTCGGAAGAAAACATGGAAAATGCAGCCTCACACAAAAATGTAGGGGTGGATTCAGGGCTTCCAATGTATGAAGATCAACCTCGACTGTCAAGATATCCCACTTTTTGAGATGCATTTTTGGTGGGAAACTACCCATTTTTGACAATTTTTGCCAATTTCTGGAAAACCCACCCATGTTTAAGGAAAATAAACAAGGGGCGCTTGTTTAGAGAATTTATGACCCAAAAACCCACCCATATGGGCAGCACATACCCGCACCCTCAACGTGCCATGCTGCCCCCCAGCTATTGCCAAGAAGTTAATAAACTACAACTATTCTTGCGTAATGTTCACTGCAATGCTTTCAGTGTCACAGAAGAACTTTTCTCACCTATTGTTATTTTTATGTGTTTCAAGAAATGCACCCATAGAGGTTGCAGAAACTACTACTGTACAAGATAGGAATCAAATGTTTTAGCCGATTTTTGCTCGTGGCCCATGGCCGGAAACCCTTAAAGCCTCATTTCACGGACCAATCAGACGGCGAATCAGCGAGGAAGACAGAAGAAATGTGTGAAAATTTTTCTCAACTTTACCTACCTTCATAAAACGCAACCAGGACAAAAAATGCTGGAAATTTCCAGAATTGTTTTGAAGATATTTTCTCACCAGATGTTTGGGTATCCAAATTTGAATGCCGGTTTAAATACCTCACGGTTTGGTGGAGATATAGAGTTTTCCGATAGGCAACATCGGCCGAGGCTTGCCAAGCCTTGTTTACGCCACTTCAAGTCAGGTGATAAAACCTCTTGAGAAAACCTCCTTTCAATTTCATTACTAATTTCGAACCATGGAAACTAATGCCATGAATGCAAAGAGTAATATAATACAGAACTATCTCAAGAGTATTGCCATGTGACTTGAAATGTGTGAACTAACCGAAGTGAATTTCTTCAGTTCACATTGAAATCGAATGGGCATTGAATTTTGAACCAAAGACACTGCGGTGTAAGGACAATAGCAAGAACAATTGGAAACGTAAATATTTGCCGTTCGGGGATCGCTCTTAAAACAATCACTATCGTTATTGCTATTGTTTCTAACCCAGAATTTCTATTGTTTAAGGTTGGATGCCTCATCGATTTTGGAAACACCGTAACTCCGAGAAACCTTGAGATATTTAAACCGGCATCCAAATCTGGATACCCAAACATCTGGCGAGTAGATTCCTTCAAAAAAATTCGGGAAATTTCCAACAGTTTTTTGTCCTGGTTGCGTTTTATGAGGGCAGGTAAAGTTGAGAAAAATTTTCACACTTTTCTTCTGTCCTCCTCGCTTATTCGCCGTCTGATTGGTCCGTGAAAATGAGGATTTGAAGGTTCCCGGCCATGGGCCACGAGCAAAATCGGCTAAAACATTTGATTCCTATCTTCTACTGTACATTTTAATTACAGGATCCAAAAGGCAAGAAAATATCACGGAACTTGACAGATTTTTTCATGCAAATTTAAGAAACATTTACAGCAGTACTGACTGCTGATTAGAGTAGCCCCAAGTCTATTTCGTCATCTGTAATAAGTTAGCCTTGACTAAATTTGTCCAAGTTTCTTGTGGAAAAATGCGTTATGGTAAATAAACTTGACGACTTATTTGAAAACACATATAGTCTTCTGATATCTCATTTAACTTGTTTTCTCAAAATCAAGAATCTATGCCTGGAATTTCATGTTTTGATACAAACAGTAATGTCTGCTACATCCTGTTATGATGATAGTATGATATGCTGTATTTGCTTATCTGTGTTATAGATTTTGATGATAACCATACATAACTGAAATAATACAAATTGCTTCCTTGATAATGACATTGTCATATCCATGGAAAGACAGCTTGACAAAAAGCTGAATCAATACAAAATACTGTGTCAACAACTTGTGATCAGTTGAAGTGAAAATTTGCCCACTGCAAAGTGCTTGATGTTGTTTATCATTCATGGATTTTTATGGACTATTTTTGTGTATATACATTGTTGTTTTCATATGTCGAATTATTCTTAAAGTAACATTTAATTTTCAATGAGTCTATTCTAAAAAAAACGAAAATTGTTTGTTGCCATTATGCCAAATAGGACTGGAAGGGCCTAGAAGCTTGCATGCATACTTGATGGTTTCTTTCATGAGAGGTTTCTGGAGAAAACTGCTCTCAAAAGAAACTGATCAAGTCTGCAAACAGGCTAGTTTAGATGGGTGGAAATGATTACATGAAGATCGTACAGCGATTTTCCAAACAACCTATACTAGTATGATTTTTGTTTGACTGACAAAATGTTTTGACATTACAACTATAGACAGTGAAATTTTAGGTTAAAAATTGGATTTCAAGAGGATATTGCTAGACTTTTTGCTGCAAAATGCTCTCACAAAAAAGTACTGTTAATTTCATCCAGATGTCTCTCTGGTGAAAATCATGAGGAGAAAACGTCAACAAGATCTCAAGGTCACCCTGATGAGGGCTCAGGCTCATAATGATAATGGTAAACATAAAGATGGAAGGGCAACGTAGGTAGGGTAGTTTGGCAGTACTAGTAGATGATAAACATGTTTTGCAATTAATTTCAATTAGTAGGAAGTAAATGAAAGACCCTGACAACAGATTTAGATATCAAAATGGTTTTTGGGATAATACAAGGGTGTAATTTCTACATAAATACTAAGGGAAACACCAACTGAAACCTCATTTCAGGCATGAACAAGGAAAATTGAAACAGTGCCTGTTAACTCTTGCGTCCAAGCTAAATTATCGTATCAAATCAAGCAATCTATGATTCCAGATATTTGCCTATGATAAACTAAACTTTATTCGCAAGCTTCAAGAAATACAACATCAAGGAATGCTAAAAGCATTTGATTTTGCCATCAGAAACATTACAAGTTCAACAGAAGGCCGGCCTAAGTGTAAGTCGAACCGAAGCAACAATGACTTACTGTTAACATATGACAGAAATCCTCTCTCTAGTCTAGAGCAAGTTTCTCATCATTGATAGGATTCTTCTTTCAGTTCTGTTGTTGTTCTTTCTCTTTTCCTGCTCACAGAAAGCCGTAATAGCTGAACGAGTGGTCTGTCACGTCACTCCTCAGATCTGTGACAGGCTCTTAGCCTTTAGCACAGTAAATATTATAGTTATAGTTAATAGCAGGCTTCTCTTTGCAATTTCTTGTCATTCGGCATGGGACCTACCAACATGGCGCCGGAGCGCCGGTCAAAAATCGCGGGCTTCAAAATCAGTCCGAGTTGCTCGATCCAGTCCCCTTTTCAGATCACAGGAGGCCCAATCGCGTACTACATACTATGCGGCTTCTGCAATGACGCAAAATTAGTGGCTGTTTTTGTACAGTCTATGTATAGTATCAAAATACTTTCATATTCATATTATATTCATATTAACTTATTTTTACACAAAATCCCTTCAGCATAAAAGAAAAAAAGTCATCAAAATTAAAATTACGGTCTAACTGTTGGGACCTATTTGCTGCTCTTCCAGGGAGTCGTGTTTCATGTTTCAGCTCTTTAGATGAGTTTTTAAATTTCTTTTGAACTGCGGGAAGGTTGGCAGTTCTCTGATACTGATGGGGATGCTGTTCCATGCAGTAAGAGCTGAATAATGAAAGCCTTTTTTCACATATTCAAGGTTATATCTTGGAATTTGGATGTCCTTGCAGTTTCTGGTATTGTAGTTTGAATGCAAGGATATCTGGGGGAATTTATCCCAAAGGCTCTCTGGGCACATCCTGTTCATAATCTTGTAGGTCATGGTTGATCGATCGAATTTGATTAATTGCTCAACATTGAGCCAGTTATATGACCAATCGTCTTTGATTCTAGCCCTCTCAATTATGGTTCGGGCTCGATCCTGTAGATTTTGTAAGATCTTTATTTTGGAACTAGGAATACTGCCCCAAATAACATTTGCATACCTCAAATGACTTTCTATAAGGGCTCGATATACATTGTCTAGTTGTTTTTGTGGCACAAGGTTTTTCAGTTTTTTAAGAGATGAGAGACCTCCACGAACTTTCCCTTTAACAACTTTGAAATGTTGTTCCCAGTTCAACCCTTCATCTACGATGACCCCAAGTGATTTTGTCTTCTTTGCGCGTTTTATTTCTGAGTTGTTTAGTATTAGCGGTTCGGAGACATCCAATTTGTTAACTTTACGGGGGTGGCCAATCAACATGTATTCAGTTTTCTTAGGATTGGCAGTCAGCTTATTAATTCTCATCCACTCTGAAATGTTGAGAAGCTCCCTTTGAGCATTCTCAAGTAGATTTTCAAGGTTGTTGGATGTTATTGTAACATGTGTGTCATCTGCATACATGCTGGCTTTCGATAATTCTAAGCATGTTTCAAAATCATTCAGATAGATTATGAATAGGAGTGGACCGAGGCAAGAGCCCTGGGGTATTCCACAAGTTACCATTTTAGCCGATGACTTGTGCCCGTCTACTGTGCAAAACTGTTTCCTATTTCGCAGGTATGAAGTAAACCAGTCGCCTGTTATCCCTCTTATGCCGTATTTCTCTAGTTTTGCTAACAAGATGGTGTGGTCGACCGTATCAAATGCTTTTTTCAGGTCGAGAAAGATAGCAAGGTTCACTTCTTTTCTGTCCATGGTGGAGTACCAGGAGTCAGTGCTGTTTATCAAGGATGTTATTGTGGAATACAGTTTACGAAAAGCAGCCTGGTTCTTCGTGAATATAGGCTGGAGAAATTCAAACATCTGGTCATGTACAATCTTTTCTAAAATTCTCGAAAAGATAGAAATCACGGAGATAGGCCTGTAATTGTTCGCATCATTTCTTGGACCGGCTTTAAAAATGGGAGTGACACTCGCTAATTTCCAAATGTCCGGGAAAACACCGGTTTCCAAGGATGAGTTGTATATCATTGTCAATGGTTTCCAGATAAAATCTCCAGAATCCTTTGCTAGTCTTGTGGATATTTTATCTGGTCCCGGTGCTTTTCCGTTCTTTAACTTGGAAATTGCGTTTAATACATAAGTATTGTCTATCAACTTAAACTTAAGGTTTTTAGTTTGAGCGTTGATTTTGACAAGAGGGTCATCATCATTCTTTGATTCCAATTTTTCGGCTAATTTTGGACCTACTGTAACAAAGTGTTGATTAAGGGCTTCGGCTATGTCTTTCTCTTTGGTGAGTGTTCGCCCTTCGATGTTGAGGCTAGAAACCCCTACAGAGTTAGTGTCTCTATTCAATACCTTATGTACAGCCTTCCACATACGTTTAGGATTTTCTCTATTCTCATCTATGATACCAAGGTAGTATGACTTGCTCTAAAGCTCCAAGGCTATTTCTTTTCTTCATCAGTATCTTCAGAGAAAATAAGTTTACCAAAGGAAATGCGAAGGAGCAGCATTTCCTTTGGTAAAATCATTTCCTCTGAAGATAAGACACCGATGAAGAAAAACCCGGTGATGGGGTACTTGACCTAAATTTGTACGGGATGTGCCAACGAAAAAAATTTTTCCACCCTGCTCCAGAATTTTTGCCTTCAAATGATACCCTGTTCTAGAAAAAATCTGTGAAAAATATACTCAAAAACACAAAAATTTGACTACATAATAACCTATGGAGCGTTGTTTGCGTCTTTATTGCAAGGGATCTTTTTATATGGTCTGTGTCGATTTTGTATGGCAATGCTTTGCATTCTGCATGGTGTTTGTCCAATTCTGAATGGTCTTTGACTTTTATATGGCCTTCTTACTCATTCTGTATGGCGTTTCAAATTTCGCATGGTAATTAAAATTCTTTATGACGTTTTGAATTGCATATGATCTATTTCATTCCGTATGACGTTCAGAATTTCATGTGGTCATTATCCTTTCGTATGGCGTTTCGAATTTCATATGGTCTTTATCATTTCGTATGGTATGATGCATTGCGGCATGGTATGATGCATTGCGACTCTTTAAGCTTTGGCCATTGTTGCTTTGGCGGGGAAATACTGAAATTGGCTGGATCTGCTGTTCTGAAGATCCCGAATGAAACCACATGACTTGGCTTTAACTGCCCAGCGTGAACATGCACCCATTTGTTCTAAAAGAAACTGAAGTCCAAGGCTGTTAGGCTGTTTCTAAAATTTTGGGCCATTATGCTACTAAAAGTTTTTTACCTGTTTCTTATACTTTTTAATGCCAGAGGTGTTACCAAAAGTCTTTTAACATCTGTCTGGTTTTCTCGCTTTTTAGACGAGGGCAAAAGCTTACTGCCTGATGTCAGCACAAGGTCGCCGAGAAGAGGCCATATGGAAATCTGCCCCTGGACCTCAATGCTTAGTTTAAGGGCTCTTGCCACCCTCTGGCTTACCCCTGGTAAATTTTGATAAAGATAGGACATGTGTAACGAGCGAGGAGATGATTTTTTTACAAACAACCCAGCCAGACTGCAATTCATGCAGCTTACGCTGGACATATCCAATTTTTGCATTGACTTCACACGGAATGCAGTGAGACCCTGAAGTTGTGAATCATGAAACAAATGTTTTGGTATTGCTTAAAAGACCAAGAAGCTCAAATTGAAATCATTCAAAACAATTATAGGTGTCCCAGGAATAGATAACAATATTTGGGGCCTCCAAATCATTGGACTCAATATTTGGGGTCCCCAAAACGTAAGGCTTGATATGTTGTGGTCAGCAAGGAAATAGTGGCATGGAACCCCCTCCCCCCGTATTGAAAATTAGGGAGTATTCCCCTCTAAGACAGTTGTCAAACAGATGAGTTGTTTCTCGTGTTATTTCGCTGATGGATATTTCTGCGTACGAATTAATGTTATAAGAGTCCTCATAAAGTAAGATATTCCCATGTTTTCTGCCCGTTTCACTCGCAAAGGGGATGCAGGTCATTGTGAATCCTCTAACAAACTCGTAAGTTTCTTGCAAGTACGGAATATTCAAGATCTCATAATTTTAAGAAACTTTCAGCACTAGCCCAAATTATTGGTTTCTTATTTCCAACTGGTATGTGTTGTTATCTTATATTGCATGTTTGTGAAGTAGTTGTATCATTATTGTAATTTGAACTAAACATTTTTTTATATATGAAACTGGTTTATAAGAAACTAGTACGAAGAAAGTCAAAATTTTAAGAAACTCTCGTACTATGTCTGAGAAGTACTAAGAAACTTTTCAATGTTTAAGCATGGATATCATAGCAAACAGATCGTCGAACCTATTTTCTAGAGCAATATTATCGAACCATTTCTGTTTTCAACAAAATAGAGCACTGTTTATTCCTTTATGATGTTTCAAATGTCAAGAAACATATTTACCGCAATGATAGCGACCACATTGATAATTCTTCATTCAAAAAAAAGAAACTAATTAAGAAACTTGTAATACTAAAATGGACAAAATTTAATGTGAAAATAAGAAACTTTTAGTCCTATGGCCCGATCCAAGTTTCTTATATAAAAAACGTGTATTGTGACAGCCCACCCGTCCCCTGTAATTTTTGTGGCGACCCATCCGATGACTGTTGTCACTTTGTGCAGAGCAACTTAGCCCGAGCCCCCAGGGATCGACAATGCTTATTTGCTCTTGAACACGTGCCCGCCAAATTCTTGAAAGTCGCAATGCATCACATCATGTTGCAATGCATCATACCATGCCGCAATGCATCATACCATACGAAATGATAAAGACCATATGAAATTCGAAACGCTATACGAAATGATAATGACCACATGAAATTCTGAACGTCATACGGAATGATATAGATCATATGCAATTCAAAACGTCATAAAGAATTTTAATTACCATACGAAATTTGAAACGCCATACAGAATGAGTAAGAAGGCCATATAAAAGTCAAAGACCATTCAGAATTGGACAAACACCATACAGAATGCAGAGCATTGCCATACAAAATCGACACAGACCATATAATGAAAGGAAGCCTTTTGGCGACTCACGGAAAACCGTTTGTTTCTTGTATAAAAGAGCAAATGAAACTTATTGTTGATTGTTCATGAAAGAACAATGGAGAACTGACCACGCGATTTGCCGTCCTCTCCTGCAGCCTTCAGTCGGACCCAGTCCTCCGTTCGTCAAATTGTGGTTGGAAACTGGAAAGGAGCAAGAAACCTCGTTTTCAGGGTGTGCCTCGGACTCATCGTTTGGACCGGCGTGGCGACGTGGTGAGGAGCGAGGACGTGGCTTGGAGATGGCGAGGACTGGCGATATTCATTATGTTCATTTGGATTGGCGATATTCATTATAATTTTCATTTTGGCGTAGCAAGACTTTGAAACGACATTGGGTAGACTGGTGCACAAGGAAGTCGAAGAAAGGTATGGGTTACGAGGCAATTTTTCTCGTATTTTTGGCCCAAGATGTGACTTTGCCACCAAGTGCACTGCCACTAGTATTTTGATTGAAAACCGTGAATTGTTGCAAAAAGGTCGTGGGCAAGATGAAGCCATCACAGGAAGCTGTTGCATGGGCTGCACGAAATAGCTAGTATAAATTGGCTTCATAAAAAACAAATGCACTTTACTAGATTTAGCCTACAAAGACGAAGTATGTAGATTTAGAATGTTGTCGATCATTGTTGAATGGTAAAAATTTTACTAAATGCGAAACAGCCATGATTGATAATTCTAAATCTAGGCACTAATCGTTTTGGTATTCGAGGGTATCGTGAGCTAGAGGCCTTTCTGATAGGGAAATTGTTTTTAGTCTTAACACAGGCGGTTAACTTCAGTTGGAACCGATTCTCAAAGAATCCAAGGAAAATTGTACTGTTGTGTTTTCTTAGCAGTTTTCTTAGTAAAGGATTTTCTGTTCTAAACCATGACATCTATTCTCTTTCAGAGGAGACAACACAAACAATGGCCCTGCAAGATCCCGCCCCCGCCTTAATGAACTACAAACTCAGGCCCTAAATCCTTCAAAATAAATACGAAAACAATAGAGTAATTAAGTCAGAACAATAGGCTGAGGTCAAAAAGTGGGTTTCTCAAAGGCAGGGCCTAATGACGGTGCAGAAGTTTCATTCCAAAAGAAGACCAGGCAAATACAATCATGGCTGGAAACTATGCTGAAAAGCAATAATAACCTCCTAGATACCACAGTATATGTATTATTACGTTTAAATTAATTATCTAACTAGGAGAAAAAACTCCAGTTGAAAGGAACGAAGGTTCGCGTATGGCCTTGCATGGCTAGGCCTGGCTGGCGCTTTCTTTTGGGGATACACGTTTTTTTTTATAAGAAACTAGTTTATAAGAAACTAGTACTAAGATGGCCAAAATTTTAAGAAACTCTAGTACTATGTCTGAGAAGTGCTAAGAAACTTTCAAAAGTTAAAAGCATGGATATCATAGCAAACATAGCGTTGAACCTTTATTCTTGAGCAATTTTAACTAACCATTTGTGTTTTCAACATAACAGAACACAGTTTATTCCTATATGATGATCTAAATGTCAAGAAACATATCTGTAGCAGTGTTAGCGACCACATTGATGATTCTGCATTAAAAAGATAAGAAACCAATTAAGAAACTTTCAGTACTAAAATGGACAAAATTTCATGTTAAATTAAGAAACTTTTAGTACTATGGCCTGAGCCTAGTTTCTTATAAAAAAAAACGTGTATTCTCCTAGATACCACAGTATATGTATTATTACGTTTAAATTAATTATCTAACTAGGAGAAAAAACTCCAGTTGAAAGGAACGAAGGTTCGCGTATGGCCTTGCATGGCTAGGCCTGGCTGGCGCTTTCTTTTGGGGATACACGTTTTTTTTTATAAGAAACTAGTTTATAAGAAACTAGTACTAAGATGGCCAAAATTTTAAGAAACTCTAGTACTATGTCTGAGAAGTGCTAAGAAACTTTCAAAAGTTAAAAGCATGGATATCATAGCAAACATAGCGTTGAACCTTTATTCTTGAGCAATTTTAACTAACCATTTGTGTTTTCAACATAACAGAACACAGTTTATTCCTATATGATGATCTAAATGTCAAGAAACATATCTGTAGCAGTGTTAGCGACCACATTGATGATTCTGCATTAAAAAGATAAGAAACCAATTAAGAAACTTTCAGTACTAAAATGGACAAAATTTCATGTTAAATTAAGAAACTTTTAGTACTATGGCCTGAGCCTAGTTTCTTATAAAAAAAACGTGTATTACATTTATACACCTCTTACACCTCAAGGAGCTTTTTGAGAAGCATGAAATGAGCTTCTTTGAATACAAAGAGTGAGGTAAGGAGCCCGTTATACATATTTACCGAATCTTTTGCATGGAAACACGGAAATGAATACATATTTCCAGGGGCATGGTCCGTTACAGTCCGATCCTACCAGTCTTAGGTCTGGTTTTTCTGATATGCAATTCGGCAGCCAGCCTGCGTGCAGTCTTTCTTTTGTGAAAATTGAAAGAACGAGAGGTCCTTTCAATTTTACAAAAGAAAGACTGCACGCAAGCTATTCGGCAGCAAGATGTCATGTACTCTCTGATTATTCAACGTCATATTTCTTTGTTCAACATCCATATCGACGCCAATCTCCATCACTCTCTGGACAACCCACTGCAGCATGACACGCAACCGCTTACCACAGGAGACAGGAAAGTTGGCCCTCTCCCACTGACAACGTCGTTACACTCCGTTCGTCAAAAAGATCACTTGCAATAAAGACGCAAACAACGCTCCATAATAACCCGTTGTAACAAAATTTCCTCTTTTGATATGTTTTGACAACCTGCTCCAGAAAATTTGCCTTCTTTTGATACCCTGTTCTAGAAAAAATGGGCAAAAACGATACCCTGAAAAATGGCACATCCCCGTCGGACAAATATACTAAGTACCCCCCCCCCCCGGAAGTATTCAGCAATGCTTTCTTAGTACTATGGACTGTACGATACACAAACAGCCAATAATGTTGCATCATTGCAGTACAGCAACAGCAACAAAATATCCCATGTTGGCATTGCGGCCAGTTCAATGATTGCGGCAGGAATGCTGCATTTGTAATGATTGTGGAGCATAAGGAAAGACACAGTTCATTTTTATTTTTATTTTCATTTTAAAATTATTTACCCAGGGTACAATTCAGTCTATATACTGCTTTACAATTGGCCCTGCAAAAACTATTTACAAAATAAAGAGTTATGTAATACAAAATTTACAGCAAAAAATAAAAAATAATGTATATGATTATTTTTCCTTGAGTTTGGACTTGAAGGCATTGATTGAGGGAGCCATCTTTGTTTCCAAATCAAGACTGTTCCAGAGACTGGCCCCGCGATACGCAAAGAATTTCTGGCCATTGCCAGTTCTGAACATGGGTATTGCAAGGGCAGTTTTTGAGTTTCTCAACTCTCTTGGATGTACCCCCGATAATCTCACGAAAAGATCACTGAGATATTGAGGTGCAAGAGAGTTGAGAGATTTGTAAACCATGGAGCCTGTTTCTTTATATATCAACTTTTGTACCGATGGCCAACCAAGTCTCTGGAGCAAAGGAGCTGCAGATGCATCAAAAGGGCTATTTGTTACTATTCTGGCGGCTTTATTCTGTAATTTTTGAAGCACGTCTAGCTTTGAAGCACCACAAGAGCCCCATACGGAGCAACAGTAGCTGAAATGTGGCTCTATGATGCTTCTATATAAATTTATCAAAGTATCAGTTTGAAGAAAATTTCGCGCATACTTCAATAGACCGATTGCTCTAGAGATCTTCTTTTGAACCGCACAAATGTGACTTTCCCAGGCAAGGCAATTATCAATCACGACTCCGAGGTATTTTGTTTCATTTATTAGGTCGATTTCCTCGCCCCCTACCCTGAAAGAAGGAAGAGTGCTAGGATTATTTAGTTTTTTAATTTTTGGCTTGGAGCCAATTATCATAGCTTGGGTTTTGACAACATTAAGGGAAAGCTTATTGCCCTGTAGCCACCTTTCAATGCATGAAAGCTCCTCGTTGATTACTAGGTCCAGTTCCTCACTTTTATCAGAAGAATACGAGATGGCTGTGTCATCGGCATACATAGTAGCCTTAGCCTTCTTTAGAGCAAATGGCAAATCATTTATTTACAGAAGAAAAAGAAGAGGCCCCAGGCACGATCCCTGTGGCACTCCGATATCAATATTTTCGATGCTAGAAGTTGCGCCATTGACTCTACAGTATTGCTTCCGATTATCAAGATAAGAACTGAACCATTTGTGTGCACGTCCAGCAATTCCATAAAATTGCATTTTATCTAAGAGTATTTGATGGTCAACCGTGTCAAATGCTTTTTTGAGATCTATGAAGATCATCGCGGTGCACCTTCCGTTGTCTATGTCGATGTACCAATCACTGGTTCCTTTTAGCAGACACGTCACAACCGAATGCAGAGACCGAAATCCTGACTGGTGAGACACTAGGTACTTGTGCTCATCTAGGTACTGGTATAACTGATCATATATAAGCTTTTCGAAGAGCCTTGACACGACCGGTAGAACGGAAATAGGCCTGTAATTTGATCGGTCATCAGGTTTCCCACCTTTAAAAATAGGGCCACGCGGGCTATTTTCCAACTATCAGGGAAGGACGCTGAGAATATGGAAAAGTTAAAGATATCACAGATGGAATTACAAATCACGGGAAATGCAATTTTAAGGAAGTTACTCGCACTGCCATCAGATCCAAACCCGAGAGATTTTTTCATTTTACCCAGAGCTCTATTAATAGTAGTTACATCTACAGGATGAAATTTAAATTCAGTCCGTTGCTCCGTTGATTCATTTATTTTGTACTCTCCAGACAAAAGTGGATTGGGTTGCTGTGGTATCTTAACACTAAGATTTCTTCCCACACTACAGAAAAACTCGTTCATAGACCTAGCGATATTTGAGTTCTCAGTAATGACCTCCCCATCAACATTAAGAGATTCAACATTGGTCGTTTTTGATCTTTGATTTAGCAAAAGATTAAGTGTTTTCCAAGTTTCTTTAAGATTTCCCTTTTCAAGGGCAATCCTGTTGGAAAAGTATTCCCGTTTCAAATTTTTGTTGAGATTATTGACTCGGTTACGAACGTGTCGGTATGAAGCCATTAAAATTGAAGATTTGTTCTTGATGGCCATGTTCTTAAGTTTATCCCTTGTACGAGCAAGGGCTTTAAACTCCTTAGTCAACCATGGGGAGTACTTGTCAGAAACTTTAAGTTTTGTTAATGGGGCGTGTTTTTCAATAACTAATGAGAGAAGATGTGACCACTTGTTGACTGCCTCATTAATATCTTTACTTGAACTTACTATACTGTCCCAATCAATCTGGCCTAGGTCCGATAGGAAATTGTCGCTGTTGAAATTTTTCATTTTTCTCGTGGATATAGTTTTACGTTGACGTTTAGTGGAGCCCATAAACTTTCTGGTTACATAAACAAGATAGTGATCACTTAATGTAATACTGAAGACGCCAGATGCAACCACGTTTTCAGGCTTGTTCGTGGCTATGTGGTCGATAAGAGTTGATGAAGTTAGCGTCACTCTTGTAGGCTCACCTATTCTTTGCGTCAGGCCGAACAAATCATAGGTCTCAGCTAAATGTGCAGTATTATTGAGTGAGCTACTGTACTCATCAGCTACCTTTGACGAGAAGTCACAGTTGGTATCACCCAGGATAATCATTTCTTTGTTTTTCCTATCGAAAAATTCTAAATTTCCTTCCAGTTCTTTGAAGGACTCATTACGGGCAGATGGAGGTCGGTACCAAGCGAATATAAGAAAGGTCCTTTTTCATTAACTAAGCATTTTATTTCATCAAGATGTAATTGTAAACTATTAACATTTAAAGAGGCAATCACCATTCCCTTGCGGTGACCAAGACGTTGCACTCCAACAGGGATTTTACTAGTATCAGTAGGACAGAGATAATCAATCTTCGAATTAGATAGTATGAATTTCAATTTTGTTTAGTTCAAGGAAAAGGTAACTGCTGTTTTTATGTTGCAGTTTGAACAACAGCAACAGAAACTGCTTCAGAGGAAAAGCTACACGTTAGCCCCAAAGTACGCGATTGGGGCTCCTGTGTTCAGATTAGTGGTTTGAGCGGCAGGGCCGCCGAGAGCTTTTCGAGGCCCAGGGGCAAAATTACGAATGGAGGCCCCCTGCGAGCAGAGCGAGCAGAAAATTTTTCAATCGCCCCCTATAGATTGGCTTAAAATGCATTTCAGAGCATTTCCTGTAGTCCAAATGTCAAGACTCTCCAATTATGAGGCCCCTTAGACCCCGAGGCCCTGGGGCAAAGTGCCCCTCCTGCTCCCCCCTCTTGGCGGCCCTGTTGAGCGGTTTGCGCGTAACGTTTGCGAGCAAACCAAAAGCGTTTCTAAGGAAGTAAACTGTACCAACAAGTCCTACAGGTACTAGAATGATAAAGAAGGCATTGTGGGTTGTGGTGACTTGCTTCCTGTAATCAGTAATCCCCTATTTTTGTGGTCCTAGCCAGAAGAGTCAGGCGGACAGTCGGGTCCTAGCCCTATCCACAGCTAGCGTAATGACAAGGGTCGTGGACTTGATTCATGCTCGCTCAGCTGCGCCTGCGACCCCGTGAACTGCAACTTCACGATATGTCCGTTCACCGCCCCCGCCACCGCCACAGCAAAACACTGCAATGAAGTCAGAAATGGCCAGAAAAAAGTTCAAAATCAAACCTTGAGAAAGCCTTTACCAGCAGAATCAACCCATCCAATAACGATATCTGCACCGGCCATCTTTCCAGTTAGGCCTTTGGATCTTCCAAATCCAATCCATCCTGTTGTTTTCACTTCAGCTGCAAACTTTATTGACTTGTCTGTATGATTCACTGACCAATGAAGCTTATAAATTTCATTTGGTTCAAGCCATGCAGAATGATCATATTCTGCTTCCAGATTTGATACCGTAGCACAAGACACAATCTGCAAGAATGACACAAAAACGCATTGAAAGAGCCAACGAGTATTCCGTTGGTAGCCGTTCATCTTTGCTCCTTCTGTCCCAACACTGAAGGAAATCCTGTTATTTACCATCACCAGGTTAACAATCAACCTTGAATCAAAGCCGGTATCTGCACTTTCTTTCTTTCTTTCTTTCTTTTCAAAGCAATGCAAGGTAAATGAGATCTAAGGGTTGCTATAAAAATTGACTACGTCATTGCTACGAAGAAACTGTCTTCTCAGCAACTTTTCTTTTCGCTGAGCAGGAAGTGATGCGCAGCGACCTGCAGACGAGGGAAACTACAAGAAAGTTCTTTTTGCGATGCCAACAGAAGTATTCTCACTCAACTTGACTCTACAGTTCATCCACAAAACTGGTCAGTTTGATTAAGGTCGTTTCAAACTACAGATGTATACCACATAACAACAAAGTCACCGTCCCTTATGTTTGTCCCTTTCATTTGTAAGTCTGTTGCTTACCAGCTGGAGGACAAATATATAAAATTTCGCAGATTTTTGCGATCTTTTGAGCTTTCTTCCTTTAGCTGAATCACTGTGAGGTGCTATTTACATATAGAAAGAAACTCTAAGGTAATTGTTGCACTGGCTACTTTTCATTGCAATCACTTTTGATCTGAAGTCTCGTGTGTAGCAGATTTTGTAGTAAGTAGTACCCATTCTCTGCCATGTATTGTTTCTAGTTGTGTTGTTTTTCTTTCTTTTTGATATCTATTTCATTAATTGCCTCCGGGTAGACACAGCCTTTGCTCCTAGGGAGTATTCATCCCGGTAGAATTGCAGGGTAATTCTTGAAAGTAGTGTAGGTCGTTATGCATATTGTAGCATTCATTTTATTGGGTTATAAAGAAATATATGTACATGTGCCCTGTTGTTTCCTGCAGCCTTTTTGCAACAAAGATAACGAAGTTTTCGAGACACAAATTTATGAAAATGTTTTGTTGTTTTGCGCCATGTTGATGTGTTTCTACCTGCATTTCATTTCCACGAGGAAGCCACGATAAAGACAAAGGTATGGTTGCTTTTACATTTTTAACTATTACTTCGTTTTCTGCGACCCATGAACTGACTAACGGAACATTACATTAACATTCATACGATAAGGGGTCTGGGTTCGAGTGTCAATCACTACAACAAGTATCAGGCAAACGCAAGGTAGCATTTTCTCGTCACAAAGACAAACTTGGCTTTGAAGAAATTAGCAAATCTCAGGCTGGCCTACGTGCAAAATCAACTGATTTCTTTTCAGGGAGGTCTATACTTTCCAGAAGTGTTTGCGCATCTAGGGGAGAAATGATAGATCTTTCTGAAAGTGGAGAGAAACTCCTAACAGGAAAACCAGTCATTGATCTCCTGAAAAGCAAGTTAAGACTTTCATTTTCCTGCGAAGCCAGTCGCTTCGCCTACATAGTATTAGAAACAGTTTCCAGATGCATCTGAAAATGAAATGAGATTTAACATCCAAAACTGAAAAAGGCGGCAGGGGCAGAGTGGAAACTGCGTAGAATGACGTCATTGAGCAATCTGAGATAAGGAACTGGTTGGATCATTGAACTATAGTTAAAAGAAGTCCTTCCAAAGGAAAGGAAAACTTGTCCTCTGAGTCAAATGCCGACCCCTAACGGTAAAAAATAACGATGCTCTGTAGAATTCGATTGCTTCGAGAAAATCGCCTTGCAGCAAGTTTGTTTTTCAAGCCATGAGACTCTACTCTTGGGAACTTTTCGTAATATTCTACTTTTCGCATTCATAACATATTTTCATAGCATGAAATTCGTTAAAGAAATGAAAAGATTTTCAGCAAGAGATTGATCATTTGACTTGACTTTGTTGTACAAAAAGCTTAGCATATTAAGAGCGGTATTCCTGATAGCAGCAGGAGAGCTGCAGAAATTGTATACTGGATTTTTTTCTATAGCTGACTTTTTGTCAATCTGGCTTTATCAACCCGATAATTTAGCTGTGGCTTTAGCTTTATCGTGATAATTTCTTTGGATGTGACTGCAGTGCTATGTATGGATTTACGTGTGCATAAATGTATGTATCTACATGCGACTAAAATGAAAAGTAAAATTTACATGTTTTAAAATCTAAAATAGATATAGATCGAAAAGGCAGACCAAGTCGACCTTATTTCAATAATGCCCCCTCCCTCCCAGTGCTAGTTACTTTAAAGAAATGAAAAAGCAAGATTTTCGGAAAGAAAGGAAACGAAGTGACACTTGAATGAAAATATAAAACCGTTGAAGTGTGTTTGATGATATGTGACTTAGTATGTCCGAAACATGAATGTAAGAGAAGATGTGAGGTTTCAGTAGGGCACACTTGTGTACACATGTACGTCATCGTCCCCTCTCTGTATATTTTTAAAGACTTTTCTTTGATCCTGTGTTTAATCGTGTTGATATTGTTGGCGGATTTTAAGTTAGATGCTAGACTCTTCCATATTTTTGGCCCTTGTCAAGAAAGATATTTTTGGCAAGAGTTACTTTTACGAAAAGGGACGGTTAGTCTACGCTTGAACCCTCATGCTATTTGACTCTGGTTGACTGTATGGAATATTTCGTCAGCATAAGCTGGATTAGTCCCATTGAAAAATCTCATCATATTTACACAGATATTTTGATCAATTCTGTGCTATGTGGGGAGCCAGTTTAAGGCCGTTTATGGCTTTGAATTCCTTTAGAAGCATTCTTTCATAGTTGAACGAAGTAGCTACGGGACCTCCATGGGATCTCATTCTCATTACTTGTACTAGTCTATTTCAATCTTGTCCAATCTTGTACATAGTTGGATATCAAGACAAAACTTTTCAGTCTAGCCCGGCCCGGTTCAAACGACGATGAAATCTTTTTTAAGAGATCAAAATGAGTTAATGACAGAATAGTTATACAGGCATAGCCCCATCCGCCCAGTCTGTCAAGATGGCGAAATTGTGCATAATATTAATGCAGCGCTTCGTGCAAGCAATCAAAACTATGTGTTTTGCATTACCATCATGGAGCTTATGTCTTAGCAGTTCATTGATAGTATATGATTTTTCTAGCAAGAAACTTCAGAAACTTTACCCTGATTTGAAGTTTATATCTCATTTTGCAGGAAGCACACCACACCTCGAATTGAAAACTTTGTTTCATATATACAGGATACTGATGTAATAAAAATTAGACATGGAAAGGATCTGATTTTTGGTCAAGCTGGGATTCAACGTTTAGTTGCTGTGAATAACTATAGTCTTTGATGCTGATGATGATGATAATGATAATGATGATGATGATGATGATGATGATGATGATGATGATGATGATGATGCTGATGATGATCTCTTTGGCTCCTCTGAGTTTACATCCAGTGCACCAAGGACAGACTGTTTTGGTTGCAAAGTAACGCTAAAACTAAAACGTTACCAACAAAAAATTTGTAACAGCGATCAGTCCAAACTACCGTCAACAGGAAAATTCAGTTGAGCAAGAAATGATATTCCATGCGTTGAATTCGGGCTTCTGGAAGGCATTCCCACTTTGCAGCTTGATACTGCTATACTACGATTCAGGATCCCAAGAAACAGCTGCACCTTTCAGCCGAAATGGATGACAAAAATCTTCATAAAAATTCAGCGTCAAACGGTCAGTCAGTTATAACATACGTCACTGAAGTTTGGTTGCATGAACTGTGTTGAAAGACTTTCGTAAAGGCTGCTTGCTTTGCTGAGCAATGCGTATCGTTGAATTTCCAAGTGTTGCGTGTGTGGCCTCTGGTTACGCACATTACATATATTGCATTTAGGACACGTAATCTCCTCATGTCTCCTGCTTATATTGCATGTCTGGTTTATGTAAAGCGAGTATTTCATAAGAGCAAGAGAGAATTTAGCAGTCAGTCGATCATACTCTGATTCAGAAAATAGTTGTTGTTTCTGAGTCTCGCCTAGCGAATCCTCAAGCGCATCAAATTGGTGACAGAGTTGGTGGCGAGTACGAAGATATTATGGCAACTTCTATTACACCAGAGAAGTTCGAATCCGGTGATATCTCTTCGTGGTTACGCCAGTTTGAAGTCTGTGCAACTGCAAATTCATGGGATAACGACAAGAAATTAAAAGTTCTGCCTGCTTTTCTACGAGGACCAGCAGCCACTCACTATTTTTCATTCTCTGATGCCCAAAAAGCATCATACAATGAGCTGAAAAAGAGTCTTGTAGCAGCCCTCTGCCCGCCAGTTGACCGTGAAAAATATTTCACAGAGTTTGAAAGCCGATCTCTCCGCCCAAGTGAAGACCCCTCGATTTATCTGTGGGAACTGCAAGAAATTTTAAAGAAAGCTGACCCTTCGCTTGCTGATGAAGCACGTGATGCACTTCTGTCTCGTCAGTTCATGAAAGGCCTTCCTGAGAGTCTTCGTCTCAAGCTCCTAGAGGCCAATCCAACACCGTCCCTTGCTGAGATGACGAAATTTGTTCAACGTTTTCGCGCTGTTCATCGACCAGCGGAGCAACCACTGGCTTTTGCTTCACCAGTTGCCCCTGCACCTGCAGACCGTCCCTCCAGTCATCATCAACACGACACGCTCAAGGATTCGATTGGTCAATTAACTGCTGCTGTTTCAGCCTTGACTGCAAGCCACAAAAGTCTGGAAACATCTCTTTCCCAACCAGAACCTCGTAATCAGAATGTTATTCAACGTGGATCCCGTGGAAGATTTCAAAAATCAAGCAATGCACAAAGACGCCAAGGCCGATGTTTTAATTGCAATCAACTCGGACACTTTGCATCGAATTGTCCATGGGACTTGCATTGTCAATTGTGCCGTGGATGGGGGCACACGCAGAACCAATGTGCCAATAATTATACACAACGATCTTCATCAGAGGGTAAGTCTTTAAACTTCAACGGGGTGCCTCAATGAGGGGCTGGGTTGCAGGTCACCCCCAAATTTTCTCTGCTGGGTTATGTGGAGCATCATTCGAGATGCCAGATCAGCCTCTTGTTGTGTGCCATTTTGGCACTTCTAACCTTTCCGCTCTTGTTGATACGGGCTCTATGAAATCCTTTATTTCTTTCGATGCTTTTGAACAAATTGAACCAAAACCAGCTCTCCATACAGTTTCACAACAATGTTTTGGAATCAACGGTCAACCACTACACGTGGAAGGAGGTGTGCAAGCTGCATTTTCCTTTCCCTGCAGCAACAATGTTTCCTATACAGGTGATTTTCTAGTTTCCCGCCATCTTTACAAGCCGCTGCAGTGTGTTTTGGGATGGGATTTTCTAACTGCCAATGGGTTGAGCCTAGTGTATAGGGACAATGGTGCATATTATTTAACGGGAAGGCATGGTGATACTCCCCTCATTCCACAGGATAAGTGCCTGGATTATCCTCTTCCAACCAAGCTAAACCAATGTGCTGGCGTTGCCGAGAATGGCAATATTTTATCGTCTACCCTTTTTCACCAATCAGAAAATAAAGGACCAGTTCCCATTACTTTACCAGCTAGTATTTGTGTGCCAGGTAGAACAGAAATCATAGTTACAGGCCAGGTCACAAAAAACTACAAGGATGATCTAGGAATGGTGTCCCCAATTAACAACGAATCTTTGCCCACAGGAATTTTAGCAGCGTATTCAGTTAGTCAGGCAGAAAGCAGGAAAGTCCTAGTTCGTTTGATGAATTCATCTAATTTTGATATTTCATTACAGGCTGGTCAAAAGATAAGCGAATTCTGTCCACTTGTAGAACCTATTGCAAAAAGTTCTGCGCATAACAAATGCACACCTGGGCCTAATTTAGTGTGTGGTTCCATCATACCTGAGAAGTTGTCTCTTGAGCTAGAAGCAGCAATTAGCCCTTCTTTGGAAAAGCATGAACGCTGTCTTCTTTTAAATACCCTTCTCAAATATTCGGATGTTTTTGATGAGTCCTTGGGCCAAACGGATGTTATCACACACCGGATCGACACAGGTGATGCAACTCCTATTAAGCAGTCCCCGAGGCGGTTACCATACGCTTTTAGGGAAGAAGCTAAATCACAGGTAAGGGATATGCTGGACCAAGGTGTCATTCAGCCTAGTACTTCTCCATGGGCTTCACCAATTGTCCTAGTCAAGAAGAAAGATGGTAAGTACAGGTTCTGTGCTGACTACCGTAAGTTAAACTCAGTCACAGTAAAGGATGCACATCCATTGCCTAGGGTTGATGATTTGTTGGATTCATTGCAAGGTTCCATTATGTTCAGCACTTTAGATCTTAGGACAGGGTATTGGCAAATAAATATGGACCCCGCAGACCGCGAGAAAACAGCCTTTACCACCCCAGATGGGTTGTGGGAGTTCCTGCGCTTACCCTTTGGTGTTTCCAACGGCTGTGCCACCTTTCAGAGAGCCATCGAAATTGTCCTGTCTGGCCTAACCTATGAAACATGCCTTTGTTACTTTGACGACATAATAATTCCATCGAACAGTCTCGCACAACAGTGTCAGCGGCTCTCCCTTGTCTTAGGTCGATTTCGGGAATATAATTTGCGCGTCAAGGCATCTAAATGTTCCTTTGGAGCAGATAAGGTAACATATTTAGGCCATGTTGTGTCCTCTGAAGGAGTTCAGACTGATCCAGGTAAGATTGAGGCCGTTTCAAAACTCCTTCCACCAAAGACAGTTGAACAGGTAAGATCTTTTCTCGGCCTAACAGGCTACTACAGAAAGTTTATACCAAACTATGCGGCATTATCTGCACCTCTTGTGGCCTTAACTAAGAAAGGAGTTAAATTTGCATGGGAAAATAAACATAATCTCGCATTCTGTACTTTGAAGGATAAACTTTGCAAAGCTCCCATTTTAGCATACCCCAAATTTGACAGACCTTTTACTTTACACACAGATGCATCCGATATTGGAATTGGTGCTGTGTTGTCACAGATTGACACTAGTGGTAAGGAGAGTGTCATCTCATACTGTAGCCGATCACTTTCAGATCGTGAAAAGAACTATTCCGCCACAGAAAAGGAAGCTCTTGCTGTCATTTTTGCTGTTGAACATTTTCGTGTTTATTTGCTTGGTCGACAATTTACACTTGTTACGGACCACAGTGCATTGCAATGGCTTCATACTGTTGAGCCAAAGGGGAGACTTGCCAGGTGGGTCATGACACTCCAGGAATACTCATTTATAATCAAACACCGCCCTGGCATTGCCCATGGGAATGCTGATGGACTTTCCCGTTTGCCATCAGATGAAAAAGATGCTCCCGAGGCCCCTGTGGTTGACCAATCATTTGGTTGTGCCACGACAATGACTCCTGGCTATAATCTCCATCAGGCTCAACTGAATGATCCAGTCATTGCTAAGATCATTGAATTGAAATCGGCCAAATTACCTAAACCACCTTATTTTGTTTGGGCAGACAATCCGTCCCTTCGTACTTTCTGGCACTGCTGGGACAGTTTATTCCTCTCTAACGGCTTGCTGGCCAAGAATCTTAGTACAGATCATTCCCTACCGAGGTATGCATATGTGGTACCAGAAGCACTCGTTGATTCTGTTTTGTATGGGATTCACTGTAGTCCATTCTCAGGTCACTTAGGAATTCGTCGGACACTTCATCGAGCCAAAGAACGATTTTTCTGGCCAAAAATGTCGGTACAAATAAGTGATTTTGTGAGATCGTGCCAAACCTGTGCCAAAAACAAGACAGACAATCACCTTAGGAAGGCACCACTTCGCTCTATTGAAGTAAGCGAACCGTTTGTATTTTGGGCGATGGACTACATGGGTCCTTTACCTGAAACATCGAGAGGAAATAAACACCTGCTGGTGGTAATGGATCACTTCAGTAAGTGGTCTGAAGTTTTTCCCACTAAAGATCAAAAAGCTCGTACAGTTGCCGAAGTTTTAGTCTCTAAAGTTTTCACCAGATTTGGTCCACCCGAAATAATTCACTCCGACCAAGGGTCAAATTTTGAAAGTAATTTGATGAAGGAAATCTGTAGCCTCATGGGTATCCACAAGTCCCGTACCTCTGCATATCACCCTCAATGTGATGGGCTGGTTGAACGGCAAAACCGCACTTTGCAGGATATTCTTGCCTCTTATGTTTCGAAATATAAAGATGATTGGGACTTGTGGGTAGATCTTGCTGTTTATTCCTACAACACTAGTGTTCATGAAAGTACAGGTTTTAGTCCCTACGAACTTGTCTTTGGAAGGGTAGCTAGAACTCCAATTGAAGTAGATCTTGGAATACCAATTAAGAATCCAAGTACGCAGCATGAATACTCACAGTCAGTTAGAAGAAATCTTCAGGATATAGTGCAGATAGCAGGCAAAAGTCTTGAAAAAAGTCGACTAGCTAGTCAGAAACAAGTAGACAGCAAAAGTAAAGGTAACTGGGTCCCTCTTCCAGTCGGTCGCTCGGTATTACTTCGCCGCCCAAAAGCTTGGAAATTTGGAGGGAGATGGATTGGGCCTTATCAAATCATTTCTCAACTTGGGGTTAACTATAAAATTCGGTCAAAACAAGGAAAAGACATGATTGTGCACCACAATAATGTCAAAGCTTGCACATTTCCCTTCGACCAAGGGAAAACTATTGCCCCAGTCAGGGAAGCAGAGGAAATGACATTTTCCGAAAACCAAGATAACCCCCAAGTTCCTGGAGAGAGACCATTGCAACCACGCCCAGCAAGACTGAGACAAAATATAGGACCCCCGCTGAGGTTTGGAGATTTTGTTACCCACTGACGACTGGGAACAAAATAGAAGGGAGGGGGTGGTGTTGCGTGTGTGGCCTCTGGTTACGCACATTACATATATTGCATTTAGGACACGTAATCTCCTCATGTCTCCTGCTTATATTGCATGTCTGGTTTATGTAAAGCGAGTATTTCATAAGAGCAAGAGAGAATTTAGCAGTCAGTCGATCATACTCTGATTCAGAAAATAGTTGTTGTTTCTGAGTCTCGCCTAGCGAATCCTCAAGCGCATCACAAGGCGTGTACTGCAGTCATCTATACAAGACAATTCAGGCAAGGAAACTGGCTTTTCCTGTTTAGCAACAAACTTAGTTTGGCGATCTTTCGATAATGACAGATGTCGTACTCTTGAGAGTCGGGTCGGCTGTATGGCAGGTAATATTATGCCGGTCTCATCTTGCTGCATGTGGCTTTCTACATCAAGTAGCAACCGCTCGCGTCTGCTGCGAGCACTGACAACCCCTTTGCTGTTTTGAATCGGTTCGCTCACCCCTTCATTTCTCCCAAGACTTATCATGGCTGCTCGTTGCCATCGTTCTTTGTTCACTTGCTTTTGTGCTAATTTCAGTTCCTGTAAATCTTTTTCTACTAACCTCTGTTCTTTTTGGTGTCGATGGTATGACACTTTCCTGTTTTGCTCAATCAGTTTCTCTTGTTTCTTCAAAAAATAATCTTCACGTTTCGACTCTGCAACAGTCTGGTCATAACTCTTTAGTGCCTGAACATTAATTTTCTTCCTCCTTCCTCTCGTCTCTTGGTTGTTGAAGGACATTGTGAAGGTATTTTTCTTCACCTTGCATATGACTGTATCACATTTTACCTTTCAGCTTCCTTTCGTGGTTCGTAGTGCAGTTTTATAATTCACCTTTGGAAATCAAAACAAGATCTTCTTGGGCTCAAATCTTCCCGAAACTAGAACACTTTCTTGAATTATCCACCTCTGTGATTAATTAGTCTCAAACTCTAAAGACATAATTTCTTTGTTTCCACATGACTAAAAGCTTCTTTTGGAAGCATTACTTTTCTGAAAATGACATCTATGCTGTTCCTGCTACTTTGCTTGCGTCTTCAAAACTTCATTTGCTGATATAGTAATTTCGCTGTTGTTGATTCTTCCCAATTGTGACAAATGATCCTGAAATTCTTCCGAAGCAGAATGTCTGAGAGAGTATTACAAGTCACCAGCTGGAGTGTAGCAACCTTTCATAATGCAGAACATTGATTATTAAAAGATCTCAGTTGAAAATAAGACTTTGTCTAGACGTCAGCTTTTCCGTTGAGTGTTTTGAATGTCTAAAACGGATAAATTGTTTCTTCTGCCTCAGACTTGCTTGATGTTGAAACAGCTTTACCAGGAGGCATCTTCAAAATTGTTAGCTAATGTGAAATGAAGATATCTTGTATTTTTCTATTCAAGACAGGATTCTCTTTTGGGGATAAATTACAGCAGAATTTTACCGCAAATCTTGCAAGCACAATTACCAGAAAGAACAAGCAAGCAAGTTTCAGGATTTACTTTTTTCAGGTTATCTTGCAACATTTGAAACTCTCTTTGCAATAGAAATATGTGAAGACAACAATGCCACAAAATTATAACACCGAAAGATCTTGTTATCACTTGTCTTCAACGATTCGGCGTTTTTGAGGTTCCAGTCTCTGGTTTTGTGGGATTCCCAGCTTAAAGTTGGCTCTAAGATTAACATTCATCAACCGCCTCGAGAAGTATGTTTGCTCCAAGAAACCTTGAAAATTAAATTCCGTACGATTACAAGCAACCTCTCTTTGCAGACCACAAATAGCTTACAGAATCGAAAAGCCAAGTTTTACTGTTCAAGAAAGAGAAACAGTAATCTAGCCAGGACAAAAAGCGATTAGTTATAAGCTTGCCATAAAATCTTGAAATTGTAATGTGGACTCAAGGATTAAGAGTGTATCGCAACAGATCTTTTTCATATCTTCGGAATCATTGGAATACGTTTGTTGGAATGTACCTTGGCAATCAACTGAGTGAGATGGCAGCCCGATGGCAGTTGAGCTTGGAAATTTGCGTGCCTGATTGCCTGACACATTCTATCATCGTCATAATCATAAAACTTATCTAAAGTTGGTCAATCTCGTCTCCAGAGTGAGTTCGTTGCTCTACCTCTTCTCTGGGATTGGACTTGCTTTCAAGAGACTTGAAAGCAAGTCCAATCTGGGATACAAGAGGCCGTTCGACAATCTGATTGGCTGTTCACCATTTTGCGCAATAACTTCGTTTTGCGTTGGGTAAACTGCCACGGCATGTCAAAATTCAGCCGAAAACGATATTCTTTACCTATATCGACCATCATTTGAAATCTATTTGCAAAATTCGAAGAATAACAAGTCATTTCACTTTCGAAGCTGCGGTGAAAGTTTCTCGAATTTGCAACTTAGGCCCATTTTCATTCCAAACAAATCGAGCTTATTTTCAAATTAAACATACTAACCAACCCCACATTATTGCTCAAATACCTTCAAAAAGGTTGAAATAAGGTCTTCGAAGAGCTTGTTTTTAGTTTCTCCATTTATTTTCACCAGAATTAATGCGAGAGCAACAGCCATTTTCCGCCACTTAGCGCTGCCTAGCCAACAGTTAAATGCATAATGGCTTCCAAATGCACCCAGATTCTGGGCGCATTTCATCGAAGTGCACCAGGGTGTTCATTCGGCTTCGTGATCATCGTAGACGTAAGAACATCCTGGGAACGAGGTTGAAAGGTGGTTTACTTGTAGCTAACAACAGCTAATTTACACCCCAGTGATTTCCCCGGTGAAAACCTGAAGAAAAATATTCCCCTTCGGTTGCATATTTTCGAATTCGGGGCAAAATTCAAGAAATTTCCGATACCTTTGATCGCGCCTTTAATGATTTAAGAGACTAAAGTTGAAATGAATACTTTTCCATTGCCAGTATGTATGACAAATCGCCTGCTTTTGATAAGATTTGTTCCCAGCTCAAATTTTTGAGGGTTTTATTTGTTTTCAATTTATTTTGAGTGGGCTTGTCAGGATTTCAAACCACTGAATGACTAATTTAGGCCTACTGTGCATGCTGCATCCAGGCATGGGACCCCTAGTTTAACGTCCCTTCCCGAAGGACGACGAGGTGAGTTGTGAGGTCAGGCCTCAGAGGTCACCCATCCGGAGTTTGAACTCACTCGACCAAGTTTAACTTCAGTCACCTGACGAAGACCGTCTAAGCCACTCGGCCACTCACCCCGCAAAGTACGGGTTTTCTATCAATAAATAGTGTTCCTTTCGCTAACACAAATCAGAAATCAGTTGCCAGATCAATATCTATCTCTAGTCCTTTTCGTCAGTGATCCCTATTGTATGTTCCATTTTATGTTCCAGGTTTTCGAGTAGCATCTCTGTATGCAAATCTGCCAAGACTTTGACCCTGCCAGCCGCGGAGTAATCAAATCGGTGTCGTTAAATCTACCATCAGAGCTCAAGACTGATAGCTATTAGAGGTAAAACATGGATCAAGGACTTAACCTATCCTTTTGACCCGAATTGAGCGATTAACCCAACTGAAAGAAAATAGTACTTAATCAAAGTACTTAGATTCAAAAGGTGTGTAGGTCATCAAAAAATTGCAGAGGTCGAAAAAGATCAGTTGTTTATAAGTGAGAATTTAACTAAAAAATTTGGGATGCAAGAAGACATCAATACTTTACATGTGGGAATTAATCCGGGAATCTGGGATGCCGAAAAACAAATTTACAAGGAACAGTTAATTTGATGAAAAGGTCCATTAATCGAGTAAACATCAACTATGGGAGGTCATCAAACAATTACAAATGTTGAAAAAAATCAATTGCATTGAGGTGAAAATTCTACAGAGACTTGCATATGCAAAAATATCAATTCTAAAGATGTGAGGCTTCACCCCAGAATCTGGGATGCGGAAAAAAACATCTATTACAAGGCACAGTTAAGTGGATGGAATAGCACATTAGTCGATTGACATCAACTGAATAGAGATAGAAGGCCATCAAAAAACACCAAATGTCGAAAAATTAACTTTTATAGATATGAGAATTCAACAAAGAATTAGCGAATGCAAGAAAATATTTAATTCTAAAGATGTGAGACTTCATCCCAGAATCTGGGATACCGAAAACATCTATTACCAGGAACAGTTAAGTTGATGGAATAGCGCATTAGTCGAAAACCATCAACTGAATAGGTTTAGTAGGCCATCAAAAACAGCAAATGTCGAAAAATTCATTTTTATAAATATGAGGATTTAACAAAGCATTAGCGATTAGCGGATGCAAGAAAACATCAATTCTAAAGATGCTAAAATTCATCCCAGACTCTGGGATACCGAAAAAGATCTATTGCCAGGAACAGTTAACTTGATGGAATACACGTTTTTTTATAAGAAACTGGTTTATAAGAAACTAGTGCTAAGAAGGCCAAAATTTTAAGAAACTCTAGTACTATGTCTGAGAAGTACTAAGAAACTTTTCAAAGTTAAAAGCATGGATTTTATAGCGAATAGATCATTGAACCTTCATTCTTGAGCAATATTATCTAACCATTTGTGTTCTCAACATAACAGAGCACTGTTTATTCCTTTATGATGTTTTAAATATCAAGAAACATATCTGCCGCAGTGTTAGCGATCACATTGCTAATTCTGCATTCAAAAAAATAAGAAATCAGTTAAGAAACTTTTAGTACTAAAATCGACAAAATTTCATGTGAAATTAAGAAACTTTTAGTTCTATGGCCTGATCCTAGTTTCTTATAAAAAAAAAGTGTAGCACATTAGTCGAAAACCATCAACTGAATAGGATTAGTAGGCCATCAAAAACAGCAAATATGGAAAAATCAAATTTTATAAATATGAGAATTCAATGGATGCAGGAAAACATCCATTTATAAAGTTGTGACAAGTCATCCAAAAGTCTGGCATGGCGTAAAAGTAATCCAAAAGTAAGTCTCATTATTATTATTATTATTATTATTATTATTATTATTATTATTATTATTATTATTACTATTATTATTATTATCATTATTATTATTATTATTATTATCATTATTATTATTATTATTATTATTTTTATTATTATTATTATTATTATTATTATTATTATTGTTATTATTATTATTATTATTATCCTCAACTAGAGTCAGTAGCCCATTTGATGAACTCTTGCAAAAGATTTAGATCTTTACTCAAAACGACACGATAGGATAGTAGAAGCCATTTATCAAAAGATTCGTCGGTACAGTGAAACGTCACTCAAGTTTGTTAACAGGATGGCAGAAACAGCATTTCCACATTTACGAACAGAACTGCAGCAAATCAATAACAGGAAGCCTGATTTGCTAGAGATAAAGTCTAACGAAAAAGAATGCGAGATCATAGAAGTAACTGTATGCTTTGATTTGTACATGTCAGAGTCATATGAAAGTAAAGCTAGGAAGTACCAACAACTCAAAAACATTTTGAATCGGAATGGGATAAAGACAAATATAAGAATATTGTGCTTTGGATCGCTTGGAACTGTTCATGAAGACGTAAGAAAGAACTTAAAAGGATTAGGACTGTCGAGTCAGGAGGCAGAGTCTACGATGAAATGGTGCAGTGTATCTAATATGATATGTGGAAACATGATATGGCGAAACCGATGCAAAGGGATTCACGGACCGAATGAAATTTGATTTTATGAGTATGCTGGACAAACATTTGACGTTGAGACATCTTAGTTAGCTCTCGTTAGTCAAATCATATCAGAATTTATTATTATTATTATTATCCTCAACTAGCAGAGCTTCAGATTTTTGCTTGCCATCATAAGATTTACGATGATTTTAATTTTGTCAAAATTTTTGATGAATTTTACAAAATGATAGAAAATTTTTGAAAATATTCAAGCTATCAAAAAATTGTCACTGCAGATTTACCTACCAATTAACTTTGTTAAATTTCTCTTGAATCAGCTATCAGTTAGACAGACTCCCATCTCTACATCTCTGTAGTTCCAAGGAAGCATGAAAAGTTGAGTGACCCGTTCTAAAGCCAAACTGCAGTTCATAGAGGAGTTTGTTTTTCTTCATGAATGAAATTATACGTTTTGCTAACAGGTGTTCCAAGAACTTTTCCAAACATGACCGCAAAGAAATGGGCCTATAATTATTTGGATCGTATCTTTCACCATTCTTAAGAATCGGAATTACCTTTGCAGTTTTCCACATGTTAGGCATTACTCCTGTCTCAAAAGAGGCGTTATATATGTGCGTCCAAAGGTTTGGCCAAGACCCCCAAGACCAGGCAAGCCTTCTTTATGATCACGGGTTTATACCATCTTGGCCAGTAGCTTTTTTTGTTTTTAATTTGTTTGATCTCAATGATTACTTCATTTACATTTGTCATTTCTAAAATGAAGCTTTTGTCTTGTAGTAGTGTGACATGGTGCAGCAAACCTCATGATGCTTTCGGAGCACCCGGCAGGAAGGACTTCCTCGAATAATTTTGTTTCACGTCGCTAGCGTTGTAGACATATCGACGATTTACTGTGTCAACGATATAGTCGAAGCTTGTGGACATTCTGAGGGTGCAGACATCAATATCTTACAACTTCTTCTGCACGGAAACCAAAATTTGCCCTTGGAAATCAACAAAATGATCTTAAAGTCAACTATTAAGTACATTTTTGAGACAGAACGCTTTGGTTGAAGATTACTGGAATCCCTGAAAAGAGCACCCAAATCCTTTCTATATGTGTCTGTTTTCAGTAGTTATGTAATGTCTTAAGGAAGCTTGCAACCAAATAACAAACGTTTACACTGCCTTTCATGAGTCCAAACTTTTCAAATCTTCACTCGCGATTATTTGGTTGCAAGAATCCTTAACTTGTAGCCACTTATAGCTCTGTTTGTCGTTTTATTAATCTCTTTTTTATGTTATGACTCCTGGATAGACAAAATGTTTTGCTCCTTGGGGGTATCGTCTTCGTAGTAGGGTAGCGTTAGGTGTAGGTATAGTAAGTAATCATGTATTGTAAATTTAGTTCATCATCATCATCATCATCATCATCATCATCATCAGCCATTCAGGCCACTGCAGGCCGGTGGCCTCCCCAATGTTTTCCAGCTTAGTCTTTTTCCAGTTCTTCTCATCCAATTGACTCCTGCTTTTTCTACGATTTCATCTCTCCATCTCTTTCTTGGTCGTCCTCTGCTGCGCTTCCTTTCATAAGGTGTCCATTCCGTGCATTTCTTTGCCCATCAGTTGTCTGCCATCCTTCCTATGTGACCTGCCCACTCCCACTTCAATGATTTTGCCTTGGCTATGATGTCTAGAACTTTAGTTTGCTCCCGTATCCATTCATTTCTCTTTCTATCCCATCGTGTAATATTTAGTATTGCTCTTTCCATGCTTCTTTGAGCAACTTGCAACTGTGATGTCAATTTGTTGGTTAATGACCAAGTTTCTGCACCGTATGTCATAGCTGGAGTTACTATATTGTCCATTATCTTTCGTTTGAGGCTAATAGGTATTTTTGTATCTCTGAGTATGTTATTATATTTACCAAAGCTTGCCCATCCCTGTCCTATTCGTCTTGCTATTTCCTTCGACTGATTGTTATCTGCTGTTATTAGCTGCCCTAAGTAGACATATTGTTCTACGCTGTCCAGTTCCTCACCATCAATGATTATTCCACTATTCTGACTGGCTCTTCTCACATGCACGTTATATAAGATCTTCGTCTTTGACTTGTTAATCTTCATGCCATCTTTTTTCCCTTCCTCGTTCAAGGATACTATCATTTGTTCTAACTATTTAACATCACTAGCAAAAAGTACTATGTCATCTGCAAACCTCAAATTACTCATACGTTCACCATTGATCTTAATTCCCTTCTCTTGTAAATCAGTTCTTTTAAATATTTCCTCTAATGCCGCTATGAATAGATTTGGAGAAAGTGTATCTCCCTGCCTTACTCCTCGGTCTATCTTGAATTTCTCACTGACGCTGTCAATCTTAATCTGGGCTGTTCCATTGTTGTAGGCATTTTTAAGAATGTTGATATATCTACTTTCGACACCTTTGTTTTTCTAGAGCTTGGAATACTACTGTGTGTTCGATTGAATCAAATGCCTTCTCGTAATCAATTGTTAAACCATTGATTTCTTGGCCTAACATAAAAGTGTATCTTCTGGGTTCGCGGCAAAAACAAGAAATGGAGTTTACTAAAACAAAAACTTACGACCTTCAAAAGTCCAAAACGATACGGGCGGCGGCTAACGGCGGAGACTTCTCTCAGAAAACGACACGGCAATCTTCAACGTCAACAGTAACTCTTCGAAGCCTTCGACACATCTTCGAATAACAACGAACTGAAAACCTATTTAACTAAAATCAATTATCAAAACCTAAAACTCTTTCGTTACGGCGTCGTCGGGTCGTCTTTTCGTCTAGTATTTCGGCAAACGTCTTTTCGGCTTCAAATTCGACTGTAAGTTCCAAAACAATTTCCACACCCCCCAAAAACGCCCTGACGAAAGGTTATAAGCAAAACGGTGAAACAATGGCAACGCCTAAAAAGTTCATATTAGGAAAACATACGATAGCATAAGATCAGTCAACGCCTAAAAATGTTCTTATAAGGACAACGTAAGATTTGACAGCGCCTAAAAATCATATATGTTGTCAATCATTAATTAAGATATAGAAATATTGAGTCTACAACGGTCCTACAGCTCGATGATTCGAGTCCGTATTTGGTCTTTTCTTTCAACTTGTTTTGACACCCATCAATCAACATCAGCTCCCAATGTCACGGCAAGGAAGTCCATAAAATGACACGTGAACATGGCTATCTCGCCATGAAAAAAGGACAGAGCTGGCATTGTCAGTCAAAAGACTGAATATCGAAAAGCGATAACAATCATGTGTACTCTTCTTCTGTACACGTCATAATGTGCCCAGCTAAATCACGTGTTCATAGGGAAGCCACGGTATTACAACATGACTCCCCTCTTTAAAATCAAGCCTCCTGGCTTGTGTAATGATGAGTCAAGCAGTTCTTATAAGTTCAGGAGAGTGAAAGTCCTCCGGTCTTGTTATTTGAGGTTCATCCGAAACAGGAACGTTACTATTTACATGTTCTTCGCTTTGATCGTTCGTCGAGAGTTCTTCATCATGGCTGAAACTTTCAGCTGGTAAATCAGAATCAGCGAGATCTTGAGAAAATGATTCAATGTCCGGCGGCACTATCGGCCGATCTGCAGGATCGTAAAACGGCTTCATACGATTTGCGTGCACTGGCACGGAAACCGGGCGATTGTCTAATGTACGTAAACGAAAATGTACTGGCGATAATTTTGTCACTACACGATAAGGTCCATGGTAATTATGCAGTAATTTCTTCGAGAGTCCTTTACGTTTCTTTGGCGTATAAACCCAAACTTTGCTACCGATATCAAAATCTACAGGCGTAGCCGTCTTATCGTACTGTTCTTTCATCCGTTGTTGAGCGAGCTGCGTGTTCGAAGAAATAATCCTTTGTGCATTCTCTACACTTTGCACGATACGGGCACGATGTTCATGAATCGATGTGGATAACTTGGACGACGGCAGTAAAAGTGCGACATCGATCGGCAAGCGTGGTTCACGACCATACAACAAGTAAAACGGCGATTCGTGGGTCGTTGCGTTTGGCGATACACGGTAGGCGAATAAAATCATAGGTATGTGTCGGTCCCAATCCTTTTGATTTGTGCTCACGTACATAGAAAGACCTTCTGCGAGAGTTCCGTTGAAGCGTTCAACGAGTCCGTCTGTTTGGGGATGGTATGCAGTCGTGTGTAGCTTACGCGTGTCCATGATTCGACAAACTTCTGTCACAATGGACGAGAGGAAGTTTGATCCACGATCCGACAATAATGTCCTGGGAGCACCGTGGCGAGCGAGAATCTCATCTACTAACAGCTGTGCTACTCGAGGGGCCTCAATGGAAGGCATGGCAAAAGCTTCCGGCCAACGGGTGTAATAGTCGGAAAATACGATAATATAACGGTTTCCATCATTTGTGACTGAAAATGGGCCTAGAATATCCATCGCAACACGATCGAAAGCTCCTTCGACGGGGATAGGCAGTAGCGGTGCTTTACGTTTGCCACGAGGAATCTTTTTCATAGCACAATCTACGCATGAATTACACCAGTGTTCGATATCTTTGAACATTCCGTGCCAATAATAACGAACACGAACTTTCTCGTACGTTTTCGAAACACCAAGGTGACCGGCAGTTGGATCATCATGGCAAGAAACAAGAATCTCATGGCGAAGTGAAACTGGAATGACAACTTGAGAACAAATAGACTGAACTCGGCGTTTACCTGGCGACCACAAGTGACACAAGATGCCATTTTCATCGAGGTAATAAGAATCGATCGATAACAATAAAGAACGAGCTTTAGTGTCACTGGCAGGCAACGTAGCAACCTCAAGGTACTGGATGATGTCAGAAAGATCTTTATCCTGGCGTTGTAACTTGTGAAGGCTCTGAATTGATGGAATTGGTTGATCAATGGATGCTACCGGCAAAGAAACAGATGGCATTAAATCTGATGGCTCTAACGGTTCAGACGAAGGATAAGCACGACGAGAAAGTGCATCAGCATTTCCGTTAGAAGATCCTGGGCGGTGTAAAATTTCGAAATCATATTGCTGTAACTGCAACGCCCAACGAGCTAGTCTACCAGTTGGATCTTTAACATTCATTAACCACGAGAGACTTCCATGGTCAGTGTGCACATAAAACTTGGCACCCGATAAGTAAGGCTGGTATCGTTTTATTCCATCTACAACAGCTAGGGCTTCACGCTCAGTAGTGCTATAGCGCGTTTCAGCTAAGTTAAGCTCACGACCTCCATAAGCAACGACATGTTCCTTTCCGTCAATTTTCTGTCCCAACACATAACCAATTGAACTTTTACTGGCGTCAGTGTACAAATGAAAAGGTTTCTCAAAATCTGGATATGCAAGAATTGGAGGAGAGCATAGGCGATTCTTGAGCTCATTAAAAGCAAAATCACAGTCCGGACTCCAAACAAACTCTACATTTTTCCTTGTCAAGCGATTCAAAGGAGACGTAATTTTCGCAAAACCTTCCACAAACCGACGATAATAATTACACAGTCCCAGAAAGCTACGAACGTCTTTCACACATTTAGGGACAGGAAATGACCGAACTGCTTCAATCTTATCTGGATCTGGAGACACTCCATCTGATGACACAACAAAACCAAGAAAATTCACAGAGTTTCTGGCAAAATGACACTTTGATGGTTTCAACTTGAGATTGGCTTCTCGGAGCCGCTGGAAAACGAGGCTAAGACGTGACAAGTGTTCCTCGAATGATTTCGAAAATATTATTATGTCATCGATATAGATCAAGCAAATTTTCCACTCAAGGCCATGCAAAATACGACTCATTAAACGCTGAAAATTCGGGGGAGCTCCTGTCAAACCGAAACTTAGTACATTATACTCGTAAAGTCCGGCATGCGTTATGAAAGCTGTCTTATCTTTAGAATCAGGATGCATTGCGACCTGATGGTATCCCGATTGAAGATCTAAAGTACTGAAATATTTACAAGCAGACAGAGAATCAAGAGCATCATCGATACGAGGCAAAGGGTAACTATCTTTTCGAGTTACCGCGTTCAACTTCCTATAGTCTATGCAGAAACGAGTAGTTCCATCTTTTTTCTTGACTAAAACAACTGGAGAGCTCCATGGGCTCGAGGAAACCTGAATGATATCTTGTTCCAACATATCAGAAATATGTTTGTCAATTTCAGCACGTTGTTGCTGGGAAACGCGATATGGAGATTGCTTAATTGGCCTAGCATCACCAGTGTCAATTTTATGCTCTATGATCGAAGTGCGGCCTAAGTCTAAGCTTGATTTAGCAAAAATATCCTCGTAACTTGTCAACAAATCATTCAATTGGGCATTCTCATGGACAGAGAGAGCTGGACTTGGCAAACTCTGAAACTTCGCTAATAAATCATCATTTTGATCTGACTCCAATGAATCGATAGAAGCTACCTCAGGCTTTGACTCTACTGTCAGAATTAAGTCTTCAGCATCTGTCTCAACAAATGTTCCTATCGAAGCTCCCTTGTAAAGAAGAACTGGCTTATCAGCAGGATTTAAAATGCGGAACGAAACCATTCCTTCAGATGTAGGAGCAGAAAGCGAAGAGGCAGATAACAACCGATAGCGATCAGAAAGTTTTGGTGTTGCAACTATTAGGCCTATCATTGGTTCTGAACACGACTTGTCAAGGCGGGCTGGAATAACTACCTCGGATTGAGCATCAATAACATAAGTTGTGGTGGTTCTAACATCAGAAACAAAAGTGGGTCTATCTCCCTTAATAAACTGAACGATGTTTGTATCAGAAAATGTCACAAAGCAACCTCTAACATTGATAACAGCACCAAAATGATGAAGAAAATCTCTTCCCAGAACAACATTATATGCTAGACCAGGGACGATAGTTGCGTCACATGAATATTCTTGGTCTCCAAGTAAAACAGGAAAATTTACTGAACCACTGACCGAAACTGTACTTCCATTGGCCGTTTTGATACTGTCAATTTTGTCACTCTTTTTCATCGCAAAGTTTGTGCGCAACGCATCAACATAAAACTGTTCGCTTACGACAGTAATGGCGGCACCAGTGTCAACTAAGACACGAATCGGTTGCTTGCAAACTGTTCCCCATATTAAAATGTTAGAGGGGGCGGACGAATAAAGGTTACCTTCTAGTTCAATACACGGAATGTCAGCATTTTTATTTGCTCCAAATTTCGGAGGCAAATCTGCATTTTCATTTTCAACTTTGATCGAAATAAATGGCTCATTGTCAGGGTCTAAATTCGAATCGAAAATTTCAGGAACTGTCTTCTCAGTCAAACAACTCTGCAAACTGTTTTGGGTTTCTGATTCTTTAACAAAATCACGATTAGATTGCTTCATCTTGCTATTCATTCTTACTTCAGCCCATTCTCCCAGCTCATTGTTAGTTTTATTTCCGTTCGGGGCCTTCGCTACATCGGAAAATTGCTGGGTCTTCAATTTCCCCACTGTGAAGACCCTGCTCCGTTTAAAGGTAGCTGGTTTTTCCCACCAAAATTGGACTGGGATTGAAAGCGAGGCTGTTGCTGAAACGGGGGATGCTGCTGAAACGGAGGCTGCTGATAATATTGCTGGAAAGATGGCTGAGGCTGGAATTGATGCTGATATTGGCCCGATGGTGGCGAAACAGGAAACTGACTTCGAAAACTGCAATATTTCGAAACATGCCCTACACGTTGACAACTGTTGCATATTGGTTGACCGTCAGTTGTCCGTAAATTTCTACCCCTGGAAACATTTTGAACTCCGGGATGTTGTTTCCCTCGTCCTTTTGGAACTTGGTTCCCCTGGAAACGGCTTTCGAAGGCGGCAATAATTTCTTGTTTTGCACTGGCAATCTCACTTCCGCATTCAGACTGATGCTGTGCAGAAAAGGGCAGAAACGGATTGGTGTGTTTTTTCACCACTGAGGGCGTTTTAGCCTCGAAAGCCTGGACGGGTTTTGCCGAAAAATTGGGATCTTTCCTTTGGGCTGCCAATGTCATCAACAAATTAACTTGGCCCTCAAGCTCCTTTATCTTTTGTTCTTGCGAAACAGCTTGGGCGGTGGCTGTAGCGGTGTTTGAAAACCCTGTGGAATTCCCTACAGCATTCCTAAGGCGAGAAGGATTTTCTGCTTCCGCGAAAGACTTTGGCTGATTGAGAATAACATGAGTTTTAATCTCGTTATTTAATCCATTTATGAATACGTTCATCATATCATTATCACTGAGTGATAAACGCTGGCATTTTCGAATGACGTCTTCCGTGTACATTGACAAAGGCTCGTTTTGGCCTTGTTTTCTGGCGTAAAGCTCTTGACGAAAAATGAATTCAAGGTTTTGGGCTCCAAAACGCGTTTTTAGTTCATCAGTCAACGTAGCAAAATCGTTAATTGTTTCATCAGGCAATGTTTGGAACCAGGCAAGGGCGGTTCCCCCAAGAAGAAGCGGAAGTGCGCCCAACTTTTTGGCATTCGACCAGTTGTAAAACTTCGAAAGTCGTTCAAATTTTGTTAACCATTCGTGAACATTCTCGTTTGGGCCCCCACAAAACGGGGCTTGCCGAAATAAGCCTGACTGGGCGTTCCCTTCTAAAGCAGCTTGGATGGCCGTCATTTGAGTTTGTAACTCGTTAACCGTGGCAGCAACTTCCTCGTCTCCCATTTCAGTAAGTTGTTGCAGCAAAAATCACGAATAATGAGCGAGCGAATCGAATAAAGTACGTACTAAAAGTCAACACGACAAAATAACGCTCGGAAGCAATGTATGTGACTCGAGAATAAGTGATAAATTGATAAAAACGTTAGCAAAGTCAAGCACAAGATAAAAATTCACGACAAATGATCTCAATATCGATAAAAATGTCAGATCACCAATAGTTCATTCATAAAATTGTGATAAATCGCAGCTTCATTCACAAATTCTCTGGCAATCAAAGCGTTCAAATCGCATTAGGCAATCAATCAACACAGAAACAACAGTACGGAAGTAGCGCACAGTTCAATTCAGCACAAGTCAAATATCTTCGACGCAAGAAAAATTTTAGTTCAAAAAGTACTCCAAAATGTAAATATCAAACTTCTTCTTGTTGATTTCAGATGACCCACACTGGCCACCAGATGTTAAACCATTGATTTCTTGGCCTAACATAAAAGTGTATCTTCTGGGTTCGCGGCAAAAACAAGAAATGGAGTTTACTAAAACAAAAACTTACGACCTTCAAAAGTCCAAAACGATACGGGCGGCGGCTAACGGCGGAGACTTCTCTCAGAAAACGACACGGCAATCTTCAACGTCAACAGTAACTCTTCGAAGCCTTCGACACATCTTCGAATAACAACGAACTGAAAACCTATTTAACTAAAATCAATTATCAAAACCTAAAACTCTTTCGTTACGGCGTCGTCGGGTCGTCTTTTCGTCTAGTATTTCGGCAAACGTCTTTTCGGCTTCAAATTCAACTGTAAGTTCCAAAACAATTTCCACACCCCCCAAAAACGCCCTGACGAAAGGTTATAAGCAAAACGGTGAAACAATGGCAACGCCTAAAAAATTCATATTAGGAAAACATACGATAGCATAAGATCAGTCAACGCCTAAAAATGTTCTTATAAGGACAACGTAAGATTTGACAGCGCCTAAAAATCATATATGTTGTCAATCATTAATTAAGATATAGAAATATTGAGTCTACAACGGTCCTACAGCTCGATGATTCGAGTCCGTATTTGGTCTTTTCTTTCAACTTGTTTTGACACCCATCAATCAACATCAGCTCCCAATGTCACGGCAAGGAAGTCCATAAAATGACACGTGAACATGGCTATCTCGCCATGAAAAAAGGACAGAGCTGGCATTGTCAGTCAAAAGACTGAATATCGAAAAGCGATAACAATCATGTGTACTCTTCTTCTGTACACGTCATAATGTGCCCAGCTAAATCACGTGTTCATAGGGAAGCCACGGTATTACAAAACAATGAATGCCATGCAAATGGGAATCTTGTACTTGCCTATTGGCTGCTTGCTCAGGTGGTTGGCTTTCATTTAAGGTGTTTGAAATTCTGTTCTTTATTTTTTTCATGTAAAGTTTGAAGATGTGAGATAACAAGCTAATTGGTCTATAATCTACGATTTCTGACTTATCACCTTTTTTGTGGATTAAAATAATGATTGCATTCTTCCAAATTTCTGGTATTTCTTCTTTTTCTAGACTTGCATTGAATATTTTTTGCAGGATTCTAATTGATTCTTCATCTCCAGCCTTGAGTATTTCGACTTTAATGTTATCTGATCCAGGTGCTTTATCATTTTTCATTTAAATTTAGTTAAGTATTGTAAAAAGGTTAGTATTAATGGAATATAGGAATATTTATATATATCAAAAATTTTGTTCAATGTGTTCTTGGCAATGGCCATGTGCTTTCACCTGATTGGGCAACATGATAAGAGCATCTGCGCATGCTCCACGTGTCAGAGAAGTTTAGCTCAGTTGAAAAATGGCGGAGAAAATAAGATGGTTGTAAACAACACTGGCAGATATCTGAACACAATTGATGAATTCCAGCGTTAAAATACTTTAACTGTAACACATGACTCTAATGCTATTGTATTAAGAAATACAGACGTATCCTCTAAGAGAAGTGGGTGATAAAAGGAGACAATTAGCATGACTGATCGAAGAAGTTTGCTTAGGCCATTTAGGCCAGTTCATTTCTTCAGTGAACATGTCGAAGATACTACGGCGCGCACGGAAACACTGAACGTGGTGAAATTTCCTAAAGGTCTTGGATGCACGCTTATTTTGACTGTGGTCATTTTGTTAGCAGTACTGCCTGTTTATGCTGAGGCGAATGGTAAGTGTCTTAACTTGTAATTTCAATAATATGACGCAGCTTGCATTTGTTAATCATTCATGTTTCCTTGGTAAGACAAAACGAAATTCAGATTTCAGAAAGAGATCTGCATGCATGCATGCGGAAAGCATTTGTTATATATATTGATAAATTTGAAGGTGTTGGTGGCACCATGTTGTAATTCACTACTTGAAGTTGCATGCACTTACTAAAAAGAGAAGATTTTGTCCTGATCCATGACTGCTATTGACTGCTAAGCGAATACTTTAACCACTTACCTCCCTAGCAGCTCAAACTGCACACATATGACTTATGATATTGCAGCACGAAAGAGGACTCTGGACTGGAAAGTTTGTATTGCGGTGGCAATATCTTGCCGGCACAGGAACATACTGTACATGGTTTTCAACCTGAGCCCACACAGTGGGCAATGAAAAAAGTATCCATTTTTTTAATCTGTTGTTCTCAACTGTGAATTTTCTGCGCTGTCTTACATATGCCATCTCAACTTGCCTGCGCAAGATACAAACTTTCCAGTCTTGAGAGGACTTGGCTCTTCTTCCTAAATCTTGTTATAATGTCAGTCAGTCAAACTGCCTGTTAAGTATTAGGGACATTGCCAGCTCTCAAATAACATGGCGTGGACATGGGCTGATCCGACCCAATTCAACCATGCTGTGCAAATTTTAAAACAAGTCGACTTTAATGGCATACTGTATCCAATTTTTCATACATCAGATTGTTTTGGAAATCGAAGGTTCCTGTATTTGGCATACCATAAATGCAGGTCCTCAAAACGTTTTTGGTATAGATCTTTGGAATTTATCAATCTTCCAATCTTAATTTCTTGTAGAAGAAGGGGCTGCCAGTACTGAAAAGGATTCTTCTCTGCCAGTTGCTTCAGGCAAGGTGAATGAAGCAGTGACTGATGAAAGTAGTTCTTACAAGGAAAAAGTTGACCGAGAAGTGGATAACCATCAAGATACTTTATATACAGATAATGTCATTGCGGAAAGCAATACCAATTTAGATAAAAATTCAGAAGATATTAGAGACAATGTTATCAAAGAATCTGCATCATCTATTGAAAATGAAGATGAAACAGATAAAAGTGAAATTTTGCAAAATCCACATCAAGATTTGACAGAGCGTTCACAAGGAGAAATTGGTATAGAAAGTGATAACACAGAATCATCAAGAGAGGTACCATGCATAGATAAAATGTTCACTTAAATCAAGTATTGTTGTTGCATGTTCTTTTGTTGCTGTTGCTCCAAAATACGTTCTCCAAAAGCAAGATACAGTATTCTGTGTTTAGTTTAGCCCAATGAAAACCCAAAAACCCAAGTGATGCTGTTGAATTGTCTGTAGAATAGTTTCTACTGTATATGTTGTTGCATGTGATCCCAATCATAGTGGACAACAAGTCTTGCATACCTTAGCATGGCAAGAATTATGAAGAATTTTAAGAATTCTGAAGTATCTTGAAGGATTCCTCATATTACAATAAGAATTCTTGTGTCATATGAAAAACTTTGATATTTGCCCTGTCAAACCTAAAATGTAACAGCCAGAAACCAAAATGAACTTTTGGTCTTTTTGTTGAATACTTGAAAGCTCTATCACTTTCATTGCTACCCATCCCAATCTCATTCAATTACTGTTTTATGTATTGTTATCAAGGTGTCATGAGACTTTGCTTTCATTTTACTGTTGCAGTTAATTCAATGTTTTCCCATCTGACAGAGCTGATATATATTTAAAGTGAAATTTAACCTGTGTTAAGAGATGAGGTCTCATACTGCAGGTATATAAATACAGTCAATTGCATTTGATAATCCCATGTGTGGCAAAGGAAAGCAAAGTCAAAGGTAAAAATGGAGTGTTTACATTTGACAGGTTAGAGGCCCTCTTGGCCTAGATGCCTTATGTTTTGAAAAAAAATCGTTTTCTCTTTATCCTATTTATAGAAAGGTGCAATATAGCTTGGGTCATTCAAATTTATGTTATGTCATACCTTTACCTTTCAATCATTTTAGTCACAAGACCCAACTTATGCGGAGGAGAATTCATCAAATGATGATGCTAGGAATGATCTGGAACAAACTGATCTGAGTCAAACTCAGCACTCAGAAAATATGGACACTGAAAGTGGTGATGCAGGTCTAAATTTAGAACCTATCTTAGCTAGCTCTGCTGCCTACAATCTTGCAGAAGAAAGTTTAAAAGATAGAGCTGAAAGGTCAACTGAAAGCTCTTCTGAGTCAGCTTCTACTGAAAATGACAAAGAAGGAAATACTGGGGAAGAAGGCTTGACTAAATTGATTGATGACCTGGCCAATGAAGAAAAGGAGCAAATATTGCGAGATGAAAAGGGTAGTTTGGAAGAACAAAATGAAGCTTTTGAAGAAGAAGAAAAAAGAGAGCCTGAGAGACAGAAAGGAAGTTCTCATGATGAAAAAGATGAGGGTTTGCAAGCAGATAGATATGATGGAAAGAAGGAACGTGAAGAAAGTGCCAATGGTGTCAGAGATAAGCATTTGCAAGATGATGTACCAAAAGAGGTAGGAGAGCACAAGGAAAGTGCGATGAAAGATAACATTCTACAAACCTCAGATGTACCTGAAGCAGTTGAAAAACCTGAATTTGATAGTACCATATCAGATGAAAGTAGTGCCACTGTAGATGAAAGTAACAGCCCAAAGACTATGTCTGATACTATAGCTGACGAAGGAGACGAGTATGGCAGCAAAAGTGATAAGCATGTGTCCACTGAATCTTCAAAGGTGGATGATGCTGATAAAAGTAGTTTTGAACAACATCAAAACAAACAGTCAAGCAAGGAGAATACGGAAGGGCAAGGCACAGAAGGAAAGACTGGTAAGCTTTTCTATTTGAATGTTAGTTTCCTTGAACTTGTAGTGTCTCAATATGTTGAATTAAAGATAGAAAAGTTATATAGTTTTAAAATCTTTTTACAGGATTTAAGAGGATTTTGAACAGATACGAATGCAGGTCTTCATTTAAGGCTGCAAAATCTAGTCACTTCAAAATCAGGTGATGTTTGAATGAAAGGATTCTGGTGCCATGTTGGAATTTTCTTGGCATTCTTTATAAAAAAGTTTATAGTGTTAGCTTAAAGACAAAGCACTGCACTGTTAACCGTTGTAAAGATGCTGGAAAATTTATATACATTGCTAGAACCCATTCTTTGAAAATTTATTCAAATTTACTGGAGAGAAGAAGTGCTTTTTTAAAGTAACTACCAGAATCATCAACTATTTATTTGTCGTGTTGGTTCAAGCAAAGTACCAAATCAAAGTTCTAACCTATGCAGTGCAAAAGCCAAGACAATAAATGCCACAGCTCCTCTGTAGCAGCCACACAAATGGGGCCATTTGTACACCCTAGTTATGATTTAGCCTCACTACCACAAAAACCCTCAAGTTTCGCTCATCCCATTGAATTGAATTGTTGTTTTTGTTATCGCTCCGCTGAGGGCCTTATGGACATAGAGCTGTAAAATCGGTAAAAATTTCTTTCGGCGACAGGATTCTGTCGCCCCGTCCTCTACCGATCAGCATGTGGCTTAGAGCAAGGTGGTTTTTTCTTTTGTGGCAAGCTTGATCCTTTATGGAAGTACTGATACCTAGTTTGATGGTACAGCAGTTCTAGAAAACTGATTTTTAAGGCATTTGAGACCGAGTTTTAGACCCAGTGGTTGTGAAGAAAAAGTAGCAGATGATTTAGGCCCGCAGTTACATTCTAAAAAAGAATGCGAATCGAACAACAGATTGATACATTTTGTAGAATGTTCGAATGTACACAATAGTGATAGAGACTCCAACACTGCTCAATCGAACTTTTTTGTGGGGCAGCGGAAAGGTTTCAAATAGAATCAGCACGGAACTTTACCGTTTCCGCAAGCGTATGGGAATAAGTCGTAGTTGTAGCAATATCAGTTCAGTTTACAAGCGAAACTACGACATGTAATCGAGTCTAGTTATGATTCTGTTTGAAGTATCTGTTTCTTCTCATGACAACCTTCACTACTACGAAAGCTGTTGGATGTCATTTGAAGAATTTTCCAAAATCTATCCCTAATTCGTTCCATCCATACCTTGTCTTCAAGAACTATCACAGACCTCGATGCATGGTAAAGATATTTTCATCTGTTTATTGTAGCCCTTACATTTCAGAACCAAAGGTTCCTGGTCAAGAATTGTTCGATGAGGCAATGGGACTTTTAAATCAGTCGAAAAAATACTATAAAAAGTGAGTACTAACGTTGCCTTCTTTCGATTATTTTTTCATTATAACCTTTTGCCTTACGGTTATTCATTGCAAAGGGAGCCCAAATGTCAAGTCTTATACGATTATTTTTGGTGACTTAACCCTCGGAGCTGAAGAGATATTTGTTAAAAATGTGCTTTAAAAGGTAGGGGCCTTGATCCAGTTATTGGGAGCAGTGCAAAGTTAACCTATTAAAAGAATTTATGTTAGTCTTGTCAAGCATTTGAGACAGGAAGTTAGCGTTCATATGGCATAACATCAAAACGCTACAGAGTATTGCGTTACCAAGATGAGATTTCACAGTTGTCTCCATTTCCAGAAATGATTTGGTTATCATGAAGTTGTTGATGCTACGTTTGCCGTAAAAGTGGACAATTCTTTATTCAAGCAATCGTTGATTGTTGTGGTTTGTTCAAGATTCTGTCATTGAAAGCCTTTCGGATTTTCTGCAGAAGAGCAAGACCCAGTCTAAGATCTTTGGATTCTGCGCAGTGGCCCCAAAGATCTTCTCCCATTCCATTGATCAATGAGCCAATCAAATTTAATTTCTTCTCCATTGTGCTTTACAAAAAGTGGAGTTTCAGTATCCCGAAACAAGTTAATTATACCGGAATGCAGTACAGCAAAAGGAGTAAGGGTTTGACGTTTTTCGTTTCAGAGCTTTCAAGTTGTTGGCATCTGCAGCTGATATGAACAATACTGCTGCAATGGGAAAAGTCGGATTCAAGTATTTGGTACGTGTTTCTTGAATGGTGTCGTTAAAATGGCTTTTGTTAGAAGCGGAAAATTATGGTCTGTATATTTGTGACCATGGAACTGAAAATCTTCAATATTCATTCGAAAATCTGTTTCTTTTAGCTCCTGAGAGAGGTAAAATCCCCTTGTGTATTGTTTTCTGAGAGGAAGTTCCTTTCACTGCCAAGAAGTATTTCGTAAAGTTGAATTTACTATTTATATTGACTGGACATATAAACGTGAGAAAAATCTAAGAATAGTTTGGCCTTTCGGGTTTCAACTACCATTTGACACATTTTGAATTCGTCGAATACTCATCATACTATGAATTTTCGAAAGCGGGAATTTAGCTTCTGTCACATATGGTACGTTGAAATGCTTTTTATATGCTATGGTATTTTAAAGATTTTAAAGCATAGTTTTAGTAGAGAATCGAGGATATTTCAAAAACCGACCATCAAAGGGATCTTATCTTATGATTGTTTCGCCAGGAATTATTCAATGATTATTCTATGATTGTTATATGATTATTTCATGATTGTTATGATTATAATACAAATTTGAAGTTGATGGTTTTCTCTGTTTTTTCTTCATCCAGCTTGGAGATTATTTACCACGAAATATCACAAAAGCAGCTGAAATATTTCACAAGTTAGCTGACAAGGGTTCCCCTATTGGTCAGCAGGTAAGCATTAGTTATCACCGTAATGCCAGTTCTGTCAAGGGCGGTGCCAAGGGGTGGACTGGGATGGACAGGTCCACCCCACTTTTCTCAGGTCAGGATTGCTCTTAAGCAAAAACAACGTAATGAGACATTAGGAAAACCCTCTGGAATTTAATTCTCAGGGCTGGCACTGCCCCTGAGTTCAGTGCAGTGCAAAGTTTTTTCTGTTTTAAGTATATAAATGATACAAGAGAAGAAATATTTTTTGCTAAGTCATGTTATCAGTCGTTGCATATTTTATTCGAGTTTCTTGCCGAATCATCCTATTAGAAGTTCCAATCAAACGTACAGTTCAATTTCATTTATCTTACGAATCGCACTACTCTTTCGTATTTTAAGCATCGAATTGACAGATTCTTTTGTATGTTGAAAGAAATTAATGTTGAGTCGTGAATAGCCTGAAATTATGTATATACTTTTTTGCCATCCAAAATAAAATATATTTACATTATTAAAGAAAGAAAAGAAATCTATTTACAAAATCTATAAATTTAAATCGCAGGCAATCGTTGATGCATTACTTGGCTTAGTCTCAGTAGGCAGTGTAAAAAATAATAAGTAATATGAACTGAAATCATTACAGTGTCATTTCATGGTCTTTTTATCCTTTTATTTCCAGGGTCTTGCATTCATGTATGGTACTGGTACAGGCGTCAATTCAAGTCAAGCAAAGGTAAGCTGAATGATTTTTATGGGATCTGTCATTAGTTAATTTGTATAATTTCATTGACATCTGACAGAATTTCTACGACTATGGACCAAACCATTTCATGTCAGGTGGGTTTTCATGCCCTGGAAGAGTTAGACGGACGAAAAGGCTTAAGTCTTTGGAAGAGTCATATTTATTCATAGTCGAGGTTAAACTTTTAGGCATAACTTGCTGTACGTAACCGGTTTTCTTGTTAAATCTGGTTGGACTACTTTTTCAAGCCTCCAAGCAAAGTTATCTTTTCAGCTTTATTAAAGTTATAGCATCTCGTGATTGTTATAAGTTGTTTATATCTTGTTAGGCTTTGATCTACACAACTTTTGCTGCACTTGGTAATGGTGTTATGGCGCAAATGATGCTGGTTTGTGACAGTTTTATTTCCATTTTTCATTTACTCAAATCAAAGCCACCAATTCGCCAGTCATTGGAATTTCAATGATTGGTTATGGTCACAGCACCCTATTTACATGGGATCGGATCCGAATGGGATTGGATCAGTTTAGATCCGATCCACTTTTTTGAGGTGTGCTTACATGGATCGGATCCAAATTTGTTCGCGTTCCCACGGGATCGGATCACGTTGGACCGCATTGAGTTTTTAGTAAAGCTCTAGTACACCTTTTTTCTCATTTTTTATTATATCATTTAAAATTTTGCGCTCTGATAGACTCTTTGTGTTACCCTTGATGGTCTTCTGATGGAGGGAGTTCATTAGCATGCTGACCTGAATACCATTAGTGCTTGGCACTTAGCCATTCATCGATTAATTTTATTGGTATGAATGAATGAATATATGAATAAATGAGTGAGTGAGTGAGTGAGTGAGTGGAGGACTGATTGTCATTAGTACGTTGTATATCGAAATACTACCCGGGTGAGTCAATAAAAACTCCCGGCGTTTGAAAAAATCCTGCTCCCTGAATATCAAATCAATGATATTGAAAACTGTCTTATCTTATCCCCGATATGTTAAATTAGGTTCAGTAATTTACCCGGCTTTGATTGGCCATTCCTTCCCGTCGAAATAGGATATTTTCTGCAGAAAGCCCCTTTCGAAAACCTGCAAAAACTAGCGAAAACACCAAGCAAAATTTCCCTTTGTTCCCCTTCCTAGCAATAATGACTCTTGGATGTGTTCATGAATTTTGTCCTCATTGGAGAATGGAATCCCCTTGGATAAGTTATTCACACTAGAGGAAGACTTTTCAACCTGTCAAAGGAAAGCACATGCTGAAAGGGGCTGAAGGTCATCGCTGCGAGGTTAACACATTGCTTATAATTTTAGCACGTTTTTCAAGTTTCTCAAAGGGATTCATTTTAGAAAATCGCCGACAGAATCTGAATGGAGTGACCGATTTTAGTCACGTAAATTTCTAAAAATAATTGACCATGTTAGCTATTCAATCAGATATTGCAAAATACCACTGCTTATATACTCAGGGAGCAATAGCCTTACAAACGTCGGGCGTTTTTTACTCTTCCGGTACCACCCATTTATTTCTATTTTTAGGGTTACCGTTACTGGGGAGGTATTGGAGTTGTCCAAAATTGTGAATCTGCTCTTACTCACTACAAAAAGGTTTCAAAGAAAGGTAAAATGTTGTTTTTCTCTATTTTCCGATTTATGATACTATTTATCGCGTTTGAATCGTCCAAGATCGTATCGCTTTTTCCTGACAGAGGGACTGTTTGCAAATTGGGTTTTTCTGCAATGCTTTCTGTAGACCACAGCTTCTGTGCAGAGGTAATCTACGAGACGCAATACAGAGGCATCCAAAAAGATTTCATTTTGAACTTAAGTGTGATTGTCTGTCTGGAATCAGATGTCATCTAAATATACCCGTGAAGAAAAACAATTGAAACGTTTTGTATTTGTAATTTTGTGTTGTTGGAAGTCTCACGTGACATACAGTAAAAACCCGCATCTAAGAACCTAGTGATTAAGAGCCTACAGGCTGCTGAAATTGTGAAATTGGACCCCCAATACATGAGTATTGTATGTGGTATCATTGTTTTCGGCGTTTTTTTAGTTGCACAAGAGGTTCAGCCTGTTGGAAGCCCTGCCGTTCATAGAATACGTCTCTATGATGAGCTTGAACAGGTATGTCTACTTTTACCATCTATTTTAAGAGATAGTGCATGTAGTAACTATTCTTACGTTTTGGTTTCATCAGCCGTTCAATCTTCTTAATTGAATGGCTAATGATAACCTCTTTGTTTGCAGCTTCTTTTCAAGGATATTCAAGCAAAATCTTAGCCTGCTTACTGACTTTACCTCTCCACGGTGACGAAAAGCCATTGAGGATTTTGCTCCAGGGTTGAGGATTTAGCTCATTAGCTCTCCTTCGCAGCAGAAAGTGACATCTGCGCTCAGGCTAGCAAAATATTTGTCATAGCCATTTTCAAGTTTACGATTTGTTTGCAGGGAAGCTCTGGCGGAAATCTTGATGATGACTTGTTGCAATATTATCAGTTCTTAGCTGATAAAGGAGATGTACAGGCCCAGGTATGTGTGATAAGCAAAGAAATTTCCCAGGATATGCAATGAAACTATGGCATGAATTAAAGTATAAGTTTTTAAAGTCTTGGTACTTGTCAATTGCTTTAGTGAAAAGGACTTCCTATGCATTTGATGCTTCAAAAAAGACAGCTCAATTTTTTAATGTAGGACTCTTTAAGTAAGCGACAGAGAAGCCATTATTTTGTCAAACGACATTTGAATGCCTAGACATTTGGAATGGACTTTAGGTTCCGATGATACAGTGTCAAAACATCGTTTTGACGCCAAGAAGCGATGAGTATTGTGCCTGTGAATAGACTTAGAAGCAAGAAGGCTATCACGCCCCTTTGATAAGTGCTCTTCATTATTTCCATGCTTCTTCCTTATCCAGTCGGTTAGTTGTGAAAATTTACCTTTCCAATATTTCCACATAAGAACGGATCAGACTTAGTGATCCATTCGTTGAGCTTTTTCATAAGACTTCTTTTAATGAATAATGTTTTGCGCTTTTTCTTGCCACTTAAAGGCAGTCTGTCCCCTATTGTTCTGACCTTAGCAACGGTTTTATTTACCTTATTTACGTTGGAGCTAAATTCATGCTTCACTGAGTCTCTGTGTCCTTGATTTCTTTGGATAAAGCACATTAGCACAAACTTGAGAAGTGTACAATAGAGACCCTTATCGAGTTTATTTTCATTCTTCGAAGGGGACAGACTGTCTTTAACTTTCTACTATCCTTCCATTCTTCCTTTCTTTATCCCCTCCGTTATACATCCTTGCTTGTAGCTTCTTGGCATTCCGTTCTCTCAAACTTTTAGAAGTTTAAAAGTTTGAAGGTCAGGTTTACTAGTTTCAAGGTTCTAAATCAAAAAGATTTCTTCCTCTTATAGGTTTAGAAGTTAAGGAATTTCAAAGTTTGGAAGCTTAAAGTTTGATCAAACTCATTGAGCCTCTTCTCGCGCCGCTTGTTTGCGTTCCCAGTATTTTCTTCCTATCATCAATAGACCTTTAAGCTATTTTTGAGAAGAATTTGGATCGAACGATATTTCATCACATTTTGTAGAATTTTCGAATGTGTACAATAGTGATAGAAGCTCTAACGCCACTCAGTCGAATCTCGTGTATAAATATGTATAAAAGTAATTCTCAATCCATGCTCTTTCATAGAATAGCTAAAAGGCCTATTTGTTTTTGTCCATCTTCTTGTGTAGGAGCCCTGCATATTCCTTGACGGTTGTACCGCTCAGTTCTATGTATCTTTTCTTAACTTTAGTCATAAAACATAAAAAATTATCTTCTTTAGGTGGGTCTTGGCCAGCTTTACTTTCAAGGTGCCAGAGGAGTTGATGTTGACCATCAGGTACGCAAAATCATTCTTAGAGTTACAGTTATGCATCCTTTTTTCCTCGTTATTTTCCTAAATTTGCTCATTAAACACAAATAACCTGAATCGAGCGATATTTTCGACAGTTTTATAAAGGCTAGATAAGTCGATATCATTATGTTTCCCCCTCCTTAGTGAAGACACTGCAACCCTATGCTATGCTTCTCGCTCTTTCAATTAAAAGACTGACTTACAGTATTTTTCTGTATGATAATGTGAATGGAAAGCCACTAATGATGTGCAATCAATGTTTGGCTGATGAGACTGGTTCCCACATTGGTTATTTCTCGAATCAAAGTGAAAAGAATTGTAGCAAATGAAAGTTTGAGAAGTTTTGAATTGTTATTTAGAAATGTGATTGAGTACTATTGTTAACTATAGTATTTCTGACTGTTATTTGTATTTTTCATTGATCAGAAAGCATTCCAGTATTTCAAGCAGGCTGCTGATGCAGGAAATGCCAATGCCCAGGCGTATCTTGGGAAGGTATGTATTCCTATATGGCTATGACCAGGGCCCAAAAAATATTTTTCTTCCCGTTAGCAAGCCAAGCACCTTCATTTTTTTTACACACTTCTCCTTCCCCAGTATACCACCCCCATTCTGTCCCTTCACCTTTCTCTCCTTCTTTCTTTCCCTTCTTTTCTCCTTCTTTCCGTTTCTTTTTCCTTTTTACCTTTCTTCCTTCCTGGGAAATTCGAGCATTTCAGCTACCGTCCTGGTAGCACCGCTACCACGCTACTTCGTTTTTTGAGCCCTGGCTTTGACTAACTTGAAAATGTATCATGCACGTCAAGTTTTAGATCCTTCGGTGCGGGTGCGGGATGGTGGGGGGATGGGGTTTCCTGCTGTGCGGATGGGTGGCTGCTGCCCTTTGTTTTCAGCGTTGTCCCGACTGGGATGGCACTTGCGGCATTGGGCGGCGGCTGCCCGTCGGTGGGGTGGGGCCTCCTCCTCTTTACCTAGCACCTGTGTCCTTTAAATTTGAATACTCCCTGATATTGTTGCCTGGCATCAGATGTGAGACAGACATTAAATTTTCCTTTGTAGTTATTTCTTTTTTTTTCCTGATAAATTGTAAATATTGAGTTGTAAGTGCCTTTCATGGTGGGAACTGCGATGACCTAGCGTCTATTCCCGCCATGATCGGCACAGTAGTTGTATCTTTTTGTGTTTTATTCTCTTAATTGATTATATAAAAAAAAAAGTTTTAGAATTCCCCTTCGTAATAAGACTAATTCTACTGGGGAACGCAAAATAGTCTCGGCGTTTCACGAAATGTACAGTGTTGAATTTTCTAGGCTGCTTTGTGGTCGCACGTTTCTCGAAAAATTAATTTTCAAAAAAGAGAATTTGACGATATATGCCTATCCATGAAGTAAGGTATACCCAAGGTTTAAGTTGGCTTACTATGGCTTTTTCCTGACATGTTAATGAGTTACAGTAAAAACCCGCTTATAAGAACCTAGTGATTAAGAACCTACAGGCTGAAATTCTGAAATTAAACCCCCAATGTATAAAAACCAATTCAGCCTGAAATTTGAAATAGGTTCTTATTTGTAGAGATCATCAATTAGATCAAAGCTCCAGTTGCTTTGTCATTGAACATATGCAGAATTTTTTTGCATTCAATCTAAACAGTTACAATACATCTTACTGATACTTGCCATATGTGCATATTGCAAAGGACTTTAAAGATGCTTTGAAAGCTTTTCGTCGTATTCTGTAAGATTTCTGATTCTTCCACAAACTGCTGTTGTGAATAAGAATAAGGCCTCACAAACTCAGGTGCTGTGAACTGACAGTAATTAATGGGCTTGAAGTTTCAATCAAAACAAAAGAAATACCTGAAAGCCCTGAATAAAATAAGAACCAATTTAAGAACCTGAACAGCCTAATTTCCCACTAAATACTCAATATATAAGAACCTAATCAGGCTGACTTGCCACATTGTAGGTTCTTATACGCGGGTTTTTACTGTAGTTGAAGTGGTTCCATTGGAGTCTGATATTTGATAAATTTCCCTTGATTAGGGGCTTTAGCCCCAAAGGCCCCTCCCTGCCTTCTATGCCTGTGACCTTGCGTATCAAAATTTTGTGGAAAAACAAATGGTTGTGAGGGCGGCATGGATTTAGAAAATTTTGAAATGTAGTGGTTACACAAATTTGTTTACCCTAGATTTCCTTCAATCAAAGTTGACTGCTTTCAATTTGATAAATGGCTTTGTAAAACGCAGACCAAAAAGGGAGCTGGATATTCCCCAATTAACCTCAACGTATATTTTTATTCAAAAAATGGTTACTAATAGTGTGGAAGAAAAACGAACGGGAAATAGACAAAGCATCAGAGTGTGACTCACAATATGAATCAAACTTTTTCTAATATGAATTCAAAATTCAAAAATATATTTAGCTGCATATGGAAATTAGGAATTTTCATAGATCATCAACAAGACCGTGATAAGATTATTTTTGTATCAAGATGAAAAAGGAACTCTTAGATGCGTCTCCATGAAACAAATAGTTGTGCTCTTTCTCCGAGAGCACCTGAAAGTACTTTCTCAGGCTCTTGAGATTCTTCGAGGCCTGCTCTGTCTGAAAGCAATAGATATCCCAATTTATTTTCGTGAAGACATAACATTTATTGTTCATTTATAGATGTATTTGGAAGGCGGTAATGCAGTTCCACAAGATAACGAAACTGCACTTCAGTACTTCACCAGTGCTGTCGAACAGGTGTGTACCATTTTTGAATATGAAATAGCAACAGGAAATGGCTCTCTTACAGCTGTTACCAGTTTTTTCATTTTTCGTTTTGAGGTTATCTATACACAAAATCCCTTCAGCCAGATGGAATACCACAAAAAGAAATTTTTCTTAATTATGCTAAGTTCGATAAGAAAATACTGACGGCTAATCGCAGTGCTGGTCTTCCAGGGACTCGTGTCTTAATTGGCTTTCAGCTCATCAAATATTTTTTTAGTTTTTTTTTTGAATTGGCACAAGGTAGGAAGCTCCCTGATGCTTATTGGGATTTCATTCCAGACCTAAAGAGCTGAAAATGTCTACTTCAAGGAAGTAGTTTTAGATTTCAAGACCCCTTGGCCCGGGGCGGCTGCAGGATAATTCCTCCATGATTGTTTCGTAAAACCTGAGGGTTTCTTCATTTTATATTCATTTTGTAATCTCCAGGCTGCTCTTCAGGGGTCCGTGACAAAAATTTGCAATATAAATTTACAAGTTTGAAGCTACAAATGAGCAAAAATTAACCTATTTGAAAAATTGAGGAGGAAATAAGATCAACAAGTAATGATTATACTGAGAGTGGCAGGACACAATCAGACCGGGCCAGAACAAATCATACCCCACGCGCACCCTGAAATGCCACACTTCTTTGCGGCACCCATCCCACCAACCATGATCATGCTTTTAAGTCTCTTTTTTCAAGCATATAAAGAGGGCGCTTTCATAACCGCCGATTCAATGCTTTCCACAGATGCACACCATAATATGAGACTGATTTTTGCCCCCCCATCACTCGTTTTAACAGACGGATGTGAGTGTTTGATAGTTACAAAGGTAATGATATCAGTAATGCCAGTTTTTGACGGGGGGGGGGGTAGCAAAAAAGACCCTCGACTAGGTTCAATAAATTGTGCACTTGTCACAAGTCTGATCCTCTGAGAGATCGGGGGATGAGACTTGTAGGAAGTCCAAATAAACTGTAATGCATTCCTAATTTACCATGTAGAAGTTCCCCCATTTGATTCGGGCTTCTTTTCTAGGGGAATCCAATTGGCCATAGCGGACTTGGTCTTATCTACTTGCGCGGAAGTGGAGTTTCAAAGGTATCATTTTCTATTGCTATTATTAGTGCGTTTTACAAGGTATTCATTTAGAATATCAACAATATGATAAAAGAAAGGTTTTTTGAATGTACATTTAGATATGTTAATGGATTATGAGCGGTTCTGGTATTATGTTAAAAACATATATTCAGCTCAAATTTGATTTTCAGCTGCTTCTTGAATCGAGAAAATGAAGCCACCTTCCTATCTTGCATGTTATGAGTACTGATCTCCTTCCCTGCTAATGTTTCAATTTCATCTAATGTATAGAATGACCGGGGATGGGGTTTCTTTACATGGCATGTGTGGCGGCGGTCCGTCCGTCCGAATTACTTGCTTCAACTGAAAACGTCTCCACTTATTTTTGCCCAAAGATATTGATCAAAATCCAGATTGATCTACCAATAACTAACATAGATTTTCATTGGTGGCTCAAAATATCACACCACCGACGTCATCGACATATTTTGCATAAAAGAATTCTAGCTAAACATTTCACCTGCTGGCAGCTGTCGTTGATATTTCTGATCTATGATGGCCATCTTGCAAGGGTGGACCTCGCCATAATTTACGATTACAAGAAAGATAGCATCAGTTTTCAATTGTTTCCAGTTCTAGTCACTGGAGGAGATTCCGAAGTTTGTACTTAATTCCGCTTTTTACGATTCATAACTTATCAGGGACGTCAAATGTAGCAAAAGAATGTATTTTCTGAATCTTACTGGTGAAGATCTTTTTCATCAGTGTATACAGCAAATCGGCTAGAGTTGTTCAACCCATTTCAAGTCATGCGACCTTACTTTGGGGAAGTTTCAGCATTGTACATCTCTTGATATTCATGTCAAAAATTTTCACAGCGCGCAATATGTTAAAGAATTCAAGAGATATTTCATCAAGAGATGGATCACACGATTTAAAGTACATATTTCATGAACCTGATTGGTTAAGACGATGCATTTCTCTCAATTGTTTATTACAAAGCACAGGATCAAGGCTGAATTTTCATTGCAATGAAAGTTCGTGAAGCAGGAATGAAAGGTCACAAAAAAATGGAATTTCATTGCTCGCTTCTTTGTCACATTAACCAATTGCTAACGTGACATCTGTCCTTTAAAATGGGTGTCAATGAACCTCAGCGCATTTTGTCAATTCGATGCTGTTTGAAATTACTTTTTCTGCTGCCTCCGAAGAAAATTCTAAACATAATATAAAAAGAAACGTTCATTCAAAACTATCAACAAATGCCAGACCATGGCATGCATGTACTTGAAGCTATAGCCATGCTAGCTGAAGATACCGCAAAAGTGATTCTAACAGCGTTGCGGAACACACACCCCCCGGGGGGTGGTAACTGCCATATATGCTCATACGGAAGTGCCATTTTTTGTGGTGCCTTCTTTCGCACTGAAAATAAATTTTTGGGGTATCATTTTTGGTAAAATCACAAGAAGTCATAATTGTTGGGGTGTCATTTCACAACTATAATTCTTTAGGGTATTGATTTTGATCAAATTTCACATACTTAGTCAAAATTTTGGATTTTGTCGCAATCTTAGGGTACATATTTTCAATGACCTGTAAACTTTGGGGTATCGTTTTCGCGAAAATGTATAAACTTCAGGGTGCGATTTCAGGCGTCAAGTGACATACCCCTGTCACCCGCCTATTGAAGTTACTCCTCCGGGAACAAGAATTGAATTTAGAGCTCATAGCAAAAATTTCTTATATGGACAAAATAGAATCTGTTATCATTCTACTGCAGTTTTATGGTCGCACTCAAAGGATTATGGGATAGTTGCCAACTGCTGTGGCACTTTCCTTTCCTAAACGACACTGATGTATCTACGTTCGCCTACTGGGATGAAGGGATCCGAACATCTGTCTGTCAGAGATGTTTTGACCGAAAATTCACATGTTGATTACATAGTTCTAGCCTAGTTTAGATTATCTGTGGACGGAGTTATTATCATAGGTTACTTACTGCTGTTGCAACAATCGATATTCATCAAAACGATAATCATTTGTAGGAATATTCTCTGTCAAGGCAGATCCATTTGGCACTGAATCTGTGGCTCGACGAGCTTGTTTTAGACATTTCATTTGATAAACGTATCTTCTTCTAAGAAACGTATGGACATTGTCATTCTTTTTTATTCACAGTTTCATTCATAGTTTTATTCATAGTTATTCATAATTTCTATTCCTCGTAGGATTACGCCAAGGCCATTTCACATTTCAATCTTGCAGCAGAACAAAGCTGGCCGGAAGCTCAACTTCAGCTTGGAAATATGTATTATCGTGAGCAGTACTAGCTTGCCCTTAGCTTACATCTGTTCGATATTCTTCACATGAACTTTTACATAACTTGACAATCAAAATTTCCCTTTTAGATAATTAAGTCGTCCAGGATCATGTTTGCGCTTGAATGCAACCATTCGTCTTCAGGTGCCATCGCTTATTTTGGAGATCGTGAACTCCAACCGCTGTCTATCTTTGTAACACTTGATCCTGCCCAGTTCTAACTAATCTCTGATGATGCCGAGCAGTTTTCTTCTTTGTCTGTCTCTGTCCTTTGAGCCCTCAGTTCTTCCTGCTGTGAATCAATTCTTTGATATTTCCTTCCCTCGATTCCTTTAGCAGCTCTTTCTCATTGCCCATTAATCTCACTATTTCTTCGTTACCTTCTCTGTCAATAATGCAATGATACGACAGGCTAGGCATATTCAGCTGACCTTATTTATACCTACTTCAGGTGAAGTGACCATACACTTAAAAATCATCTCTTTTTCTTTTGATACAGTTACCGATCTTTCGCTTTTCTTTGTGCAAAGCTCTTAACTCGTATGAAAAGAAAGATTCCCTAAAAGGGCAATTACGTGATCTGAAGTGAGTGTAAATAACGCTAGCTGAATTGCCTGTTCAGTGCTTTGAGAGAAAGAAGCAAGTTGACATGTCGCAAAGTTCGCTAATGTCGACTTTTGAACTTCATGATAAAATCGGTGAAATTTAGAATGAAATATCATATTTGACATGTATGTTTTTTTTGTGAGTTTGTGACATTCGTTTTTATCTTAGATGGACTTGGTGTTAGCCGAGATTATCAAAAAGCTGTCAAATACTTCACCCTTGCCTCCCAGTCAGGTACGTTTATGAGCATAGGTTTCAAATTTTTGAGAAGGTTAGTGCAAAATTCTATGGTCTAGTTCTTTTAATAAATGGCATGCAATCAACCTTCAACTTTAACCCAATTTCTATGATTCTACCTTTTTCGGACTTCTATGACATCTTCAATGTATTTCAGGTTAGAGGATCTTTCTTCTTTTTCAAGAATTAAAGAACCATTTTGAAAACTGTGAAACCAAAGCTTCTAAAGTTGTTGAGAAAATAGGGAATGATTTTCAAGAAAACTGTATTTATGAATGGACTTTCTACAATACACCTAATCGGCCAAGGTTTGTTTTACCCATTTCAAAGTCATGTGGCCATACTCTTGGGAAGTTTTAGTATTATACTACTTTTTCAGCCATGGCACAACTTAGCATGGCACGAAATATGTTAGACAAATCAAAAGATGTTTTATTAAGAGATTGATCACATGACTTGAAATGGGTGTAAACAAATCTTAGCCAATTTTTGTATAAAGGCCTGTTTATATGAGGAAAAACACCTCACTTGGACTTGCCAGGCCCGGGGCTGAGAGGTTAGACTCTACCTTTCAATAGAATCCTTTGTATCTCATTTCACGTTCATTTCGTGGTGTTGCATTCGCAAACGCAACACCACCGGTAGAGTGAAGTTCCACCTCACTAGAGGCGGAATCTCACTTGGGTGAGGTGAAATTGTTCCATATAAACGAAACACCACCGGTATGGTGAAGTGAATTGAAGTTATTCGTTGATTCTCATTGGTCAGTTCATGCTGATTTCATGGAAGAGAGGCTTTACTCCACCTCGCCTCTCAGCGCCGGGGCTGACTTCAGGTGAGGTGAAAAATCTCATATAAACATTGACTGAAATTTATTTCGCCTGTCAGCCTCGGGTCTGGCAGGTGATATGTTTTTCTTCATGTAAACAAGGGCCTAAATGTATCAAGCACCGATCTTTCATTCTGCTGGTTTACGATTTAGAAATTTGCTGGCGCCGCAGCCTAATATGAGTGGACATATAAAAATATGATACATTTTCGAAAGTATTCAAGATTTTTGAGAGGTCCTTTTGTTGAATTATTGCTAAGTTGCAGAAATTTATTGCAAGCAATTCAGTTTCAAGAAATGGACGATTTACACCGACGTTTTAAAGTTTTGAAACAAATGCTCGTGTAGTACAGTAAGGCCCCGCATTTAAGAAACCACCTAAAAGAAACTTTTAGGCTACTGAAAAATGATTAGCCCTCCTGCCTATAAGAAACTCTTGAAGCGCACACCCAAAATAAAGTTTCTTGTATTTTGAGTGACAATAAGTACTGCTCTGAAAGTATTACACTTCATACAGGAATCATTAAAAAATTGCTGGCAAGATATTTTGGATTTAATAGATTTTTACCTAAATTTTAATTCATGTCCTTGAAAATCATTGTTGACATATATATATGGCTGAATATGGATGATATACTCATAAGCAGTCCCATTTTGGTGTAACTTACTTGCCTAGGACTTCCAAGAAAATAGATTGGAAACTTAAGAAACTTGAGCCTAAAACATGAGAAGTATCAGAGATATAAGAAACATTTTAGACTACAGGGTGAAAAATTAGTTTCTTAAATGCGGGGCCTTACTGTATTTGTACTCGTTGTAGTCAGTGCAAAATTTTCAGATTGGAATATCAGAGATTTTACTCCGTTAGAAGATTTGTAAAATGATAGATGGAATTTAGGTATGTGTAATCCTGCGCAGTTCTGATGCCATCTCTTATTCAACCTAATCTCATGGCAGGAATTTATTCATAACACAAGTAAAGTCGGATTCCTGAGTCAGTTTTTTGTAATTTTGTAATGCCATTTAATTTTGCTCATCAGGTAATGTTCTAGCTGTGTACAATCTCGCTTCGATGCATGCTAGTGGGAATGGTGTTCTACGTTCTTGTCAAACTGCTACAGAGGTATAGTACCAAAATAATCTGCTTTGTTTTCAACGAGTCTTGTTATTCCTTCATTTATTACCCGGCTTACTTTAGCAGTGTTTCAGTACCTGGTAATGGTCAGGGTGGACTGACTATAGAATTAATCCATTTAATCCATTTAATCCATCGATCAGTTTGACATAATTCCGTAGAAAGCAGGGACATTGTTCTGATGAAATACCTCTCCCAGAGTCTTTATGCCACAAACGTTCATTGTGATTGATTTAGGTTGTAGTTTGCGTATAGTGATTAGTTTACACGTATTCTGTGTTTCTTTTTTGTGTATCGTCCTAGTAGCGTTCCTTGTTTCTTGTTATATGTAAGAACATGGGGTAGCCATGCAATTTTGCTCCTCACGTTATTGTCCCTGTAGTGTTGTACAGTTGCATAATATTTATATGTAGAGTAGGTAAACATGTATTGTAAGAATTTTATATGGATAAAACAACTATAGAATTAGGTCCTCGGGGATTTTGCAGTGAAAGAGCCCGAAAAATTTCTTGTTTCGTACACTCGTAGAATTTTTTTTAGATCATGGGAAAAAGTGCTTTTGATGTATTAAGCCTGATTTCCACTACGCGGAATATTCTGATCGCAATGACCTTTTCCAACCATCTGATTGGCTTGTGGAAAAGTGACGTCGCTCAAAAGAAGAAACCCATTCAACCGTAAAGCGGAATCGTGCTTGCGAACAAAATATGACTGTGTTGAGAGGAATTTTGGGCCTAGTAGAAAGTAGGATTTAAAAAGATCGATGTGTCCACATTTAGTAAACACCATTCTTATTACTTTGTGAGTAATAATTCCATCCTAAAAGCAAGAGTTGGCGCCTTTTTTGAGGTCAATTGAAAAATGTCCTTTTTATGTAGTATCATGCACGGTGCTTAAATACATTTGGCATGAACCGTGAGTAAGCCTTCAATCCAAAAAGGCAAAATTTATAACCTTTTTTGGGGTCAATTGAAATGTCTTTTTGGTGAAGTAACGGAAACAGTATATGCACTTTTAGTATAAACCGTTCCCGTTACTATTTGAGTAGTGATTCCACCCATACAGCAAAAATTTGCAACTTTTTCAGGTTAAGGGAAAGTGTCCCTCTTGTGGAGTAACGGAAACGTTGCAAACACATTTAGTGTACACCGTTCCCGTTAACTGTGTTATTAAGAATCCCATCCATGTAACACATGCAAAGTAACCAAGGCATTTGAAAAGTGGTCTTTAGTCCACTTTGCCTTTTGCCGTAAATTTGCTGTGGAAATCTTTTGATTTCTTGACCTGTTTCAAAATGGCGGTTTTCATTATTTTTGAGGCCCTTATTTCACCAAATTTCTATCGTAAACCAGAAGAACTACAGATTTCTGCTGCCCACTATGCTGTTTGAAACTATGTTTTCCTTGAAGCTTGCTTCAATTTTTCTTTATTGATTTTAGATTCATGATGATTTTGATTTTTCAAATTTTTTTATGATTTCTCCTAAAAGTTGATTAAATTAAAAAATAAGCAAGGTATTACAAAATTTCCATCATAGATTTGCAACAAAATACCCTTGTTTCCTTTCAAGCCATTCATTTCGAAGAAAGATGTGATAGAATCTTTGAGCCAGATGTTCACTTGTCCCTACATTTTCATATCGATTCCTTGTACCAATAAATAAAGCAATCTTAACCTCGATTTCAGCTTTTCAAAAGCGTAGCAGAAAGAGGCAAATGGTCTTCATGGTTTACTGAAGCATACACAGCATACAAAGCCGGTGATATTGAGACTGCACTCATCAAATATTATGTGCTAGCAGAACTTGGATATGAAGCTGCTCAAAGCAATGTCGCTTACATTCTTGATAAAGGTATTAATTTATATCCTAAGAAATAAAAGAACCTAACAAGTATTGGGGAAATAAAAATTTCCAGTTTTGAGTTTTGATATTGGAAAGGCTCATCTAAATGTCTTAAAAGCTGTGCATACTGCAAAAGGGCTTAGCCGATCCTGCTACTTGGAACATGTTTCAGTTAATCGATGGGCGACTTGGTAAGTTAAAGGAGTTTTTCAAAGTTAGAAGCTTGCATTTGCAAAGAACGACAAAATTTAGACGTATCCTGTGTCTTACACGCGTCGTGAACAATAGGTCGCCAAGAAAACAATACTGCTTGTGACTCCTTTCTTCTTTCTATCTATACATAAGCCTATTACTATCTAAAGCTCCCCTTGACACGTTGTGTTAGTCGAGCAATAATGGCCCATACCTGAAACTTGACGATTCTCTGCTTTAGTCAGCGAAAAATTGTCCTGAAATGATTGCGTTTCGTCATACATTGCCTCTTCGAGAGAGGAAATTGTTTAAAGGAAAACCAGGTATATAAGAGATTGGGATCTGGACATTGCATTCACCCCAATCGAATTTTCATTATTCTTTTTCTATCATTTTTGTTATAAATTTCTTTTTCATTGGCTTACAAAAAATGATAGCTAAAAACAGCGAGGGAATTAAGTCTAACGTCAAAATGTTTAATACATATGCTAGATGAAATATTTACAATTCATCGAAATTGCATAATATGAAACAAATTTATAAAAAATTTATCATAACAAGGCCAACTTTGGAATGAATATGCGACACAGCTTGAACAATGTTGCGCGTAATTTGCAGCATAAACATTGCCGAATTGAATACCTTATTCCTACAGCTAGAAATGAGGAAGGTCAATTTTAGCTTGATAACTTTCCAGTGTATGGTTATAGTTTTCCTCCTTGTTATAATGATCCTGTACATTGTAGGTGAATCGTCTTTGTATGCAAAAAATGAATCTTTCGCAAGAGCATTGTTGCAGTGGAACAGAGCTGCTTCGCAAGGTATGTCTTTTGGAATGCAGCGTTTATTCATGCTCTCTAGCTCCGAAAGAACAGCTTCAACTCTGCAAAGAGTTTGTTCTTTCATTTAATATATGTTCGGGGCAGAGGAAGCAAACCTCTATGAAAATAACTGTTTAAGTCTAGACTTATTACATAAGTCCTTGTTTTTGCTCCGTTTTCCCCAAAGATACCCCCACAATACCCACTCCGCTGAAATGACAATTCAATTCAATAGCGTAAAGCTTGCACGAAAGTCTTCAGTCTAGTATACATTTACGAACTTTTTCGTGATGTGGCCGTGAACTTTTTGTGTTACGTTGGACTTGCTACAAGTCTCTCTCGTGGAAAAAACAGGAGAAGTAAAAAAGCGAGAGAGACTTGTAATACTTGGCATGCTCATTAATATTCATGAGCCATCGAGCCTTGCTTCCATTTTCAAAATGACGGGGTTGTTGTCAACTATTTCATCGAAGCCTGAGTGGGCCATTGTCAAAGAACATCGCAGAGCATCGCTCTGTTGTATCAATGTCCTCTCTAGGCATATGATTGGATATTGGTTTTTTGTAAAAGGATGCCGGCTGGACAGAATCCTGTCCAGCCAACGATCCAGGCAACCAAGTATTGCAAGTCTCTCTCGCTTTTATTCCTTCTCCCATTTTTGCCGCAAGAGAGACTTGTAGCAAGTCCAGTGTTACGTTTACTTACGATACATGGGTAATATGTGTCCTATCAGTTCATTTTAACAAAAATGAGAATTGATGAACAACATAACTTGCTTCCACAAGCATATGAATTCGAATGGTATTTATGATATACGAGTATAATATCGAGAAATTTTCATATGAAGAGAGGGGGGGGGCATTTCAATGAAATTGACTGATGCATTCCAGGAACAGAATGATTAACGTTGCAATAATCATTGGTTTATTCTATCGTCAAAGGCTACACTGTTGCGAGAGTGAAAGTAGGAGATTACCATTTCTATGGGCTGGGCACTGAAATTGATTATGAGGTCGCAGCTCTGCATTACAGACTCGCATCTGAACAACAGAACAATGCGCAAGCCATGTTTAATCTCGGTTACATGCACGAGCAAGGACTTGGCCTCAAAAAGGTATGTGACTACCCCTTTATGTATGATGAAAATTAAGGCTTGAATCGTATTTGGATATTTGAATTTCAATTGTATTTTTTGTATTGTAGATTCGATAGAAAAAAATTAGAGCTTTCATTCGTCTAAGAACTGTAAAATGAAATTATTTTGCTACGCATGTTTACGCATAGTTTCGATTATAAACTCATTATTTTGTGACTCGCTGATGAGAACTTTCATTCACTTGTTCATGTATATATTTGTTTGAAGTTGGTATCTAAGTAGTTTTACAAAAGTAAAGCTAATTTACACCAACTATTTACAATAAACCTGACGAAACACATATCAAAATCAACGGAATTAAACTTGCTCAAATAGTCTTATTTGATGATTTCGTTCATCAGTTACACCTAAGGCACATGTTCTTTAAGTATTTCCCGTTTATAATCTGTTCTTGTACAGGGTTCGGTAGAAAGAAGTCTACATGTTTGAAAATTTGGCTGATAGAAGTATGACTCTAGTGATAACAATGCTTTTTATGCTGATAGATAATCCCATATGAAAATTCGATTGGTTATTTTCATCATTATTAAAGTCGTTTTGCAGAGAATACTCGATAAATTGTAATGAATCGAAATTACATCGTTTTATGGACATAGTATATCCCGTCTGAAGCTTTATATGACAGATAACTACTTACACTACTTTAACTTACAATACTACGACAACCACACTATAGGGGAAAAATACTATGACAACCCCGAGACCTTTAAAAAACATTGAAAATGCATTTAGATTAATTGTTAACGGGCAAAGAAATGTTCTTGACCCAATACCGCTGTAATGTTACCTTTTGAGCTCTATGGGGGGAGGGAGGAATATGATATCGCAAGTTGCTCTGAGTAAGGGTAATCTTAAAAATTTCTTCACGTATTTCAAAGTAGTCTTCATGAATTCAGTTCACCTTAGTTTCCAATTCTTTATAACTGGAAATTAATATAAGAAAAACTTGAAAAATACTGTGGCCTTACAGTTGTCAACCAAACTTCGGTTCATCCCACTTTGTCAAGTATATATTCTCTGCACTTCGATAGTTCTAATAAGAAACTTCTTTTTGCCGCAGCTGGTAGTTTCCCGCTCTTAAAATATTTTTGCTTTTCATATGTGTCTGATCGTTAGAACATAAGATTTGTTGTTAACTTTTACTTGTCGCATTCTTAGTGAAACCTTGATCAACTTGTGTCTTTTTCCGTCCCTCTCCCCTCCCGGGTAATAGGCTTAATCGCAGGCTACAGTATATTGAGTAGCTACTCCGTTGTTTCCTAGCACTTCTGTTTAGCTGCCTTAGAAATTTACTGGAATAATCTTTCTGATCCTAGGATATTCACCTGGCTAAGCGATTTTATGATATGGCTGCGGAGTCAAACCCAGATGCTCAGGTTCCAGTTGCCTTGGCAATGGTTAAACTTGGAGCATATTTCACGTTAGACTGGGCACAGCAGGTATAGTAATCAAGGCCAAGTTCTGATTCTTTGTAATATCAAATATTTTCATTTCCTGCGAATTCAAGGAGCGCAGAAAATATGAATCATTTATTACTCGTAGTTATATTAGTCTGAATCAATTCCATGCTATCCCTGTTCATATAGTGCTCAGATGTATACTGTTCAGAAATTTCAGTAGTATCCTTGGGATACCACGGAGCAAATTCAGTTTGATAGAATTTCAATATCATCAAATTTCGTTTAGCATGAGCAAGTTGTAGGTATATTCTGATAGCAGAGTGCAAGGATTATTTAATCAAACTGTTGGCTTTCAAAGAATTGGCAAACGAGCTACTGTTTGAAAAATATTCAGCCACTGTAAGGGATAGACCTTTTATCTATTTTGCAAAGAGGGGTGGATTATGCACGGTATCCCTGCCTATTGGTTGAAAGTGATTGGCGGAAATGCCTTGTGTACATAAAAAGCGTGGCATATTTCTTCAAAATGTGGAGCAATGTTGCTTGATCAAAACTATGGTGCAAGTCGGCAAAAAGGACTATCTGTTGATGAAAGCTTTGAGTGAAATGACTTTTCTAGTTGTTAAGGATTGACCAGCTCTTCTTATTCGGAAGAAATCCTGGCTATTCCATATTTCTTACATCTTGTTCTTTTTCTATAGAACTACAAATTCTGGGAGAAGTACAACATCAAAGAGCTGCTTGGTAAAGACTGGGACCTTTATGTTATTACTGGACTTGCAATTCTGCTTGGTTTGATATTGCTAATAAGAAGGACTCAGGCTTGATTTTCAAGGTGAAATGTGAAAGGTGAAAGGTAGCTAGGCTTCTATTTAAATTTTTGTCAGTTTAATAACATCTTCTATATACAGCATTCTTAAGGATGTGTGATATGAATTCATTTGCACAAATTTGCTTACTTGAGTTGTCATTAATTCATTCTCAGGTCTACTGTTTGTATCAAAGGTGTCAGGTGAAAGTGCCACAAAACTGCAATACTATAACTATTTTACGTGAGTAATTGTGGCTTAGATGTCACACATGACATCTAATTTGAGGCAAACTTTTCATTTGCCACCAGAAGTCTACCAGCGTCAGGTCTGAACACTCATAAATGTTTTGTCAATTCTATCAAAAAATTTTGTCAAGTCTGGATGCGAAAACTAAATCTTGTGGCGTTGAATGCTTTCAATTGTTTCTTATACCATGGGCAAGAGGAAACAAGATATTTATTCTTTGATAATATGTATACACAAAGACAAAATTAGGACATATTTGGCCACGATTTGAATCGAAGTGAGGAAACTGCGAGGAAAGGCAGACAGAAGCAAAGATATAAACACATGTATGATTGTGTAGACATTTTATTAAAGAATAAACACTTCGTTTCCTCTCACCCATGGTGATACATGAATCACGAAGGCAACTTTGAAATACCTTCATGTATCTCAACGTTTTTGATAAATCGCAACTACCCTCCCCATTGGTGAACAATGCTCATCTTGTTGTTCATTTTAGAGTATTGTCTCTCGTTTATTTATATTTTTGTCAAAATATGTTCCATGATAGAAATCAGGTGGTTTTCCTGACAATTGTTCATGCTTAGGTTGATATTCAATTAAATTCCCCAAATGCCTGACCGGACATCTATTTATGGATAGACCATGGCTTAATTGTAAATGGCCGCAGGATTATTACGTAATTCTGTGCTTCTGTGGTACCGTTGTATATTTGTATAAGGATTCGTTGCAATTTTGCCCGAGCATTTAAAAAATCCTCCTTGGCCAATGATTCCAAGTTGTTCAGTGTATTGATTAGTTGATCAGTTGATCAATCAGCCGTCCCTACCACGTGTACTTCTATCATTATGAAATGAGAGAAGTACAGGTGATAGTGACGGATCGATTTTAAGGTCTTTAGCAGCTCATCTGAAACGAAATTAAGGTGGAAATCGTTGAGATTGAATTTAGGGGATACAATGAAAAAGGTGAGTAAACCCGATGTTTCAAGTAAATTCCTCAACAAGGTAAATGTACATCATCCTGAAAGACAGAGCAATTTTATTTTGAAGTCTTTAGCTCTCTTACTAGGCTTAAGACTTAGCAGACTCAAAATCATTATTCTACGCTAAGCCATTGAGTGAAAAATAGACAATTTTCATATACTACTTTTCTGCTGGGTATTGAGACTTGAAGCAAGTCTGTAAATATAGAGAAATTCTAGGTAAGGAAGAGTTGCATTTGAATATTTTTCCTTGGTAAAGGTGTAGATAAATGGTTTCAAATAGTAATCTCGAAAAAAATCATTAAGGGCGTATTCTTTTGGGCATCTTCTGAAAACGGCAGAGTTGGTAGAAGATAAAATCCCATTCTTTTGGTACCCTTCTACCGAAAACGGTACACTTCGCAGACTTCAGATCGCTTTTTATAAAAGCCCATTCTTTTGGTCATTCTGTTTTCGGTAGACTTCCGAGAGATTTTTGACGTATTCTTTTGGGCTCTTCTGAAAACGGTAGAGATCCGAGGCTTCGGAAACCTTCTGCCTCTGAGCTGGCAGACTTTGGAAAGATCGCAAGCATTGTTTCGTGAATGAAAGTTTTCAAAAACACGCGAAAAAACAATGACACTTCACAGATTCTTTTCTCTTGCGACTGGCATAACAGCAGTACATTGCATTGCAATGGTTTCAATTCGCTCTGTCGAACAACAACATTCGAATTCTCATGTTTTCAGCATTCCGTTCCCATTCTTTTGGCATTATTCTCTGCGAAGTCTGCCAACCCTACCATTTTTAGAATGCGTATTCTTTTGGTAACTGAAATTTTTCTCTGCGAAGCCTACCGTTTTCAGAAGACTTCGCAGACATCAGATGCCCAAAAGAATACGCCCTAAAAAGATTGCAGCATTAATCTAAAAGGACACGTAGAATTACCAACCTTTTGAAATTTGCAGCTCTCTGCACCGCTGCTATGATTGAATGCTGTAGAAAACGAAAATGATTTTAGTTCCCTGGAGACTTTGATGCAACAAAGACAAATAGGACAAGCCTTGTTATGCGGATTTAGCAGAATGTTTTTAAGCCCAACCAATTTGGAAGCCTTTTGTTCACAACCCATTTTTGCTTGAACATACAGAAAACGATTTGGCTCGTCAAATCTTCCCGCTTTGACGAATTGCTCTCGAAGCATGTTTTGAAACTCATTGGCGAATTCTGCTTTTGAGGCAAGTTTCCGAACGAAAGCAGTCTTACTTTCCATGCAAAAATAGGTTAGTTGTTAATAAAAAAACTCGTTACTGGTTGAGCAAGGCTTGAGCTATCAGAAAACGAATATAATTTACGAAGCCAATGAGAAATCAGAGTCTAACAACTCAATGGAAGCAAGGAAATTCTAGTACTGCCCGCCTTGAACAAATTTTTGCGTGACTGACTCGAAGATTCATGCTAGTGCTTTGCGTGCAACGGACAGAGCTGAGGAGACCGACTCAAGATCATCCTTTAAACTGTCCTTCTCGCTGCCTCGACAGCTTCAGCCCTGGCAGGCTACCTTTCAAAAAAGACACTAACTCTTGTATGTACATAAAACTTTCCATGGGAATATTGGCAGCCGTACTTATAAAATCTGTCTTAAATTGTATATCAAGTCAGGTAGGCGATAACACAAATTACCGGTGCAAAACACTTCAATCATCTTTTTCGCGAGCATTGTCATATAATACCTTATTTGACTCACGATATAGAGACATTTGAATGAATGATCATTTGCCAGCCTTTCTGGCAACTAATTTGCCTCTCCAGTTACCATTCTACGAACACACTCTTTAATATTCATGTATTGGCATGGTTTTCTAAGTGAACTGAAGTTCGTCAGGATATGAACATGCAGTTTTTGATTTGTCAAATATTATTTGAAGCCTATGTCAAATTTAAGATTTCATTTGTACTAATAATAAACGTGCTCAAGAAAACTTGCACACTTTAAGTAGCTCTGAGTAGTTACCGTGGGACCAACAATATAACCTTATTGTGCGCATTAAGTCAGCGAACAATCATTCAGAAATGCCTTGAAGTGCGAAGCAAGACATAACGGTTCTACATTGGTGGTCAAGTTCAACGATTTGTTTAGATTTATGATGCTGTTGGACAGCTATCAATTGAACTTTCTGTCAGTGGAAATTATCGTCATTTTGCTCCACCCATCTCTTCTTAACAACAGAATCTTCAGACTTTTAATGGTCTCTAAGGTGAACTCGTAGCATATGAAGTCTTGTATGGTAGAGTCCTATCTTCTCATGGACTCAGTTGATATCATAAATACCAAGCGATCCCACTTACCTACCCATATACTTACCATGAGCAAAGCTTCATGTGCTGGCCTACCTGCATACCTTTAATGAAACTGTGTTTTGTTACGCGCACTCTTCACTGGTCAAGCCGGTACCACGGTTTCAACTGAGCTTGCAGAGACGATACCAGAATATCAATGAGGTGAGTTTCGTGTTTGACCATGTGTACCAATTAACAACAACCTCTTATCCCTGTGGTCATTTTGAGTTCTTCAATTCAACAGCATTTTTCTCTATCCGATTTAACCAATCTGTTGCAGGTCCTTTCCGTTGCACAAAGTTCATAATCGCGGCCTCACGTCACGTACAAACGTATTTTATGTTACTGTCACGAATTTGATTGTGCATGCGTGTTCCGAGATGCCCAGCTCATTGATTACACGAACACCTAGCACGCAATGAGATCTCGTTCAAACCGCACAATAGATCTGAAGAGTACGTCAAGCTAGTTATCAATACTAGTGCCCATGCTTCTTTGTGCAAAGGCTGTATGAGATGTGTGGATTAGACCCTGTTGAGTCCTGTTCTTGTTCTATCTGTCATACATACATTGCCATCACTGCTCCTCATAAGGGCATAGGGAATAAAATTTGGGGAGCTGGTGGATAAAAAATCCATTGTTTACGAAAATGTGCTCCACGTAAGACCGATTCCTGGCCGATTATGGCCAATTTTACCCGCGCCCCCCAAATCCTCGCTTCCAACGCCTATGCTGCTCTTCAGCTATCCTGACAGTACATTCTAATCTAGTGTGGCTGGTGGAGATGAAGGATCACTTCACGAGTATCATATCTAGTCCGACCTTCTTTTCTGGCCTACTGTCCAATCTTGGCAATCTTCTTCCCACAGCTCTACCTTCTTAGAACCCGCTTAAGAGAAGGGTAGGGAGAAGCGAAATAATACAGCAGAATGATGGCGGAGTGACGGACTTTGCTACTTTTCCATGCTACTACATCTTTCTTACAATTTAGCTACACGCAGATTGATAAAATGTTCTCATGTCTAATTTCAAATCTAGGCAAAACTTTAAGATCAGATGCGATAAATGTTGTTGCCTATTTATTTTTAATAAATTGATGGAAAGCAACCTTAGTTTGTTCGCCATAATCCCAGAAAATCCATTTTTGATTCATGTTTTTTCTAATTTCAACTCTCACCAATGTCCACCAAATTCCTTCGGTATCTATTGCGTCCTTTTCTTGCAAGAAGTATCACTTTTACGTTTTCCGAGGGCCTACCTATTTTCCAGTTTTCCGAAGGCCTACCTAATTTCCGAAGGTCTAAAAGTTTCCAGGCATTTTTATTCATTCTGCTCGTTTCACTAACTGAATACAATCTCAAACTGTACGTTAGGCTTTCATTGATAGGTTTAGACATTAATCTCCAGGATTGGACTTTGACATGAACTTCTGAAGCCGTCCAAAAAGTACGTAACTTCATCTACTTTGTCTGCCTATGATTTGTCTGCGAAATGATTTATCAGTGGGTCCTTCCAATATGGAATGCTTTTTCAAATCTTAGGGAAACAGTTTGGTCTTATAAATATTGCAAATAGTCAAGTAGCGGAGTTTCATCCTATCCTGTGATATCAAATTGTCACTCAAGACTAACTTCCCAGTTGATAGTTTAGCCATAGTTCAGACCGTGTCGATTGGACAAAAAAATCAACCAATTCGCAAACAGCTTGTTATAGTTCTATTAGCATTGGGCTCGAATCTAAGCAAAACTTTAAGATCAGATGCGTTAAATGTTGTTGCCTAATTATTTTTAATAAATTGATGGAAAGCAACTTTAGTTTGTTCGCCATAATCCCAGAAAGTCCATTTTTGATGCATGTTTTTTCTTATAAGAGACTGGATATAGGAAACAAGTACTAAGATGGCCAAAATGTTAAGAAACTGTAGTACAATGTCTGAGAAGTGTTACGAAACTTTTCAAAGTAAAAAGCGTGGATTTTGTAGCAAATAGATCGTTGAACCTTTATTTTTTTGCAATATCAACTAACCATTTATTTGTGTTTTCATCATGAAAGCACACTGTTTGTTCCTATATGATGAAGAAACATTTCTGTAGTAGTTTAGGGACCACATTGACATAATTCATGCATTCAAAAAATAAGAAACCAATTAAGAAACTTTTAGTACTAAGATGGACAGAGTTTCATGTTGAATTAAGAAACTTATAGTAGCTACTATGGCCTGATTCAAGTTTCTTATAAAAACACGTGTATCATCATTGCAAAGTTGAAGCGTTTCTAAGTTTTATGAAAGGATGTACCAGAGCAGGTATCGTAAGCTTTGACGAAGATTGAAAGCACCATAATTTGTAGACTGATTGAGGAAAGACAGTTGACCAATAGGAGAAATACCCACTTTTGAAGATTTGAGCAAGCAAAGATCTTTTTTTGGCTCACGATTTAGCAATGTGAAGACGTCACAACTACAAAAGTAGCAGAAATTTCAAGAATGTTATAACTACAGTAAGGCCCCGCATTTAAGAAACCACCTAAAAGAAACTTTTTAGGCTACTAAAAATGATTAGGCCCCCTGCCTATAAGAAACTCTTGAGGCTCGCACCCAAAATAAAGTTTCTTGTATTTTGAGTAACATTAATTGCTGGTCTGATAGAGTGAGAGCATTGCACTTCAAACATGATTCATTAAGAAATTACTAGCGAGATATTTTGGATTTAAATTTTTGCCTAAATTTTAATTCATGTCCTTGACAATCATTGTTGACATACATGTATGGCTGAATATGGATGATATACCCACAGACGGTCCCATTTTGGTTTAACTTATTTGCCCAGGACTTCAAAGAAATTAAATTAGCAACTTAAGAAACTTGAGCCTAAAACATGAGAAGTATCAGAGATATAAGAAAAATTTTAGGCTACGGTGTGAAAAAGTAGTTTCTTAAATGCGGGGCCTTACTATAAACAAATGATTTGTAGTACGAAATTTTGAAATAGCTAGCCTTAAATAGCGGAATCATCAAGATAAACCCATGGGCAAACATAAACTTGTAACTGACACTACCGGGCTGTTTTAGCCCGGTATCATTGATCTGTTCTTCGCATGAACCAAACTGAGAAGTGTGCTACGAAACGCGTATTTGGTGTAATAATTTAGTGTAGCAACGTTGTTGGTAAGTGATTACTTGATTTTCTTGCAGGTTTAATAGTTTTCTAGTTACAAGTTTATCTTGTATTTTGATTATTGTTCGTTTACAGTTGACAGTGCTTCCCTTCCGGTTACAAGTTTATTGTACCCCCAAGGGTTTACCATGATGGGTCCGCTATTGAAGGCTAAATGCTGGAACTCTGGAAATAATCACGATATCATAACTGCTCTTTCTGGAATTATGCGGAACGACCTAAAGTTCCCATCAGTTTTATTCAGTTGAAAGAATTGGGCAATAACGTTTGAGCCATATGCTACAATCTTGGTCAAAATACTTGGGACAAGTCACAAAATTGCACTTCTTCAGTCTTTGTTTATGTTGCTTGAATCAAACGCCATCCGACCATCTCAACATTGAATTAGGGGGGAAGGGGAATTAGAAGTTCCTTAAAGGGTCTGTTTCATCCAGCATTCCTTTCACGTGTCGTTACTTGACTGGCCTTTGTTTGTCGCCATTTTCATGTGCCATGAAAATGGCGACAACAAAGGAAAAGCAGGAGATGACACGTGCAAGGCATGCTGGATGAAACAAACCCTTTAACGTAAGTTTGTGCATCGATATTTTAGAAAACATCATAAAAACACCGAAATTTGCTTGTGTCCCAGCTTATTTTGATCATTCTTGTATTTTGACTATCTTGTATAAAATCAAAAATGCCCTTTCGTCCCTGCGGAAATTAAAGAACATACTACCGCAATCAAAATTGGATCAGGTGTATAAAGCACTGCTCGAGAGTCATTTGAGATACAGTGATGAACTTTGGGGCAGTTTGTCAAACACAAAGCTTGATCATCTTCAACGTCTGCAAACTAGAGCACGAAGACTGATAGAAAGCTCTAGATTAAAGGATGGGTGGAGTTGCAACTGGCTTTCAGTCTCTAACTTAATAATATTTGACAGGGCCGTGATGATCTATAAAATAATGAATAGTCTCTACCCGGACAACTTGAGAGAAAGACTGGTTACCAGATCTCAAATATCTAACTATCCAACAAGAAATCAGTTAGATCTTGACACTCCAAGGCAGAACCTAGAATTCTCCAAAGGCAGTTTTTTCTATTCTGGTGCAAAAGCGTGGAATCAAATCCCATTAGAAATCAGAATGAGTTCCACGATTACCACATTCAAGAGGAAACTGAAAGAATTCCTACGAAATTAGCATCCTTCCCGAAGCACGATCCCTAGAATGATCAGCAAACTTAAGATTTATATATATATATATATATATATATATATATATATATATATATATATATATATATATATATATATATATATATATATATATATATATATATATATATATATATATATATATATATATACATATATATATATAGATATATATATATATATGTAAATAGATATTTGTAAAGTTTTATTTTTTTCTTTTCTTAGCTGATAGAGTTTTGTGTTTAAATATGATAGAATGAAAATGAAATGAAACCAGGATTGTAGTTCCATTTCAGTCCAAAGATAGGTTAAGAAATCACAAAAAATCTTACCAATGTATTTCACTAGCGTACCGTGCATAGAAGCATGCCGGTCAATGTTGGTTAGTTGTCTTGCTTAAATGACCTACCAATTAAGTTATATCAGTTTTAACCGTACGACATTAGCGTGAGATTACCCGTCGCGTGAGGTCGGCTCACCGTGCGTTTTTGAATCATGCGCGCCCTTCGCCCGTTGAATGATCCGCGACTCTGCGATCAACAAGCATGCTACGTTTCGTTGATAAATAATTCGCATTGAATATTCCGTCAAGGTTAGAGAGAGGTTAAACGGACTTAAACATGGCGGAAGAACGTGAGAGGTTGAATTTTAAATCAAAGCTTTCCCTTGACCGGTGGCATGCAATTGGACGCACGGCATGTTTCGTTATTGTTGCATTCGAGCAACACTTTTATGATAAAGAAACTTCGGAATCCCGGCTGCTTGTTGTCACGCACATTTTTCTCCACAACAAACAAGTCGTTCTCTTTGACCTGACATTCCTTACCCATTTCCCATTTGATATCGATATATTGAAGTATTCGGAGCGGAGTTATTGTTGCATATGAGCAACGTTCTAACGATAAAAGAAAGTTCCACAAATTTAAGTGAAAATCGTTAACAGTTGACGATCTCCGCTTCAGGTCATCATGGACTTTGCTTTCTGTTACTAACCTATATGTTCGCTGCAGTTCAAAAGTTCTACGCAGGAGGCCTTCAGGACCTCAACAGAGTAAGCTGTTTGGAACGGCTACTGTTTCTTAGGGCCTGTTTATATGAGGAAAAACACCTCACCTGCCAGACCCGGGGCTGAGAGGTGAGGTGAAAAATCTCATGTAAACAGCCACTCAAATTCACCTCGCTTGTCAGCCCCGGGTCTAGCAGGTGAGGTGTTTTTCCCCAATATAAACAGGGCCTTAGGAGCAACAGACCTATGATAATTAACATTCCACAAATGTAAATAAAAATCGTTTGGAGTTTACGATCCCCGCTGCTGGTTATCACACACAGTGCTTCTTCGACAATTTATTCACTTTAACTTCGAAAGTTATAGTTGTCCAGGAGGCCTTCAGGACCTCAAGTAAACTGTTTGGAAGGGTTATTGTTTCGTAGGAGCAACAGACCTACGATAATAAGTGTTCCACAAATGTAAATAAAAATCGTTTGGAGTTTACGATTCCCGCTACTGGTTATCACGCAAAATGCTTTCCTCAACAAAATAATGTTTATTGAATTAAGATATCGGTAAGAAAAGACTTTGAGAAACCACTTCAATTATTCAAGATTCTGTCATAGGAAATTTTGGAGGCCAAATTCGGATTTAGCACCCAAACTTTAGTCTAACTGTGAGTTTTCATGTTGCTAGCGGTCGTAGTGTTAATTTTATGGCAGTGTAAAGTTTGAGAATCTATAAGGGATTTGACCGTGAAATGACTCGGGGTGTAAAGTTTCACCCCGAATTCAAACCCCTTACAAATCTTTTAACCTTTTATTTTCATAAAATCAACATCACAATTGCTAGCAGTCTAAAAACACATAACTAGATAAAAGTTTTGATGCTAAATTCGAATCTAGGCTCGAAATTTTCATATGAACAATAGGAAGAGATTTTGACAAATTTCCAAAACGAGGCTGCTTTATTAAAATGGTGTATTCGTTTGTATCACATGAGTGGCCAGTCATAATAAATCACGGATAAGGGGCCAGAAGATATTCAAAGTGGCCACCAAAGGATTTTGGCAGTATGCTGGGAGGGAGGAAACTGAAAACCATAAATGTCGAAAAGGGGACGATGGAAGCTTAACAAAGCTGATCTGACCTATCTGAAGCGCAAACATCGTCCTTCGATGATCTTTGTTAAGTCTTGCGTTTCTCTTCAAAGTATCGTTAATGAACATCTTGCATAAATCTCCCGGTGCCACTTTTTTCTTGAAAGTATATCTATGTCCTTTTTGCGTCACTTTGATTAGAAAATATAACTTGCTGCTTGACAATATGTCATCAAATTTGATACAGAGATGGGCCAACAAAAGTTACAGGTAAAAGATCAGGTGCCCTTGAAAATCTTGATGAGGAAATGGAGGATTTATGAAAATTTTCATTATCAATATAGATATATTCCAACCCTTTACCCAACATTCCTGATGACTGATCCCTGAGAGATGTTCCATGATGGAATTACATCTTGTGATGCAAGGTTATTGTTGTTTGAAGTAAAGCGTGAGCGCAGAAAACAATAAAGACCGACGAAAGATTTTGCGGCTTACCCATGGCTGTTTTTTCTTGCATACTTTGCTAAAGTTTACACGGCCAACCCTTGTTTTTACTGAGTCATTGCTGAATGAACCTCAACTCAGTCTACTTTTGTTAGGTCGTCAATGCTCTCTGGTTCAGGATGGTTTTAACTTTCAACTTTAAATGTTTCCTAACTATTTCACCGGTATCATCCATGAATATTTCAAAGTTTCAGCTTGCAAGCAGTTGATATATTGAGCCACATCTTAGGTTTACCGTATTCTACCGATATTTGTTCTTTAGATTTGGGGAAAAGACTTACTCGAAGTTTTAGGGAAACCCGATAGAATCAGGGAGTTTACGAATCCACGCCGGCAACTGCAATGTAAAGTTGCATTTGTTTCAGAACTTTTGATTCGAAAGATTCCCTGTTTTCCGTTCGAATTTACTTCCCTTAATGAAGTTGTTCTTTCAATTTCATAACTAGGAGATTCGACTTCTAGCTTTAGCTTTGAAGTAAAATTCGGTCATTTTAGACGTTTTTCTTTAGAGAAACAAGATGGTTTCAGGCGTCTCTGAGTTCTCATTTTCGCCTTTTGGATGGTACATTAAAAGTAGGGTACAGAAACAATACTTGCTTAGCAGAATATCAGATGACGTTGTGGCTGGCGTTGCCGTCCTGGTTTCGTTAAGTCTATTTTAATTTCATGACGACTGCAGCTAATGATGCTCTAAATTCGTACAGAAATGAGATATTTAACAAGTTGAAAAAAGAGTCCTTAGGTTGAGTAAAAGTCTTTTTGTTGCGCATGGATGTATGATGATGTCCTTCGGCTGCTCGGCATAAATAACGATTATTTCTTGTCAAAAACTGCGCTGGTCCAAAAAGTTCGGTATATGAATCTGATCTCATGTTCTCATGGCCTCACAGGTCGAAGTCAGTCGAATCCTCTGTTTACTGCATCTAATTTCAGAGAATTTGGCCCGGCACTGAAAGCTATTTCAAATTCTCCATATTTTCGTGTGCAAATAGTTCCTCGAGGCACCCTGGTATCTAAGAAGTTTCCGTCTCCTATCATCGTTGTTTCATCGGCAAAGGATTTCTTCTGGGCCGAAGCATTTCTTCGCAAACTCTTCGCGAAAACATGCAAACAATGCCTCTTTTAGAAATTACTCATGGTAAAAACAATAGAAGAACAAACTAAAATAATCGCTGCATTTCCTGATGAAAACTGTAATGTTTTTATTGTTTAGTGATCGGAGGATTTAATTTTCAATGAAAGACACTCATTTCTTTTCATAAGAAGTCGTCTATATGAGAAACTATGGCAGCCTCTGCCAGAAAAATAGGACAATGCTAGAAGCGATCATTGATTGGTTTAAAGTTTAAGGGTGATTCTATTGTACACTCTGCAAGACAAAGGGTGCGCTCTGTTGTTACAGAAATTAGATTTTTGTGTGTGGCAAGTTGATTTGTTTTAAATCTTCAATTGCCATATGGTAACTACTCCCGTTTAGGGTCGAACACGTTTAGGGAATTTTTAATTGGAAGATGTAAAGAAGGGAAATGATGAAAAATAAACGAGTTGATTTTTTGTTGAAAATTGATTATTTGATTGATAAATAAATGAAAAAGTGCGATAAATAATTTCTAACAATTTATTCAACATAAAGGGTTAAGTTATTTGAGATTTGATGATGTGTTGCAAAGCGTATGCAAACAGAAAGTTTATCAGCAACCCCAATTAATCTGTAAGTATGATTTCTACCTATGATTTGACTCCTTTTCCTTCTAATAATTGGTTCAAAAAGTAGTCCTCGATGAATTTTGATAAGTCTTGAAAATTTCATCGAACAATTCTTAAATGAGCTTTTGAGCTCAACGTCAAGAAACTCTGCCTAAAAATCTCCGAGTTAGGTTTCTTGTGAAAGATGAAAACATCCAAAGGAATCCATACTTACCAAAAGAACTAACAGTGACCCTGTTCTCTGCCACCAATTGTCTGTCGTCCCTCTCTCACTGCCTCCTATCCTCAAATGTTGCGTGATTTCGTGACTGAAAGTCGAATTGCCCAACGGCTGTCTGTCTGATTCGGGGTTAACGAGATCTTTGTTGATACTTTTGTTCAACCTCGTGTTGTGTCACGCAATCTGTATTCTCGAAAACATTCAAGAGAGAACACAAAACTTACAGCAGTTGAATCAGGGAGAAAGGTCATCACTGCTATCTTTATGGGTAAAATATCCTTAGCTCAGTTTTAGCTCCCAATGCAGCCTTAAATTATTTTTTGCAGACGTTGCGTGCGATAGCAGTGCAGTCATACCTGCCGCTAGACATACATGTACACAGAAAGCGGCTGATTTCTTTGATATTGTCTGTTACTTTGAAAACTTCCCGAAGATCGTCACGCAGTAGTGAAAGTGTTGCTGCTGTTGCTATTACATACATGGAGCCTCGGGCATCCTTTTGCGTGCAGTCTTTGGAAATTCCCATGTGGCTACCATCAGTAAAGTACTCTTGAGCTGAAGCTGAAATATGTATTAGAGTGTATTGAATTTAACCATAGACACATGATACAACGTGATACGGGGTTGCACGAAAAACCTTGAAAATGATGAAATCAGAAGCTCTTATTTTCAACAAAGTTTTTCAAGAAAGTGCTGTATTTTGCAGACAAGACTCAATAGTGATTTTTTTGCTGCAAGCGCCTTCTCAGACATTCATGAGATCTGGCGGCCATAGTTCGGAGATGCACATCAAAATATTCTCCTAATCTCGCTCCTCCTCCGCTTTTCTCTCCCTCACTTCCTTCGCATTTTCTGCTCTCCTTCGCATTGGTCAAAGTATTCGCGGCTCTTCAGAAGCAAAAAAAAACAACAGTATCGAGAAATAGTGAAAATATCAAAAACAACAATATCGAGAAATACTAAATAATAACTACGAATATTTAAACTGATGCCCCTGTGATATGAGGTCCAAAACTCCAAAGGCTGATTCTAAAAATCTTACTATCTTTCCCTTAGGAAGGATAGTTTCAATTGTCCGCAATTTTGCTGGATTTCAATGGCAATCTGTGAAACTGGCAAGTTTTGTTTGCTCATCCATAGCGTAAAACATGGAGCATAGTGGATTACCTTATAAAACATCTCTCAAAATTTCATGGTTTTCCAATGCTTCGATCTTCTTAGACCTTTAGGATACTTGCTAGCAGTGTGCAAACAATTAGGTCCTACAAGAATCATTTTTATTGCAATTTGTTCTTGATCAAACTCTAGGACAAACGGCTGAGCTGAAATCCTGTTGTTTTGAGGCAACCATTAGTTTTCACTTTCTTTTTTTTATTCATAATAAATTAACATTAAAAGAAACTGAAATACGTTAATACTGTACTGCTCTTGGTGTAAGAAGACACAAGGTCATCTGGCCTACACCAAGAGCGGCACTTACAATTTTCAAATGCAACTTCAAAACTAAAGAAAACTACTGGGAACAGGAAAAGATAACAGGAATACGAAGCAAAAATTAAAGGAATATAAAGGGACTGGCAGTTCCACACCAAACTCAAACCATGCTATGTGTCTAACCCTTGTGCCGCAGGTCGAACATCAGTTTTGTACCATCACATCGAAACTGATGGTACAATGAAGATGGCAGTAAAGCACTATGGGAGCATTTGGATTGTTTGGTGTGGAACTGTATAAAAGATAGACAGAAGAGCTGCTAGATGATTGTGTTATGCCAAATTTATTTCGTGCTGACCCACAGATACTAACATGCCACCCAAGCAACAGGACAAAGAAACCCCATCCCTTCACCTAGGCAACACGCCAGCACCCACAATCAATTCAACCTGTTTGTTTTTTCGATGTACTCGATCGTTGCTTCAATCATTATCCTGTTGTCAATCATATTCATATTAGAACTGCCATAAAGAAGCAAGTTGCACAATGTTTCTGAATCCAGGTTTGCGATATCAATACCCGACACTTCAGTGACAGTGCCAAAGAGATCCTCTCGCAATTGATTAAAGCGGGGGTAATGCAGGAGATAATGCTTGTTGTCCTCGTTAGCCGCCGTACCACAATTACATATAGGCCTAAGACACTCAAAATTGTGATGAAATTTGTGCGCATTTAGATCACTGAATTGTACGCGAAGCTTGGTTATATTTCTAATACCCTTTAAGTCAGATACTCCATAAATAGTATTTTTGACCGGTCTTATTAACGCAATCAATTTCCGTTTAAATTCAGCAATGGATTTAGAAGCGCGTATTTCAATTGGTAGTTTGTTTCATTCATGTAACGTGTTATGAAATAGGAATTGGAAAAGCGATCAGTTCTGGCTCTATTTTGGGCATAGGCTTGAGGATTACGCAGATCATATGATATCTGCCGTTCAGGAGGAATTAGAGAAAAAAGATATGCTGGGTACTGTGTCAACTTTAGCTTGAAGAAATGGCATAGCCTTCTATACCATCGTCTCTGATCTTCTTCTCTTCACTTATCTTCACTTTCTTGCTCCAAACATCAGCCACCACTTGTCAAATTTACTCAAAGTCGGTGCCAAACACTATGTTTTCAGTCTCTTCCATTCATAAATCTGAAAAACAAGAAAATTTGGATTTTTGGCTCGTTCACAGTAGCCGCTCAAACCGCGCACATGTTTTGTGGGACACCCCGTATAGAGACAGCCTTAAGGGGGGACTCCCTATTGGCGGGGAAGTGACGGGGGGAGGCGGTCAGACATTTTTTGGGTTTGTTAAAGGTTGTCTAGTATACCTTGGGTACGCTATGTGGAGCATAATAAGTACATTTTTGGGGTTGCTGATGAGAAAATTTGACAAGGCGAGTGCTAGACTGAGTTTTTCACCAAAATACTGCAGGTTAGCTACCAAAAATGCTATAAAACCTCTAGTTTTCACATACCACGAAGCTATGGGCATATTTTGGGGTCTACAAGTGTCCTAAATTTTGCATATTTTTGGGTTGAGTATATTTTTGGGTTCTAAAATGTACAAAATTTAGTATATTTTTGGGTTTTTCAAAAATTTGCTGTGTCTGATCCCCCGTCACATAAATAGAAGTCCCCCTGCCCCCCTGGGGAGATAGCATCGGTTCCAAATCTTTAAATCCGCGTAAAAAGGTGGGTTTAAAATTCTATGACCTATTTTCCCATTTGAATCGCTTAAAAGAAACTTTGCTACCTTTCCAAAATTCTACGGTTAGACTTTTTAAATGTTTTGAATTTTTTTTTGAAATGACAACGCATTTTGTATTTCAATTCATTTGAGGATGTGACGTCATCAAATATCTAAATCAATAACCACAAAAGTAACAGACTTTTGCTTGATATCATATTATAGACATCCAAAAATTACTTTTACTTGGAAATTATCAACGGTCTGGAAATTACGATAATTTACCTTTTTATGAAATTTCTTCTCGAATTCTTGAAAAAGAAGAAAGGCACTCTTAATCCTGAAAATATTGAAGATTTCAGAAAAGTCAGGCAGAGTCATAGCAAAATAGCTGAAGTTCCTTTGATGCCATTCAGTTAAAAGAAAAAAGGTCGGTGAATACACCAAACTTTTTAAAGATTTGAAACCTATGCTGTATGGAGAATGTTTTCCTGATCTTTGAGGTTTTTTGACGATGTGAATATATTAAGTTGGGCCATTGGATGTTTAGAAGTCAACGGTTAAAAGTTGCTTCCCTTGGGACAAGTCCGGGGTTTGTGTAATTGTTGATTATTCAAGAGACTACACTGTTATGAATGGAGTGTAGTGCTTTCTTCAATTTTTTTTCTCTTTTAATCTGCGAAACTACAGATTTCAATCTGCTAAGAAGTGCGAAATTACGTCATTTTCTTCGACTTTCACCTCAGGTTGACCTGAAAAAGGCTGCCAAATATGTTGATATATCATACCATTCACATTGCTAGCCTCATCACGCCTTCGCAAAATACAAAATAGGGACGATATTTGGCCTAACTTACGAAGATTCATCAACCAATTTATGAAAATTGGAGGCATTAAAACTTGGGAAAGAACTCACCACTAGTGTTGAGTAGTTGGAAAGATTGCTTTTTAACAAGGACTTTATCGACCCCGGACTCGTCCTTTAAAGTGTCACCAGAGTCGAATAACGTGATAAATTTTTGTGACACCAGGTTGGAATGAAAATTAACACCATTCGTTGGATGTAGGTTCTGGACAAAAAGAACTCATGTTGAGAATAACATTCATTTCGATATATTTAAAAAAATAAAGAGGCAACTACAAATACATTTAATTTCCAAGATTCAGTTTTGGTATTCATAATTTCAGCTTTCTAAGTATATAAATAATTATGCAATATAGTCAGTTATTCGGCTGCCAGAAGCACCGCACTGTTTTAGTAAAAAGGGTATAGTAAAAAGGGCCAAAGAGTCAAGTAGAAAATATTGATTTTGAAAGATGAATTAAAGGCGGAAATTACGTGTAGTTTTACACTGATATACTTATTAGAAACCCAGTTCTCAGATCATTAAAAACGCAAGAAACTTCAGTGTTAGGATAAAATCATTGAAGGGACTCTTTCTTTTTAGTCAAGGATCCAAAGCAATTTTCACTTTTTTACATGTTTCTCAAGTTGTTTTAATGAAGGTACTTGAGAAGTATGTAGACTGTGGCATGGCGTCATGCGACTTCGTTTGAAATGCTGACACGGGCACAGGATATGAATATCAAAATTTGAAGAAACTCCTGATCGTAAGAAACTGTAAAGAGACCCTTAGTACACAAAATCTGATAATTTCAAGACACTGTCTGCACCCTCAATTTCGTGTTTTCACATAAAGTACGTTTCCATTCTAGAAAGTTTTAAGTCCCCAGAAATTCAATGAAAAAAACACTATATAATATAGCCAAGCATTTGGGACGAAGAGCAGCAAAACTGCTAAGTGTAGCAAAATTTCTGAAGGCCAACTGACTATACAGCCATGGATACTCTAACTGCAAGAATTCTTGAATATGCATTGTAGCAAGCATTTCTTTAGTCTGTGTGGCAGACCGACAAAGGAATAGAATCCTTTCATTTTGGATTCGGTCTCTGAAAGGCGATTCTCCTGTATTTGGGGATTTTTGAGACAGAGACAAATCTTGTCTCAAAAATCATGCTTTTCCATCAGTTCCATTAGTCCATTACCACCTAGCTTAGTTCTCAAATTTGCAAGTGTCAACGACGAATCTGCAACAAGGTAAATCCCGACAATGAAGATGCTTGAGCACTCCAGAAAGTTGAAAATTTTTATTTTTTACATATCAAATTTGTAAAGAAAAGGTTCAGAAAAATACCCAAGAAAGGTCTTCCTGCAAATCCCAACGTAATCCAGTCCTTTCCCAAACATATCCAGCAGTTCCCCAAGGACAATCGCCAGGGCTGTGGGAAGCACCCGAGACTTGGAAGGGAGAGGGAGGGGGCATGACAATATAAGGACACTTCTTCATTAAGATACAGGCTGACAAGGGAACTTCCCGAAACAAAAAGAACACTTCTTCACGATAATTACAAAATCTTGGGGGGGGGGAGGCAACATCTCTATCGTTCATACATGTAGATGAGAATAACGGGATTTAATAAAATGAATTTCACATCAAACTTGATAACCTGACCTTTTTTCTAAAGAAAGATCTGTAGTTCATAAAAGTCGAGGCATAATTTACGTCTGGAAATTACGGCAGACATCGAACTAATTTTCAGACTTTAAATCGAACCCTTCTTAGGCAGGGTAATGGCTGTAAAAATCAGATTTCTCATCTAAATGAGACTGTATCGATGGCCTCATATGCAATAGAGTATAGACATTCATATTCCAAGGCAGGCAGTTTCAAATTTTACGTCTGTAGCATGTGGCTGATGATGTCTTTACATGACATACTGGAGACAAATGCGGTTTCATCTCTTCCCAAGTATGTTGAATTTGCTTCAGAATGGTACAGCTGAATTGAGCTTGATGAGACCTTTCGAATGATATATAGTTTTTTGCATTTCGGCGAAGTCTTGAAAAATCTCGCCATATGGAAATTTAGCTCTACGAAGTAAATAAATACTAAATCATTTGCATTAAGGTGATCTGAAGCGAAGAGCTTTGTTGATGCCAAATGAATATCACTTTTGAACGACCAAGAATGTCGTTTATAATTTTGTGTGTTCCATTTTTGAGTTATCCACCATTTTGTTTGATTGGCTGATGACGTCAATTTCTTTGCAAAAAGAAAAGAAAGTGTACGAGGCTGACTATTTTTCCGTAAGAAAATTGACTCAAAGAACTTTTCTTCAATTGACATGCCTTTCTCAACATCATACCAGTCCATGAGACAATTTCTATCACATTTATTCAGCTCAATTTTAATGTCTCCTACAACTGCAACCCTTCAAAGATCTGATACAGCTAAGCTTGTGTTCCAGACCATCACTAGACTAATGACAAAGAGTCTCTTGTTTCCCTAAGCTCTTTGATTTGATGATGGAGCTTCAGTAAACAGAGACTCGTGACATTACTTTGAAAAATCTGGCCCTATTTAGGCCGAAACTTTGCATTTCCTAAAGTACCAATCAGCTTGCGAGATTTGTGAATTACTATGTTACGTGGTTAATGTGATAGAAATTTAGATTCGATTGAAGAATTGTAAATACTCCCACGGGAGTGAGATTCGAAGCCGTGATTCCATCATAATTCCATTGATGATTGAAGAAAATAGGGCCAAGTTTTTCACTGTTTCATTTTGAGTCCCCCTTGAGCAAGGTTTACCGAAGGGATATAAGGGACTCATCGTCATAAGTCTAATCTGTAGTGGCATCTTGGTAGTGGCTAACTTGAAAACGAAATGAGATATGAAAAAAATTTAAACGGGATTCCGTACCATTCGACAATGCCGTTCATTTGCATCAATAAAAATGTTCGCTTCAGATCACCTTTAAAATTCTACGATAAAGATACGGGAATAAAAGTAGGTTTTAAGCTCAGGTCTTTTCGCGTCCATAAGCAAACGTTGCCTTGATTGTCACATGAATACAAATGATGAGGATCCCACGGTGAATACGCCAAACTGCAAGGAAAAGATAGGATTTTACTACGGGCACGTCTGGAGAATGACCAGTGAAAGATGGAATCCTACTACGAGTGCCCGAGCAGAGAACCTGTAGCGAATACATATTAATGCACAGCAAATACAGAAACATGAGTTTTCCAGGACACCTTCATTTCGTTCCACAGTCAAAGAAAAGAAACGTGCGAGAAATGGGTAGGGAAGGGAAAGCAAAGGCTATGTTGATCATCAGCTTTGAAAGCCACTCATAATTTTTTAAAAAGTAATCAAAGAAACTGAGTAGGCGTAAAAAATCCCAAAAGTTCTTTTGCTTTTAGGAAATCTCCTTCACCTATCTGAGAGGGTGATTTACCTGTCTTTTAATAAAATTTTTGGTGTATGTATGGACATCTGTAATGGGGCAGGGTCACGTAACCGTAAACAAATCTGTAATCTATATTGTTGCCCACACGTGACCTTTGTGTTCTGCTCGCTCAGGTTTTGGTGGGTGGGGTGAATCCAGGATAAATTTACTGCCAAAATCCAACAATATCTCTGCAGTCCTACAAAATATGAGTGTTTAATTTGTGTCTCTACAAAATTCAAGAGTCCATGTTCAAAATGACAACTTTACTTTGAGAAAAGTAATATAAAATCTCTGTGATATGGACTACCGAAGATACTGCAAATCGTCGTGTCGAAAGAAGTTTGTTTACACCACGTGACTCAGCTCCTTTAAGTTTCTTTGGCGAAGAACCGTCATTTGCAACTTGCTATATCAAGATAGCGTTCTCCATTTCACCGAGAACAAGGTAAGAAGCACCTGCTTGAAAATTGCGTTTACAAAGGGTTTTTTTAATCATTGACTACATTTTTACAGTTCGAAGCATTTGTAAGGGAGGCCAGTCTTTGAAAGACGTATACCATACATCATTATCATTTCGGTGCATCTATAGTTGTATTGCGTGACTACGGCATAAAATTAGGGAGCGATCATTTTTAATCCATGCCAAAAGGGCGGAAGATAATTTCACACAATTAGAGAAAACTTCATACCCCATCTTGAACATAGAAAAAGTATTTCGTACCCCATCATCTTCAGTAAAATGGTTTAGTACCCCATCCAGAAGTCTTTTCGCATGCGACATAGGTATATAGACAGATATCAAGTTGTCCCAGGCGATTTTCATAGCTACTGGTCAAGTGATTCATCATTTCCAGACCTCTCTTGATTTTCTCAATCTTTCATCGATGACTTCGTCCAGATTTTTTTCAAGCAAAATAGTTTTTTACCCCATAAAAGAGTACTCTTAAAATTTGTGTACCCGACATAATGGAAAAAAGTTTCATATCCCTGCCAGAAATTCTCCGCCCTGGTACCCAGGATTAAAAATTACCGCTCCTTTAGATAACTAGCTTGTTTTCGTAAGATTTCGAAATGTTGCAAAGGAGATGTTTTGTGAAAAAAATTAAATTGTTGTCCTTTCAGTATCTCTATTATTTGCTCATGTCGCTGTGGCATATATTAGATCCAAGGGAGTTAACTTGTTTCTACCCCTTTAAAGCTGCTGCAAGGGCAATGTGTTTTTGAAATACCAACGTATAACTATCAATTCAGAGCCTCTATTGTTGCATTACGTGACCATGGAATAAATCAGATGCATGAATATGGATGTGATTCACTTGTAAACAACCTGAAGATTACTCTGAATTAAGTACATAAACCTTCATTGCATGTCATGCTCTTGCACTACCTTTATGGATTAAGAAACAAAGATATACATTTCATTAACACATACATTTACTTGCAACGTGCGTGACAGAAAATGACACGCGATGACAGTGATCATCCTTATAGCATGATTACAACGTGCAACAGATGATTCGTATGCTCCTTAGACCGTGTTGTAAAAACCAGACCCTAGGAGTCTAAGACCTCTGACATTCCTGCTACGCCGTAAGTACCGACGATGACAAGGACCTGCAACACCAAAGAGTCATTGTAAATCTGTCAAACAGGAGGTTGCATGGGACTGCGTATTGTAGCCTTCCACTCTTCCATCCCACGAACTTCTGCTCGTTGAAACTATACTAGCGGCACCAGGAATCATGCAGCGAGTTTATACTATTTAGTAATCCTATTTGAGTGTTTTCCATAGCAATATTCTTAAAAATCTATGCAAGATTCGTGGCGTTGGTTTGAACGAGCGGAAGTTCGCAGAATGAAAGCGGAGAGAACAAGGGCAGATTTTGTAAGACAATAGCATCAGTTGCTTTTTTTGACACCTAAATTCAAAGAGATTTGCGATTGCAGACAAAGGAAATTCTCTCAAGCAGAAATTCAAAACAAAGGAAGCCGCAAAGTTTCTCTGAAACCCAGGCAGCTATCTCGTTTTTTGTGCATTCCACAAATGGTTTTTAAGAGCCAACATGAGCGTATATCTAAAGAAGGAGGATGTGTCTAAACATCTACCGCAGTACTTTATTATTGCTGTTCAAAAGCTGAGAAGTGAGTGCTTTGATTGCACCCAAAAAATACGAGAATTGAATCGCCTCCAAATCGGTTCCTATACCAAACAAGTAAAATGCCCGTGGTAGATATCTAGATATATCTTCCTTCTTTCAATATACGCTCATGTTTGCTCTAAAAAACCATTTCTGGAGTGCACAACAAGCGAGATAGCTACCTGGGTCTCAGAGAAATTTTTCGGCTTCGTTTGTTTTGAACTTTGTGCTTGAGAGAATTTCCTTTGTCAGCAATCGCAAATCTCTTCGAACTTCGGTGTCAATAAAAGCAACTGCTGCTATTGTCTTACAAAATCTGTCTTTGTTTTAAGAGCGGAGGCCAACGATACGCAAGATATGCAACCTCTTGTTTGACACCTTCATTGCCTTCATTGCCTTTTTGTCTATCGTTTGTCTGTGGTCATGACCAATTGGGTTCAAGGCTTAATTTCTGCTCGAAAGGCCCTGAGCCTCTCCGAATTTTTAGGGTCTTACGGCCCGGCTTTTACAACATGCCGTTTATGAGGATAAAGTCTTTTGAATTTGTTTATAAAACAAAATATAATCAAATATCCCTTTATTGATTGCACAGAGCTGACCAATCAGAATTTGTGCTTTTACTAAGTAAACTATTTGTACAGGGCATCACGAAATAACTTGACAGTAAAAAGATTTGACATTCAGTGTGCCTACATGGCAAAAAATTCAGCACGAGGCTAGGAAGGCCCCAGGGTTAGAGATCTTCCGAGTGCATGAGAAACGTTTTTCAACAATGTAAGAGGCGGGCATCGTAATAAAGATGCTCGTTCTGATTTCGTGTGACTTCAAACTTGCGTCAGAAAACTCTTTATTTCTATTCTGCTAAATGTTTCGTCCGACAGGGCAAATACCCTTCATACAGAATTTTCATTGTAATATCACAATTCTAGCTGTAGGGAACTACATGTACCTCTTTTGTGAACTCACAGATAACCAAAAAATGAAGATACTCCAGTACCGGAAAAAAATACAGTTTAAGAAACTAAAATTTCCTCCATATTGCCCCACCTCATCATAGTCAAGTTTACAACTACATTTATGGATCTGACGATAGCTTCGAACTGCAATGTCAAATTGCAGCATTTCCAGCTGCAAGGAAAAGGCTCATTTACAGCGTATAAGAAATATCTCTAAAAACAAAAATTTCCGACGGATAAATTTCTGACAAAATATTTTAGGACTAAAATGTTCGGACGTTTTTCACTGAATTTTGGACGTTGTTACAGGAACTTCGGACGACCAAAATGCTATTTATTTTCAGTTTATGCAGTTATCATTTTATTGCCCTGGCCCCCCACCCCATGATACGCGGGGCATATGCGGGGTCATTCATGTTTTTTTTGAGTGAAAGTGAGCGAAGTCCCCGCCTTTCTTGGCTACATCTTCTGTGCATGGGAGGCGATAGCTCACGTTTGAGCCAGCTTAAAGCCCCGGAATGCTATGCAGGGCATGGATAGAGCTCCTACACTTTGCTGTGTACTTCATCAAGTTTTAAAAAAGTGAGGAAAAAAGAATATGCAATCCTTTTCCTCAAACAAGGACGAAATTTAACCAGCTTTTCTCGTTCTTTGCCTTTCTTGAGGCCAATTTAGATAGAAAGCAACGCTACAATGCATGCATTATTTAAACATTACAAGGGAAGCGAATTGCCCCGGGTGTCCCTGCTCCCCGTGGCGAAATATTCAGTGAAAAACACGTGAATTGCTTCGCCACAGCCCCGCATACCTCGAAGTGGGAGGGTCGGGGGTAATAACATGATAGCTGCATTGTTTCTGCTTACTTCATACTAAAACGTCTTATATTTAAAGATCGTTTCACTCAAGGGATGCATGGTCAGAGCGTATTAAAATGATTATTGTTGAATATAATGAGAATGATTATTTAACATTTTTCACTCTCACCACATTCCCTTTCAATGGAAAGCATTTCATGACTAAGACAGCATAGAGCTTAAATTTGTCAAACTTTAAAAAAGTGGGTGTAAAATTGCATGACCTTTGCTATGAATTGAATAACCTGAAAGGAAGTTTTGGTAGTTTGCTATAAATCTGCTGTGGCGATTTTTGCATATCTTGATCAGTTTCAAATACTTTTGTCAAAATTCATCGAAAATTTTGAAAAAATGAATCCTAAATTACTTCAAGAAATTGACCCAATCTTCAAGAAACTATAGTCTATGAAGATCTACAGAACTGTGGTAAGCAGAAATCTGTTGCTCTTCTGATTAAGGATTTAGAAATTTGATGAAGTCACAGCCTCAAGGCATGAGTGATAGGACACCCAGTGTGTAGCAGTTTAAATTTATATCAGTAGCGAGCCACCTTAACTCTTTGTCTTTTTTGTGTCTTGAAATTGTTTTTACTTCATACACAATCACCTTTCAATGTTTCGTAATTTGAAATTTTCAGTAGTGAGCCACCTTAAGTGAAGATCCACCTAGAGCTTTACGAGTTGAGGTGGATCTTCACTTAAGGTGGCTCACTACTGAAATTTCAAAATTACGAAACATTGAAAGGTGGTTGTGTACGAAGTAAGAACAAGTTAAAGACACAAAAAAGACAATAAGTTATGGTGGCTCGCTAGTGATATAAATTCAAACTGGTACACACTGGGTGACCTATCGCTCATGCTCAAGGTTGATAAATGCCGCCATTTTGAAACTAATCAAAATATGAAAAAGTTGACACGACAGATTTACAACAAATTACCAACAGTTCCTTTTTTAAGCACTTTAATTTAAAGAAAAATTTAACAGAATTTTACACCCACCCCTTTCAAAGATTTGAGACATATACAGAACAAGACATAGCGTTGTCAAACAGTGGAAATGTTTTGCTGTGATTTTTCTATGATGCAAAAACTTTGGGACACTAGATATTTCGGTCTACACAAAATTAAATATTTGGGCGTACGAAATATCCAAAAATATTAACGTAACATCCGAAATTTTGCCTTTAATAGTACTTACCAGACAACAGGGCAGGAGCCAGAAGGTGGCTGAATATCTCTTATACACATCAAAGTCCATGTGCTCCAAAGCCTACAAAAACATGACAAACGTCAATAAAAAGATTAAATGAGTCAATATGAAGCAAGAATGCTACTAGTAATGAAATAACTACCTTGAGTACCAAAGCCAACAATAGAATAAAAAATAAAAGAAACGTGCTGTCGCTTTTCTAAATGAAGAAATATAGTTCTTATAGAAAAGGGGATCTTGGGCCAGAATTAAAACTTTCTCACCTTTTATCAAGAAACTATCATATTTACGAAGAACAAGGACGAAATGAAGTTAAAAGATACCCTGAATCAAACTCCTTTATTTCAATCAAATAATTTCTCCAGCTTCTACGTCCAGTTTCCTGGAGCATACTCCCCCTTTCTTCACCACACCATTGGCAGTTCTTGGAAAAGTGAAAACAAAACCTTTGAACCCTTTCTTTCAACAATTTACGTGAAGTTGATATTGTTATGGAACGAAGAAAGTGCCATTCTTGAAACGATCACTTGGTCGACTTTCTTGCCCATAAATCAGCAACCACTTGTCTGATTGGCTAAAATAAGGCCTAAAACTCCAAGGTGAAGCCTATCCCATGCAACTGAATCAAAAACAGAACAATGGAGGATATCGCTCCTCCAGAGCAGCCAGACAAGTAAAACACAATTTTTAGGAGACCCTGTGTGCAGTCAAAGATAATACCTGATAATTCCATTTTGGAGGCCAGCAGCAACAACATTTACTGAGATGCCCTCAGGACCACAAGAAAAATCGATGCAGTTAATTTGTGATTCAGTCGAAGTTTTCCAAATACCCTTTGCGTTTATTGTCCATAGATGTAAGAAACTGCCATTGTCACCTGGGGAAGAAAAAGAAGTATTTTTCATCTCAATATATATCTACTAAGCAAAAGTTAATCAGACCAATCCACACCGCTCCTTTCTTGTTATGATCCATTTGATATGCATGGAAGCCACCCGTTAGCATTGCTCCGTTTTTGTTCAAAAACTGTGGGGAAAACATCCGTTTTTCTTCATTTGCATTGATCCACCTGATGACAAATATGGAGCCAAAGATATCCGGTTTTGTGTGTTCACATTGCTCCGGTTTTGTGAAGCTCATTATTGAATATTAGAGCATTTTCAAAAACCTCCGTTTTTGTACGTTCACATTAATTCCGAGCGTTTTCAAAATCCTCCGTTTTTGAGGATATCCACTTTTAATGGCGTTTTCGACCACCTTTGTTTGTGTGCCGTTTCGTGCCGATCAGTGTGAACACTTTCACAAAAACGGAGCTTTTTCTCTCCGTGTTTGTACAAAAACGGAGCACTGTGAAGCCTTTGTAACTCGAACCAAAAGCTATCATGTGAATCCTCATCTGATTTTGTGAATCAGACCCCTTCCCTAATAATCCCCCTCTCTATTAAGCCCCCTCTGGAGTCAAATAAGCCCCTGTGATAACTTCTAAGGAGCCCCAAAATATGGAAAATATCTTCACTTACAAAATGTCTGTTGCTATTTTCCCGTACCAGGAGTAGAAAATTATGGTGTTTTGGAGACTTAGCTTGTACAGTTCCTTTGAGTTTAAAAAATCAAGCATGAGAAAATGAAGTAAGATAGTAAGGGTGAATTTTCAAAACAAAGAATATGGTTTTGTTTAAGACAGCGATCTGGTAGCATCCAAAATAGATTTCACACCTTAAACGCAGCCGACCGTAACTTGTTGCCTGAGTACACTCAGAGGCATGAAATCAGTTCTCCAAGATAGCAAATCGATTTGTCTTTTCGGAAACCTGAATCTTTTTCCAAAATTTGTTCTCAAGAAGTAAGGAAGAATGGAAAATGCAAACTAGCAGGTAAATTAGGGATAATAATCCGAAACGTTTCAAAGATCTACTTTTCCAACCACGGATGTGAGCCTTAGTGTTTCTGGAGTCCTGGTAGCATTAGTTATGCACTAAAAGATATAAGTCATGATAAGGAGCACAGGGCATACGTTCAAATGAAGTTCTAGCAAAGTTGTTTCGATAACATGGTTGACATAAGGTTTTGAACTTCAAGATACTCGTGACAGGAAACACAACCTACCATGAGCACAAGCTGTAGCAATATTACCAGATGTTCTGCTAACTGACAAACAGGAAACTTTTGATTCGTGTTTAGGAAGACATCGGACATATGACAATCTGAAATAAAATATATGGTTTATAATGAAATGTTGAGTAAGTTTGCAATGTTAAATTCGAATTTTCGCTCAAAGTTTGCTCGCAAGTTCCCTGCTTCATCCTTCTTCTTTCAGAAAGGACATTAGACCAGGGATCCCACGCTTTGATGGGACATGCGTAGTGGTGTGGCCAAGTGGTTAAAGCGCAGTGTTTCGAATCTTGTGGGGTCTAATCACGTAGGTTCGAGTTCCGTCACAGGCACCAAAAACCACAAGCCAGCTGCCAACTCAGCTGTATATACTTCCGAGGTCGGTAAATAAGTAGTCAGAGGCACCTCTGAGGGGAGAAGCCGTAGTGCCGTTGGCCCATATCAGCTGCATAACAGCCAGAAACCTAGCCTGCGTTAACAAATAAATGTTGCTTGCTTGCTAGTACGCCTAATTAGCTAGAAACAATAAGAAATCTTTCCAACATATTTACAATAAAGTAGTGAATAAAGCAATGATCGGATGGATGGATGGATGGATGGATGGATGGATGGATGGATGGATGGATGGATGGATGGATGGACGGATAGATGGATGCATGGATGGATGGATGGATAGATGGATGCATGGATGGATGGACGGATGGATGAATGGATGGATAGACGGACGGACGGACGGACGGATGGATAGATGGATGGATGGACGGATAGATGGATGCATGGATGGATGGACGGATAGATGGATGCATGGATGGATGGACGGATAGATGGATGCATGGATGGATGGACGGATGGATGAATGGATGGATGGATAGACGGACGGACGGACGGACGGATGGATAGATGGATGGATGGACGGATGGATGGATAGACGGACAGATGGATGGATGGACGGACGGACGGATCGACCGACGGATGGACAGACGGATGGATGGATAGATGGATGGACGCATGGATGGATGGATGGGTGGCCGGACGGACGGACGGATGGATAGATAAATGGATGGACGGACGGACGGACGGACGGACGGACAGATGGATGGATGGATGAATCAGTGAATGAAAACGAATAAATGAATAAATGAGTGAATGGATAGATGAATGAATGAATGAACGACTAAATGAATGAATGGATAGATGGATGGATAATGAAAAAATGACAGTGCGAATAACACTGCCTTTGTCATTCTTTTGAAATTAAACTCCATTTCATAGTCATTTTCACATTGTTTTCTTTAGTTTTTTTCCAGAGAAATTTACTAAATGTTCACTGACAGTGATCTTAGTGTTTGACAGCCTTTACGCTGTATTGCTTCATCTTTGGATCCGTAACAAAGATGTAACGGAATAGCACCTCTTGTTGACACTGTTCCTGCTTATCTGTGACACTTTTTTACCTTCGACTTATAGAATGATTTTGTTTTGGAGAAGTGTAAAAGCCCTTGAACCATAACAACATTGTAGCACATCAAAACTGTATCGGTACAATATAAACTGCGTTCACATGATGCCAGCAAATTTAAAAAACGGTGAAAAATGTGACGGATAGGCCTCCCGTTCGCATAAAAACGGCACATTTTTTGCCGACAAACGGTAGATTTTGAAATCGGTAGATTTTGAACAAGGGACCCTAACCGGCACACTTAAAAAAACGGCATCGTGTAACACTTGAAAACGATTAAAACAGAAAACCTTTCAACGCTTTCGAAACGAGGCTGATCGATCCTTAAGGTGTAGCCAAATTTCTACCATTTTAAAATTGCTCTGGTATCGTGTGAATGCTAGCTCAAATTTTGCTATCGTCACATCTTTCACTGTTTTCAAAATGTGCCGGCATCGTGTCAACGCAGTCTAAATGTGGTCTTAGCTTTGATAACAGTTTCTGAGTTTAGCTCAAGGCTAGGTCACCTTCAAGTCAATAACAGCACATTGCATAAGAAGAGAATGAGATCAAACTATTTACGCACCTGTTCAAATCCCAAATAATAACAACAGAATCTTCTGACCCTGTAACAACAATGCTGTATGGTCTACAAACAAATATTGATGTTATTGCATCTGAATGTCCAATGAGATTTTGCTTGACACCAACTATCTCCAACGAAATCTAAAAACAGATTATATCGAAATGGATATTATGTAGACTTATGACGATGAGTCCCTTGTATCCCTGCGGTAAACCTTGCTCAAGAGGGACTCGTCATGAAACAGTGAAAACCCGGCCCTATCTCCTGCATTCGATCATGATTCGATCGATCGAATCAGGATCGAACGACTGCCGTAGCTCTGTTCAACGGTCACTCCTCGGGACGAAAATGCAATAAAAACCACGTTAAGCAGGCGTTTAATCAAAGAAACTTGGTATGGATCTGAAGAAGGATGTTTACTTTACCTGGTAAGTCGAAAATGAGTCTTTCAACGCTACAATTTCCATGTTTTTAAGACCAAAACAAACCAGAGAGAACTTAAGCCACCTGCCGTAGCAACTTTGTTCAAAATCTAGTCAACTGCATCATTCGAATCGAGAAATCGACATCATTGTTCTCTGCCGAATCTCGCAACCTGATTGGTACGTTGGAAATTGCGAAGTTTGGGCCTACATAGGGCCAAGTTTTTCATAGTAATACTATGAGTCTCTTTTGCCTGAAGCGTTATCGTCAAGTCAAAGAGCACAGAGCAACAAGAGACTCATCGTCATCAGTCTAGAGATTATGTAAAATTGTAACTTCAGCTATCAATGAGAAGAGAAGTGTAAGAAATACATAAAGGAACAAATTAAAGAGTGACTCCAGTTTTCATCTGAGTATTTTATCACGAGATTGTGAGGGAGCAACTTTTAAGGATTCTTCTTGATCGATGAAGCATTGTTCAGGTAGAAACATCGCAACACGTTGGTGGAGTACAAGTGAGGGGACAGAGAGGTCCCTGACTTCTCACGTCTCAAGTCTAGGGCCTCAAATTTCATCTTATTGAAACCAAAACTTAAGTAGCACGTTATTATCAACATACATTTTCTATTGAAATGTCTTAGAATCCCAGTTTTCGTTGTATTCGAAAAATGTCTGTCCGTAATTGCTGTGTGAAATATTAGCCCCATTTCACGGGGTCTTGATAGTTTGCTTGATAAATTGTTACAAAATCACTGCTTAGTATTATCATCTGTCTAATTTAACGTGTCGTTCATAGTCAGAACCATATGGATTACGTCTGTTTCTACCATGGACGGAATATGATGTTGATTTTTGTTGTTGTGCAATGATTGTCTAAAATCAGATGTCAAATGAAATTTGCAAAAACGCAAACTTAGTCATGGAAACACTTCGCATGTTTCTATTTGTGGAATGTGTCACGTGACATCCAATTTGAGAAAGACGTTTGTGTTGACCGTGATAAAAACTTACTGGCTGACGCTATGCAAATAGGTACTTACCGGCTCAGGGTAGAAATGTACAGGCCATGCACTGAGCATTCCAGATGACCCACCAACAAACAGCCAATCAGCACCAGGCACAAAAGCACAGCACGTGATCTACACGGGAACAATTCAATAATCAGTACGGCTCCTCAAATCATATTTGAAACATTACATGCAACTAGACTTGCGTCAGATTTTCATCAAACTGACATTTATAAGATAGGCACCAAATCCTAACTGGCTAAGAAAATTGACACAATTTAGGCCATTTTAGGCCCATTTAACACCCTTAACCAAAATGTAAATACACAGAAGATAAATGAAAACTTCCAAACATAGTTTGCAATTAACTCATAGAGCTATGTCTGACTGACAATTGCTAGCTATTCTTTCCCTACTCACAATCAGCACGATGAAGATGAGTGATTTTATGCAACGTTTCGAAAATTTCCATTGGGAACCTACGGAAATATTCTGCAAATTTATCCCAAAACAGAATGGCATCGTGTTTAAATACTGCTGTTGTGACGCCATAGCCAGTACATTTATGGAAGTAAGGAAGCAAGCATACCTTATCTGGCCTGGCCGTGTCAAATCTGACTTTCTTATTGGTGGCCAAAGATTTAACAATTAAGAACGTATCATCATCTTTCCATGAAAAACAGCCCAATCTTTTATGGTCAGTACAATCTTCTTCAGGCATAACCAGGCAGCATTTTTGATCAACAACAAACGCCATCGATGATTTATTCGATGGTTGAATTGTCTCTGGAGTGAGCTTGAAAGATTCTACCCATTGCATAGCGGGATCTGTTTGGCTTGGTGATCCACAATATTGCCCCCATGATAATCCAGAAACGGTTGCAAGTGGTTGGATACCGTCTACAAAAAGAAGCTCTTTGCTTGATTCCTTATGGATAAATGTTTACTTTCGCACAAAAACTAAAATTTTCCATGAAATAATTCCTTCCCTTGATTTTATGACTTTATGACGATCTAACATTATTATGGCTACAAGAAGAAAGTTACTGAACCCACGTCTAAGGCTACGGCTTACGTATGGAGTCCAGGCGTGGCCACCCAGAGAACAAAAAATGAAAAAAAATAAGGAGTGACCTCCATAAAATGCCTTAGGAGTATGGTAAAAGGGTGATTGGAAACGTAAAAATATTGGTGAAGTGAAGGTGGAGTTGCGTTCCTTCAGCGCTAAGAGCTGGAATCGCCGAAGTAGCTAAGCGCTAAACGAGTCCACGGGCCCTCATCATGAAGCTGAAATGGTGGGGCTCTACTGGGTACCGAATCCTGTCCGCATGACTATTCAGGTAGCAATGTCAGAGGATTACACCAATCCACTACAACGCCTGTTGTTGAAGGTGAATACAGCTTCCAATATACTGATGAAGGAATGGAAAATACAGTCAAAACACCCGGAGGGGGGGGGGTACTTGACCTAAATTTGTACGGGGATGTGCGCACAAAATAAAATTTTTTCACCCTGCTCCAGAATTTTTGCCTTCAAATGATACCCTGTTCTAGAAAAAATCGGTAAAATGTATACTCTAAAACAAAAAAATTTGACTAAATAATAACCCATCGTAACAAAATTTCCTCTTTTGACATGTTTTGACAACCTACTCCAGATAATTTGCCTTCTTTTGATACCCTGTTCTAGAATAAATAGGCGAAAACGATACCCTGAAAACGGCACATCCCCGTCGGACAAATATACTAAGTACCCCCCCCGGTTCAAAACAGGTCCCTTGCGGAGCTTCATACATGCACAATACCTAAATGTATCACTCATGCATGAAGAAGTGGCAATTCAGCAATAACAAAAACACTATTATTTGCATGAGCTACAAAAAAGTATATACCATCGAAATTGATAGCTGAAGACTGCTGCATGTCGGAAGTGTCAACCAATCAAGCTAACACAAGACACTTAGTAAAAACAGGTTCGCCAAGTCGTCCGAAAACGGACTAATTCGAACTGTGACTTGCGAAGATGATTTCAAAGTTAGATCCTACAACAATCTCAAAATTATTTTTTGTAATTTGATTTTGGTATTGGTTGAAGTCTGCCTTTAGAAAACGATCCTGGCTTGCAGGATCTTTAGCCCGGAATTTGGCTCACAAAAACATTCCTTTTCATTCAAATCAAATTCAAACAGCAGGGAAGAAAAAGAAGTCTCAACGCAATGTAGCAAGAAGACTTACCTTGAGATTCTTGAAAAACACTTTTCATAGTCGCTCGATCTCTATTACTCGCTGAATAAACAAAATTTTCAACAGCTTGTGGCAAAGAGGGTATCATTTCACTTAACGGAGAGACAGCAGCTTTGCTAAATCTTTGTACATGAGGCGTTGTGAAAAGCTTTCGTGGTGTCTGGCCATACGTTTCGATCATTGTTTGTAAAGCTCTTCTTTTCAAATGGTCTTTAACTGCACCAACATCCACTCCAAAGTAAGTCTACGACACAAAAATGAAAGAAATGTGATTCATCAAAATCCAAAACAAAATGGTGCAAGGCAGCTGGACAGGGTTACTACTGCATATGGAGGTGGGGTGTTTAGCGTGCAAGATGGGAGACAGTACGGAACATGACCATGAACGCTTCACATCTACCTACGCACGGGCCAATACCAGACATGATTGCATAAGGGTGTAAGGAACCGAATTTCCCGATGAAACCATCATCAACAACAACAGCAACAAAAACAGTTGCAAGAACATGCGTTTTTGTCTATGCCTTTTATCTATCTATCGTTTATCAATTCATTATGTTACCAAGCTAACTCCTCAGTAACTAAAATTTAGCCATATTTCGCAGTGCAACAGTAGATAACTAAAACAAAATTCAGACAGCTGCAGAAATGACTCACGGCTGGATGAAAAACATTCACAGCAGCTTTAGCAGCAGGCCCATCTTGCTTGTAACCAAAGACGAGATCAATCCAATGATGCAAGGCTGATGAGACATAGTGAGATTCTAATGCCTACAGAGAAAATCATCCGAATTCAGCAAAGCAATAAATCACGAAGACGCAACTACAAGGTTGGGGGCTCTCGACAGGAAGCACAAATGCACATGGCATATGCACCAAACTAGCCTACGCGAAGACCCGTCATTCAAAAGAAGAAAGGCTCTACGAAATAATGAGCAAAAGCTTGCTACACTGAGTTCCAGATTTCTAGAACTTGATTTATGCAGCCGTTATGGAGACGCGTTTCACACATCATTTGAATAGCGGATTAGGATGATTAAAGATAATTACTCGAGTGGCCGTAGCAAGCGTCACTCGATGTTTCGTAGACACTTTCTTCTTTAGAATAGCGGTCCACTCGTAGGCTAGCATCAAACGTAATTTGGAGAGAATGGTAGGGATATTTTTTGTTCCTCCACTTTAGCGCCTGTCAAGGTAAAGTAAAGATTGTAACTGGCCCTCCGCTTTTTTACGGGTCGGAACCCTTTCCATTCCACATACATGAATATATGGTACATGCTGACAGCAGTATTTCCATGGAAATCAGAGTTTCATAAGTACCTGGCGATGAATATTAACGAAAAGTCTTGCATCGTTATTTGGTGTCCATGGGGGAAGGGTGACATCATGAACTCGCTCTCCATTCTGTCTGCATCCAAAGTTATATCCTGACAAATGTAAAGAAGTTGAAGTGACATGCAATCAGTGAATCAACACGCTACTAAGGTCTCTACAATGAACATGGCCAATTAGAACGGAATACAAAGCCGCAAGAGATCCTTTTGCAGTTTGGAGAAAGAGACTGTGGAGAGCACGGCCCATTCTGACAGCCTTGGCAATAGCAGGAAATTGGGGGAATCCCTTCCACTGCGATGATAAGCATACGGATTGCGTTTCGGTTGCATGTCCCTGCAAACTCGAGTTATTTTCGATTTATTTGCACCTTTCAAAAGTTGCATAATACTTGCTTGGTATGGTAAGTGCTTTTGCTCGACCTTTTGGGCGTCTTGCCATACTTTCGCCCATTTGCGAGTGTATTTTGAGCAACTTTACTGCCTGTATTCATTCAACTTTGAAGTTATGCTTGTTGATTGGTTGGGCCTAAACAGAGCTGCTTCAAAGCCGGGATCCAATATCTGCAATAAAATGGCTCAAAATACACTGACCAATGGACGAAAGGATGACCAGATAGCTAAATAATCCACATAAAACACTTACTGGTCCAAACAAGTATAGTGTGACTGTTGAAAGGTGCAAATGAGTCGAAAACAACTAAAGTTTGGAGAACAGGCAACCGAGCCGCAAGGAAGGAACTCCCCTCTTTTCCTACTGCTGCCAAGGCTGTCAGAATGGACCGCGCTCTCCCTAGTCTCTTTCTCCAAATTGCGAAAAAGGTCTGCTATTCGTTCATAGTTAGTCAATGAAACGTGTCCGTTGCCAATGCTCTTCGTCTCCTTCAGACCATAGTTTTTCTAGTTTCTTGCCCGACAAAGCATGCAACCACGTCTAACTCCTTGAGCATTTAAAAAGATTTATACCTTCAAATGAAGTAAAAAATTGTGAAACTTCGATATAATAAATACCGAATATAAGAAACCGACACAGGAAATGATTTCTCGTTAACGAAAGATCTTATTAGTTTCAAAATCTTCCATATGGCGAAAACAAGGATGTACTTTTCATTGCTATACTAAAATTGCTTTTCCACCGTTCATTTTCGACACCTTAACACATGAAAAGATGAATCATTATTAAGGTACTCAGAAATTTAATTCTATAGACCCTTGTAAGAATATCCAAAATTTGTTGAATATACCACATTCAGCATGGCTCTAGAACTTTTTGAAAAAGGAAAGCATCCCATGTAAACGACAGTTTCTTTATTAAATACATAACAAATGTGCCAACATCTTATGAAGATCTTTTTTATGCATAAGCACTAGACAGCCTGACTGCAAATTCTGCGTTTCAGATATGCGGGAACTTACTGTATGAAAAGGTAAAACAAACTTCAACGTTAACAAAGACAGTTGACGTTAACACTACCTTCTGCGTTTTGCAGAAATTCAGGAAAAAAGAAAAACTCTGGAATCATCTCCTTGACGTCACTTGAGCTAGCGAAGGACGATAGATGCCAAGTTGTAAACAGAGAGTGGAATGTACGGTCTGGAATATCGAATTGATTGTCTAAAGGGGAAAAGATAAAGAAGCAATATTAGTTAAATTATCTCTCTATAACATCATATTATAGACTTGATCGGTGAACTTTCGGCTGAGCAAAATCTCCCTAAAAGTTGTAGACATACTGCCGAGAAAAGTCAACCTGGTTCCGAGGGCCAGTTTCCTACGTCAGTACTGAAGATTAAATTAACACAAGCATTAAGATTTTGAGGTAACACGTACCTTGATACATCAGGAACATCTTGGTAAAAGGAGGCATACGAACAAGAAAGTGCAATACAGTTCCACTATTTGAGTAATGAGAACCATAATGATACGGCAGTGTTGCCTCTTCCGGATCCTCTCGCTTTCTTCTTTCATATTCTTCTTGTAACCACTAAAAACAGGACCAAAAGAAAAGCAAAACGTGAATTCATTAGATGACATGAATGATACCTAGGGGGGTGCGTCACCAAATTCTAACAACATTCAAAGGGACTCCGTAAACAAATTCTTAAAAACCATTGTTTTAGGGGCTTGAAAATTGTTTTCAGAACGGTGTTTGGTGGCTTCAACCAAGCCACTTAAAAGTACCAGTCATAATCCGCTTATATCTGACTGATATTGAGACATATAATTGTTTGGTTTGCTCCTCTGTGATGTACAAAAGTTTGTCTTCAAAATAACGTTTTTAGCTTGAAATAACAATTAAAGACAAATGACGGATACATAGCGTCTAGTTTCAAAATAGAACAAAAGATGGGCGCCTGCCATCATTTGTCCAATTGTTTTGATAATCTCTCGAGATCTTCATATACAATGGAATACAATAGACTATATTTAGATTGCCCAGACCCCTGATTTAAGTCTCCTTATATCTCCGTCATTTGTCTTTAACAGTTCGTGTGATATTGTTCTTCAACAAAATTACAAATCGTCGCTTCGACAAAAGTCTGAAGACAGAAAGGTCCCTTTAGCTTTCCTTCGTTTTCTCACTGAAATCAAAATAATTCTATCCATCAGCCTTATCATAGACTCTGAAAGTAAAAATGAATAAATACGAAGGCATCTCAAAGTGAATCTTTCAAGGATTTTAAGCCTGTTGCATTTGATAATCTTGGCACGTGCACAGCAATGCTCTGGGCAGTGTTATTGGAGTTTATAGTCTAGTAACATTTTTTTCAAGCGATAGTCCGTGAATCAGTTTGTTGCTCCAATGCGTGTCTGATCAGCGGAGGAGCTCATTTTCTCCTTCACAACTCAAGAGATGTGACGTAGCAAAGATTACTATCAGCGCTTAATCATTTGGAGACATCGGAGGCTGGCATAGAATATGTGGATACTGCACTAGCACTAATTCTTCTCTTGTATCATTTGTCTCTTCTGCACAACAGGAATTCTTTCATGTCTTACAAATGTTTTGTAAGCATTCGTCGCATTATTAGATTCCAGCTTCTAATAATGGGAGCAGCAATCCCTTGCCTTGGAAGCTATCTGCAACACAGAATCACTTTTTTGTGAACCTGGAAATGAAATGCATATAAGCAGCCCCGTAATTAGTTTTGGACTTCTAATAACACGGCCAGTTTTGCGTTGTGTACGCTGTTTGCCTCGTCGTTTCAAATTTTCAAAACGAGTCGAGTTTTGCAAATCGCATGCTTAGATGTAGTCTGAGTGGTCAGAACTTATTTTCCTTTATTTCAATACGAGACACTACTCTCGAGCAACGTCTCAAGCTGGAAATTGGGTGGAAAGTTATGCCCTTAACTGATAATAAACAACCAAACAAGAAACTAAGTTTACAATACAAGACTTGCCCATCGTAAAATGGAGATGAGACGAAGAAAATACAGTGTTTCTTGTTTTCATGTCTAGTCATCAGAGACTTGCAGAACATAATGAAAAAACCTCCTTTGCTCTATTTCCTCTGTAATTAATTCCATAGCACAGATAAGTCTGATAGGTCGTGCAGCCAAAGCAGAAAGTATCCCACAAGTGTATCTTATTACCATCAGGGTTCTAACTTCTAATTACGGGCCTTCTAGGCGGCTCCGTAGCAGAAGCCGCAAAAATTCTCGACTTGTTAACGTGGCCTTGTTCTAGTCAGTGCTTACAAGACCAAATAATAGACCTCATTTCCAACCATCCATCAAGAAGGCAAATATCAGTGAACGTTTCCGATACAACAGAGCAGATCCTCTCATGGAAAGAAACTCTTCCACGTCAGATGAGAATATTAAAGCTTTAATGACAGTTTATGAAATCTACCAGCTGCCCCTAAGCCAAACAGTGGAGAGTGTATGTCTTTCCTTCATCACACTCATTGACCTTACTCCTTTCGTCAAGGAATTCATTTTAAGTGAGAGTTCTGTTGACTTATCATTTTCTTGATCATCGCAATGATTACTTTACTTTCAATGCAGAATATGGTATTTATTTCAAATCGTAAAACATTGGAGCAGAATAAAGTAAATCAATGATTTTGATAATCAGTTCTAAACTTTAAACTTTAATTCTTACATTGTATGTTTGCAGATATTTCTCTTTCTTGGTTTCGTGTTGAACGGCAATCGGCTTCGAAAGATCCCTAGAGTTCAACAAAGTTAACCAATGACAAAGCAAATCTAATAAATAAAAGCATAAAGAATCTCAAACATTCAAAACATTTATAAAAAAATAATGATTTAAATAAAGATAATTGTCGAGAGGCATTTCACACCCAAAAGATCTGGTACAACTTTGGCAAAAAAATTTTGTTCTGAAAGTCTCGTACACTTTTTTCGAATCAGTGAAATGCCCCGAGGGATTTGTCATCTTTCAGAATTGGATTTGGAATAGGAATATCAAGTATAGAAACTATGATTTTGTTTATTGACGTCTAGCCCTTGCATTCATTACGAGACTGTTCTTTCCCATAGAGTTTCAACTAGTTTTCAAAATTCTTTTATAAATCATATTAAATGACAGAAATCTACTTTCAAAGCATAGCACTATATCATATCTAAAAAGAACAGTGTTCTCGTTTCGCAAAGATTTCTACTGCCCCTAATAGCTCAACGTTCGAAGCTACCAGAAAATAAACCTTATCAACCATCGATCAATCAATCGATAGATCAATCAATCAATTAATCATAGGTATGAAGCTACATGAGTACAAAGCTACCTAGGCACTAGATATCCAGCACGATATCAAGAAATGAAGCACGGGTGCAAACCTGAATGACGCTTGATCGTTTAAATCCAGTGTGGCACCTTCGTAGTCCGCAAGTATGAATGGAAACACAGGATATTGCATAAGATCATTGAATGAACGTCCTGCTTTCTTGTTTAGCTCAGTCAAGTATTCGAAATTTGTGATGTATCCTTCTTTCCAACTGTAACAAAACATAGAACTGTGTTATATGTGGGAACTAGCTTGTTAAGCAAAACACATGCTGTACCTAAAAGTTTAATGGTTGTTTGGAGAAATGCTTTGAAAGGCAAAACGATAACAGAATACCATCACCACTCTTACGGTACTTACTATTTAGAGTATGAACAAAAAACTTTCAGATCTTCTACTGGGCGAGTCAATAAAAAGGCCGGGCGTTTGAAAAATCCGCATCCTGAATATCAAAGCAATGAAATCTAAAATTGCCCTGTTTTATTCCCGATATGCTCAATTAGGTACAGTAACTTGCTCGGCTTGAACAGGCCATGCTTTCCTCTCGAAATAGGAGATTTTCTGCATAAAGCCCCTTTTGCAAACCTACAAAAACGAGTGAAAACAATGATCAAGATTTCCTGTTGTTTCCTTCCTAGCAATAATGACACTTGGATGTGTTCGTGCATTTTGTCTTCTTGTGAGAATGGAATACCCCTAAATACACTAGGGGGATGACTTTCTCATTTCCCTAAGAGGATACCACGTGCTAAAGCAAGCTCTTGTTCACTGTGAGGTGAATATATTAGGGTAACTTGCTCTTAATTTTGGCAGGTTTTTTTGGAAGCTTCTCTAAGGGAAGTTTTTCTAGAAAATCCCTTGTAAAATCTGAACGGAGTGATCGATTTCAGACAGGAGAAATTCTAAAAATAATTGAGCATGTTAGCTTCTCAACCAGATATTGCAAAATATCATTTCTTATATACAGACGGAGCAGTAGCCCTTCAAACACCGAGCCTTGTTCGACTCACCATCACCAGGTATAAAAAAAAGCATCTGAGTGATAATTTGCATCTTCTTATTCCAAAAAGATCCAATGCGCAGCGTTCAAGCTGCTACCACTACCGCGCATATTCGATATTTTATCAGATTCCAGCAAATAGTCTAAAATTATTGCTAGATCCAGCTACTTTTGTAAAGCAGCTAAGAGTCGATTTAAAGATGCTACCCTTGGCAGAGTTCAGTCTTAACCGAAGATATATACAATGAAAAGCCAAGTATAAGAACCTAGTGATTAAGAACTTACAGACTGAAATTCTGAAACTAGGCCCCTATTATATAAGAACCCATTCGGCTTGGAGTTTGGAATAGGTTCTTATTTTTAGGGATCATCAAATTAGATTAAACTCCAGTTGCTTCGTCATTGAACCTATACAGACTAATAATACCATACGTGCATATTGCAAAGAACCCTAAAGATACATTGAAAGCCTTTCATGATATCCTTTACAATTTTTCATTCTTCCACAAAATTCTGTCATCAATAAGACCTCACAAACTAAGGTGCTGTGAACTGACAGTAAATAATATGCTCGAAGTTTAAACCTGAACAAAAGAAATACCTTCAATCCCTGAATGAGATAAGAACCAATCTAAGAATCTGAA